>OY992879.1:113689010-113694010 GCA_963921405.1 Cepaea hortensis
AGGGATGTGATGGATGGGTGGGGGAATGTATGTGTGTGTGGGTTATGTGTGTGGTTGGGTGGGGGAGTTGGAGTGAATAGGGGATGTGTGGGTGGGTGGTGGATGTGTCTCATAACATAGTAATATGCATTGTTTATGTTTACAAAATTCATGTGACAATATTTTTTTCCTATGCACTGTTGATGAAAGAAAGCTGAGTGAGTGGAAGGGCCGAATGTAAGACGGGCCTGCGTGCCCAATTTGTTACCCTTTGAAAATAAAGTCTGTTCGTTCTATCTATCTATCTATCTATCTATATATCTATCTATCTATCTATCTATCTATCTATCTATCTATCTATCTATCTATCTATCTGTCTGTCTGTCTGTCTGTCTGTCTGTCTGTCTGTCTGTCTGTCTGTCTGTCTGTCTGTCTGTCTGTCTGTCTGTCTGTCTGTCTGTCTGTCTGTCTGTCTGTCTGTCTGTCTGTCTATCTATCTATCTATCTATCTATCTATGTTCGGCCTGTTCCTGTTAAAAATATAAATAGAATAGAAGAATAGATAGATTGATAGTAGAAAATATGATTGGAAGAGATCTATCTAAAGTAAACTTACAAAGATATAACGAACAGCCAATAAATGGTGGGTGGTGGGTTGACAGCAGGATAGTGCAAACGATATGCAACTAACTTTCTCTTACAAAAAATTACGTTTTTTTTTTAACGAACGAAAATCTTTATTTTCAAAGGGTTAAGATTTGGTCACTCAGGCCCGTCCTACATTCTGCCCCTTGAAATAACTTTTCTTGAGTTAAATCCCCTCGCTATATATAAATGATAGTGTAAATTAAAATATTAAATTTTAGTAAGTAAATAGCTGTTTGTACACTACCAAACTATGACAGTTGGCTGCACGGGAATGAAAAGAAAGCATGTAGAAAATTTTATCTCAATCGGATGGACCGTTCGCGAACGCATCAAATACATCCGGATACACATTATTTTTTATATATCAATCAATCAATCATGTGCCATGCCGGAAAGCGTGGGCGGTCATGACTCGCCATTTCACTCGATCACCAGTGTCGTGGATCAGCTCAGTGTTCCTGTCTCGTCCATGCCATGTGGCCAAGCTATCCAGGTATTTTCCTCTCGGTCTTCCTCTTGGTCTGTTCCCTTCGATCTTGCCAGTTGTCACTAAGTTCTCCAATCCATTTCTTCTCATAACATGTCCAAAAATTTTTGACTGTCTACGTCTAATTTCTCTAATCAGTTTACGATGTTCATTTCTCTCCTGTAGTACTTGGTCATTGGTTTTTCTGTCTGTCCATGGTATTCTTTGCATTTTCATCAGAAACCACATTTCTGCAGCCATCAAATGCTTTTCAGCTTGACTGCTCATTGTCCAAGTTTCACATCCATACAAAAGAACAGGCTCTATGTATCCTCTCAACACTCTTTTTCTCGTTTCAATTGACATCTTTTTATTGGTCAGAATGTTTTTCATCTTGCTAAAGGCTACTTTCGCCATGGCGATTCTTGTTCTAATCTCTTCAAGGCATCTCCCATCAGATGTTATGACTGTTCCAAGATAATTGTACCGATTCACTAGTTGAAGAATATTTCCATTTACTTGTATATTACATTGTGGTATACACACACACACACACACACACACACACACACACACACACACACACACACACACACACACACACACACACACACACACACACGGTGTGTGATTGCCGGTGTGTATATATGTGTTTAAGATATATATATATATATATATATATATATATATATATATATATATATATATATATATATATATCTTCTTCTTCCTCTTCTTCAGCGTTCCGAGCCATTGATGTTCTTTGCTGCAGATACAATCCGTCTCCATTCGTCTCTCTGGTGGGCCTTCTCTTGCCAGTCGTTGATTCCAAGTGCTTGTAGGTCTGTATATGTATTATCTCTCCACCGCCTTCTTGGTCTATCTCAGGGTCTACGGTCATTTATTTCCTGAGTGTAAGCGAGTGTATATATATATATATATATATATATATATATATATATATATATATATATATATATATATATATATATATATATATATATATATATATATTCCATTGGCACCTTGCCGTCTTGACAGACGATAGTTTGTGCTTTAAAAAGGCATAATAACTTTTAACTATGGCGGTAGCGAGTGTGACTGATAAGGCCAATTTGCGCTGTAAATCTCCGTTCACAGTGGGTGCATCTGAACACGTGGTCATTTCCACCATCATGCACCATCTTACGTCTCAAACGCTTGGTGTGTGACTTTTCTGCAATAATTTTCTCCTTTGACTTTATTCCATTTCTGATATGCCTGTATCAATCATGTCCCGCTTACACACATCTTTGTATCGTAGTAGAGGCCGACCCTGAGATCTCTTACCCATCTGTAATTCAACAAAAAAGATATCCTTTGGTATTCTACCATCATCCATCCTCCTAAGATGTCCTATCCATCTAAGTTTACGAAGACTGAGCATGGAATAAACTGTCACACAACCTGATCTTTCCAATACTTCAGTATTTGTGATTTTGTCTTGCCACTTAATACCAAGAATTCTTCGAAGACACCGCATATGAAAGCTGTTTAAATTGTTCTCTTGGTGTGAGTAAGTTGTCCAGGTTTCACTGCCATAGAGAAGAGTACTAAGGACACAGGCTTGATAGACAAGGACTTTTGTTTTGGCAGTAAGCTTCCTGTTCTCCCAGACTCTTTTTCTTAACCTGTTCATTGTTGTTGCTGCCTTACCAATCCGGATGTTGATTTCCTGATCTAGGGATAATTTGCTATTTACCACTGATCCTAGATATGTAAAATGGTCTACTATCTCTAGTTTGGCGTCGTCAATAAAGATTGATGGTACCCCATGTGCACCTTGTGACATAATCTGTGTCTTCTTTTTGCTAATTGTTAAACCAAATTCAGAACAAGCATTGGAGAATGCAGATAGTAGACATTGCAATTCTTCCTCAGAGTGGGTCATAACTGCAGCATCATCTGCAAAAAGCAACTCTCTGATCAGTACCCTCCTAATTTTGGTCTTAGCCTTCAATCTCTGAGCATTGTAGAGGCCGCCATCTGAGCGTGAGTGAATGTATATACCACCATCCTGATCACGAAATGCATATTTCAGTAGAAGTGAAAAGTATATTCCAAAGAGGGTGGGAGCTAGTACACAACCTTGCTTAACTCCACTCTTGATTTAAAATTCTTCAGAAGTTGCACCATCAAACTTGATTATACCCTTCATGCCTGTGTGGAACGATTCCACAATGGACAGAAGAGTTGGTGGGCAGCCAATCTTCTTTAGTGCCTGGAACAGACCCTCACGACTGACCAAATCAAATGCCTTTGTGAGGTCGATGAAGGCAATAAACAGTGGTTGATTCTGTTCACGGCATTTTTCTTGCATTTGTCGCAATGAGAATATCATATCAGTGGTAGGCCGGTTCTGTCGAAAGCCACACTGTGATTCGGGGTAGACTTGATCTCCTAGGACTTGAAGTCTGCGCAGAACAATTCTGGCAAATACTTTTCCAACAATACACAGAAGTGAGATACCCCTATAGTTGTTGCAGTCGCTCCGATCGCCCTTGTTCTTGTACAGTGTTATGATGCTTGAATCTTTGAAATCCTGTGGGACTTGTCCTTCACGCCAGCATAGCTCTATTAGCTGGTGGATCTGTATAGTGAGTGTGTCTTGCCCACTCCTGATAACCTCTATTGGAATCCCATCCTTACCTGGAGCCTTGCCAGATGCAAGTTCATTTATAGCACACTTAACTTCTGTTATGGTGGGAAGTGTGTCCAGGTGGTCAAGAGTTGGTAGAGCCTCTATGGCGTTGAGGGCATCATCCGCTAGTTTGGTCTCACTTGAGTAATGCTCCAAATAGTGCTCAACCCATCTGTCCATCTGCCGTTTCTTGTCAGTGATGATTTCTCCAGTCAAGGTTTTCAATGGTGCACTTCTTTTGATCACTGGACCACAGGCTTTCTTTATTCCTTCATACATGCTTCTTATGTCTCCCTTATCACTTGCGATTTGAATGGACTCACATAACTTGATCCAATATTCATTTGCACACTGCCTGGCAGCCTTTTGCACATCCTTCCTAGCTTGCCTTAGCTCACTCAGAGTGTTACGCGTTGGTCTTTCCTTGTTTCTTAAGAGAGCTTTCTTCTTCTTATCAATCAAGGGCTGCAGAGTCTCGCTGTTTGCCGCAAACCAGTCCTGCCTCTTATGATCCACAGAGCCGTAAACCCCTACGGCAGTTTTATAAAGAGTTTCCTTAATTTGACCCCTCTTTTCATTTACTGTACAATTTTCTGGTGTATCAGTGAAAGCGTCTTCAAGTTGCTGTTGAAACTGAAAGCACTTTTCAGGATCATGAGTGTTAATAATATTAATCCTGGGGCTAGATTTGTGTTTAGCTGTGTAGATTCTCTTTGGTCTCAGTCTAACCCTTGCAACAACCAAAGAATAATCCGTATCACAGTCAGCACTGTGGTAACTACGAGTCAATGATATATGGTTCAGATGTTGCCTCCGTGTGATGATGAAGTCCAGCTGGTGCCAATGGCCGGATCTTGGATGTTTCCATGTGACCTTATGCATCTCTTTTGTTTTAAAAAAAAGAGTTTGTAATACATAGGTCATTACTGGTGCAATGCTCCAGCAGCCTTTGCCCATTTTCATTCATGCGACTGATGTTGTATTTTCCAAGGCACACTGGCCATGAACTCGAGTCCTTGCCCACACGAGCATTGAAATCACCGAGCATATAAATGTAGTCAGATTTTGGAACTGCCTTGATCACGGAGTCTAACTCCTCATAGAACAAATCCTTCACATCATCAGAGGAATCGAGTGTCGGTGCATATGCAGTAATAATGGTGGCAAACCCACAAGAGGTTGCCAAGCGCAGGGACAATAGTCTTTCATTTCCTCATGCTGGAATTT
>OY992879.1:113886510-113991510 GCA_963921405.1 Cepaea hortensis
AATCGTATTTTCAGCCCCGCTGATGTGTTTTACCTCAAAACTGTAGCTTTGGAATAACAAAGACCATCTTGCAGTCCTGTTGTTTGTCGGTGTACCTGTAGTGATAATGGTTAACGGGTAGTTGTCTCTCTCTACGATGAAATGGTTACCTAACAAATATGTAGACAATTTCCCAATAGCATAAACTAGAGCCAAGGCTTCCAATTCTGGAGCCGACATCTCCTTTCTCTTGGTGACAATTCACGACTTACGTAACAAACTGGATGTAAGATGTCATCATAAGATTGTAGCAAAACGGCAGCTATAGCTATGGAACTTGCGTCAGTTCTCAATCTGAAAGGAATTTCCAAATTTGGCAATTTAAGGATGGGATTACAACAGAAATATGACAATACTTTTGTAAATGCAGGCCTCAGGCCTTCCCTGTTTACAATTTTATTTGGTTGGTTTTGGGTTAGTAGATTTGTGAAACTTTCTGTCAAACTGGCAAAATTAGTGAGTCAAAAATCTGAGTCTGTGTGGTATCTACAGTTGTGCTTGCTGCTGTTTCGTCTTGGTCTTCGTCTCTGTTGTAGTAGGGTTTCAACATGTTAATGTGGAATATTTTGTTTTTGTTTTTTATTGCAACTTCATAGTCTACAGTCGAGATTTGTCGTAATATCTTGAAAGGTCCTTGCCACGAGTTTGTTAGGAGGTGTGTGTCACTGGGCAAAAGAAGTAAAACGTCCTGTCCTGGTGTCAGTGTTATTGTCCTATTTCCTCTGTTGGCGTACTCCCTGTAGATGGCACCAGATTGTCTTAATGATTCTTTAGCTAATATGCATGATTTCATGATCATGTCACGTAATGTTGTTACATGCTTGTATGGTGACACTGTTTTCTGTTCATTATCTAGTTCAGTTAATAAAGTATGATAAATTGATAATGAACCGCGTGGTTTGGCTCCATATACTAACTCAAAAGGTGAAAACCCAGTGCTAGAGTGAGGTACTTCTCGGTACGAGAAAAGTGTAGCAGGTAGAAAGGTGTCTCAGTCATTTGGGCATTCTTGGGTGACTTTCGCTAATATATGTTTCAGGTCACCATTCATTTTCTCTATAATACCCGTTGAATGAGGGTGATAGGGGCTGTTGAAACACTGTTTAATGCCTAGCATTATGTTAAAGACTTGAGTCGCAGCGGAAATAAACTGGCTTCCTCTATCAGATAGAATAGTATCAGGAAAACCTATCCTGGCAAAGATATGGAAGAAGACTTCTATCACGTCCTTAGAGGTAATATTTCTAAGCGAGATCGCCTCAGACCAACGTGTACAGAGATCAATTACAGTTAGAATATATTTATTCCTTCTTGATGTAACATGGTTTAAAGGTCCCACGATATCTATTGAGATTTTCTCAAACGGTCTACTTGCAAGATCTGTTGTTTACAGTTCTGCGTGAGGGTGTTTCCCCTTTTTGACAAGCTTCTGGCAGATGTCACACGATCTACAGTATTGTTTGATATCACTGCTGAATTTGGGCCAGTAGAACTGTGTTAGTATTCTTGCTCTAGTTTTGGCATAGGCCATATGCCCTGCAAAAAGTATGTCATGTGCTAGTTGCAATGCCTTTTTTGCGGTGTTCAGTTGGTAACACCGTTTGTGCAATGGTATTGGCATCTTTTGTGTAGTACCTTGTTAGGATACCACATTTCAAATCAAAGTGCCAGCTAGCATTCTTTGTGAGTTTTGGCTTTTGGAATACAAGTTTAAAATATTTTTGTAGTAATACATCGGCCTTTTGTGCCTTCACACAATCTTCCCTCATGTTCTTAAGAGGTGTTATACTTGGACTTAGTAAATGTAAAGTCTCAGTTTGGTTGGTCTGAGATTCTAAGTCTGCAGCTGATCTAGTTATTGCATTTGATAAAATACTTTCACAGCAAGATGTTACAAATTCATGTGGCATATCATTCATTTCGGGAAGGTTACCTATAATTATATCACAACATGGGATACATAATGCTGCGCATTTAACCTTGCCTGTCAAGAATGGTGTTTGAATATATGCCCATGCAAGTGGGTATTTCTCAATATTACCTGAGAAAGTTCTGCATGTCACATGTTTGCCTGTGTATTCTTCAGCTAAGATAAAGTCTTTCTTCAAACCCATGAGGGTGCTTCCGCTATCACGTAAAACACTGGCTACTTTGCCGTTTACATAGCCCTGATGGATATTGAGCTTGCCTTTCGAATCTATAACTAGATTGGTTTCCTCATTTGCTATGGGTATGGAGTGGCCACATGTTAAAACGCCATCATCATGGAAGCGGTTACAGGTTGTGCATTTCTCCAGATGAAATACGTCAATTGTTTCGGCTGCATTAGCTGGATGTTGACTCTCTACTAATTCTTCGTCTGAGGAAGAGCTATCAAACATTGCTGCGTTGGCTTTTCTCGTCATTTGCTTTCCTTTACATGCATGACGCCAGTGGCCGTACGCTTTGCAAAGGTAGCATTTGGTTAATCGTTTGTAGTTCTTTCTCTCTCTCTGTCTTGCTTGTCTATATAATTTTGTAAGTATGTGAGATACCCTGGGTGTTTGTCACACATCTCACTTTCACTGTGTTGATAATTACAATATTTACAACGATAATTGTTACCAGCAGTTTGTCTAAGTCTGTTGTAAGTATTTGGTTTTGATCTTTCATATGTAGCAGCTGCTACGAACTCAGTGTCTTTCAGTACATTTGTAAAACAATCTTTGTTTGCTGTAAAGTAAGCCGAACCGCGTTTTTCTATCTGCTGTACACTCTCACATTCGCACTCTTGCAAAAATTTTGAAAAGGGTGATGGTAGAGATGAGATGATTTTATCTCTTACTATCAGATCTTTCAACTTCTCAAAATTGTTATCAGTTTTATCTGGTGATAACCACTTACTAAATACATCCTGTACTACTGAAGTGTAGTCAGAGAACGTCTGTGTTGCTTTTGGTGATAACTTAGCAAATTGTTCTCTGTACCCTGCTTCGTCTAATATGAAATGTGCCATAATTGTAGCTTTCATATAGTGATAGTCTTTTCTTAATTCTTTGGGGATGGTCTCTATAACTTTTAATGGTTCCCCAGATAAACTTCTCATATAGATGATGTTCCAATCTGTAACTGGCACCTTATAATGCTCCATTATCGTTTCAATATTCTGAGTAAAGGCTGAGATACAATCTCCAGTAGCGAAATTTTTCACGATCCATTGATATCTCTTATATTGGCTTTATTTCTCTTTCACTTCTAGCTTTCTAGCATCTTTATCGGCTGATGTTTCAATCTCTAGCTGTTTAATTTTTAACTGTATTTCAAATTCTTCTCTTTTGCTCTGTGCACTGATTTCAGCTTTTCTTAGTTCAGCGTCTAACTCTGCCTGTTTGTTTTTAGCCTCTAACTCTGCCTGTTTGTTTTTAGCCTCTAACTCTTCCTTTCTCATATCAGCATCTGTTTCTGCTTTCCTAGCCTCTAACTCTGCCTTTTCAGTTCTCTTTCAGCAGTTCTGCCTTCCCTTTGGACATGCTCTGCATACTTTGCCTCACTCCAATTTGTTAATTCATTTCCGGTTAGATGTAATTTTTGTCCTAACTCAATAAATTCTTGTAGAGTAGACATGGTAATTCTACAAAATTGTCACACAGGTTTTATGCAAAATAGTTATAATATGTTAATAAATACAGTACATGTATCATATACAGTAATGACAAAATAAATTTACAGCTAAGGCCTGATCCCTTACAAAAGTATGTGAGAAAAAAATACTTAAGTGACACTGGAATTTTGAACTCTGGAAGTCTGTTAGTAAACTGCACCAGAGAAGGGATGCTTGGTCTTCTAGAGCCAGGAAAATGACCTTAGTACTGTACAATTTCAGATGAAAAACCTGTTTACTTTTGGAGAGAGAAAATATTAGTATGTGTATGTTTTTGTGGTGTATGTGTTGTCAACTAAATGTTGTAGGTTTGTATGTCGTCAAGTATGTTTGTATAGTCGTCTCGTCGTCAGTTTAGCTTTCAATTCAAGTATGACTTCTTCGCCAATGCTTTCGTTCACTTCACAGAACTTTTCAAAGCCATTTCATCTTAACACACGTCTCACACTCTGTTTTATGTATGGTTTTAAACACAGAAGAGTTTCTCTCGTTCAATCAATCCATTACTAATGGTCCAAACATGGACGATGTAACCACGTTCACTTCTAATACACCACACTATCTTTCTATATCTGGTTTTAAAAAAAAAACCACGTTCACTCGTCTTCACACGTATGTTTCTACATTCGGTTCAAAACACGGACGATGCGCCCACGTTCACTCATATATTTTTACATTTGGTTCATAAGTCGGACGATGCACCCACGTTCACTGCCTGTCAAGGTCTTGTTTGGTATGAACAAAAGCTTGTGTTCACTAACAGGCGTGAAACACAATCACTCACACAGAATGAGTGTACAAACACACGGCGACAAAACTCAAACCTCTTTAATCGCACTTCTCAAACAGCAATCATATCAGGCATCGCTCAAAGTCAGCGATAATGCCATTTCCAGAAACGTACATGAAATATATCAATTCATAAATACAAATTCATATATAGAATATAACACTCACTCAATCTTTCCTCTACTCAACAAAGCATTCAGGCTTTCTTCCATCAAGCATCGACTCATACATAGCAACATTCTCTTTCACGTCTGTCCAGTCTCGAGGTCCTAGGCTGTCTGAGCTACCAGCAGTGATTCCTTGCGGGCCCTGTTTTCCGCTCTCGCGTGCTTCGTGCACCGTGTTGACCCCGGGCCATCTACTGCGTTGTAACTGTTAGACAAGTTCACGGACGTACCTGGTCGTTGCCTCCAGGCGGGGGAGATGAAGACTCGGAGATTCTGACACACCCTTTACCTTCTTAATTTCACTATGCAGTGGATCTTGTGTGTTTGTGTTGCTTCTGAGGTAGGCACGTGCTCGGAACATTTGGATCCTGTCCCCCATGGTTGTAAAATCAAGAAGTTATCGCCCTGCAAGCTGTATCTCTTGTACACCCAAGTATAATACGCATAGCTTCGTTCCGTATTCCCTCCATGCGTTCCATCTGCTTATGGTTGAGTGTCAGGATCGCCATCGCATACTCAAAATCAGAAAGGATCAGTCTCTCGCATAGAAGACATAGATGGCGCTACTCGCAGTCTGCCGCAGCCATCACCCTCATCGAACTCAAACACCGCTTAGCCTTTATCACCTGGTCTATGTGCTCAGTATAAGCAAGGCTTCGATCAAATCGTATCTCCGTGTATTTTATTGCCTGTGTTCTTTCCACAATTTCTGGCACAGATTTACAGTTGGTGTTGAAGTGTTGACAATGTGGTTATTCAAAGAGAACCATGTCAATGCTACCTTCGCTTGATTGACCATTGTATCAGACCATACCAAGCGCTAATGCTATGAGTTCTGTTTGTAGTTCAACAGAAACCTGATCTCTATCCTTACCCTGATGATACACTAACACATCTTCGACGTACGACAATGTTCTACCGCGTCCTGTGATCTGCTCACCGGTGATTCTCACATTGTAGTTGAACAGCACCAGAGATAATGGTGATACCTGTTGAAGACCAGGATATATTGTTGTTTATTCAGAAATGTAACTCCCACATCTAAAAACTAATTTCCGCTGGAAGTGGGCTGCTGAGATGCAATTAAGGAGTAATTGATTTATTTTGAGTTCAAGAAGCTGAACCATTAAGAAATCCAACAGTACTCTGTTGTACGCATCCTCGAGATCAATTGCTGCAGCTCATGTTTCAATGCATGGTGCTTGCTTGCGTTCGCTGGCTATGAACTCCAGTGTGAAGTCCTGTATGTCGGATGAAGACATCCTGTTGTTCAACATCAGTGTGATATCATACCGGACTGAGGTTTGCGTGAGTATCCGTTGTCCCATGTCTGGCTTATTGGTGTGCAGATTGGTGGTTCCTCGCCGTGCAGGCAGATACTCTCCGACTTCGGAAGAATCAGCAACCCTACTACGTTAGCCAGGACCCCGAAGGGACCTGTTGCACAGGACGCACGACTAGGACGTGTTAGTAGGTCTTTGCCTGTATAAAACCTGGCCCTGGTGCATTGGAAACACCTCTGCGTCCCGTTTCAATGCCTGAATGGCAACCTTCATACACATCATGGGCAAACATTGCTGCATTGGTCCAGGTTTCTGTTTGGACGGTACCCTCGAAGGGTAGGTGTCCCTGTTGGTCTGTTTTTGTTTGTCGTAGCACAGCATTGATCTCTTTCACTGGCATGATGTCTTCTGAAATTTTCTTGGACTTTCTGAGGTAACCGTCTTGGCAAAAATTCGTCCTCTCATGCCTGTCTGATTGCTCTGTTCTATATAGTGTTCTAAATGACCTTGCCCTTATTCTAGTCAGTTCTCTTCCAGGTGAGATTAGCATTCTAGAAATCAGGAATACTCTTATTCTAGATTACACCATTTATACTTTTATGTAGTCGCCGTGCCAATTTCAGTGACTTGTCTTTACTTACTCTCTGTATCAACTCTGTCCATTTCTCCCTTTTTAACACTTTAACCAGTGCTTTTTAACAGCTAACTTGCGTTTCCATGTCTCTTTCCAAGTGAAAGAAAAGACTAGGATGGACAACTCAGTTCCTTTTGGCGTTTTGCCATTTTCTTACAGCACAACGCTTATCCACTCGGGCCTTTTTCACCTCTAAATTCCACCAAGGGTGTTGCTCCCTGCTTTTTATTTTCGTAATGTTGATTTCTGCGCTTGTCACGCCTTATTTTAATCACCACATATTACCCTGCACTGTCATACTTAAAAATCTGGACCTTTAATGTGTGCAGCCTGGTTCTGCTTTCCTCCACTAACATGCTGCAAGGGTGGTGGTCACTGTCGTGGTACCCTAGTACACCCGATTTACGCACTATAATGAGTGAAGGAGAAACCAGCACCAGGTAAATAACACTGCCCTCATCACCTGGTCGACTTGATGTCCTCGTGAAACAGCCACTGTTGATACAAAACAGGTGGATGGTTTCAAGTGCGGCCTAGGGGCTCCCCCCCCCCCCTACCTTCTGTGTTTCTAAAAAAAATGTTTCCCCATGATCTGCATTTAGCTTTGAAATCTCCACAGAAAGTGGCATTCGTCTCCTGACATAATATTTCACTCACTGCCAGCACTGCCACCTCTCCGTTTATAGTTCTTAGCTTTTCTACGAGCAGTATGAAGATCCCCTGCTGGCTTGCTAGAACAGTCGCATGTTTAGGACACAAATCTGACCGCCCCCCCCCCCCCATCCCACTGCGAGCCATGACCTCGTGGTCATAGTTTCCCGGTCTACATCACGTGGAAGTGGGATTGACTTGTGTAGACTTCCGGTCATCGGTAGGCTACTAATTTTCACTATTCACCACTCCTTGTAGAGGCTAGCAGATCCTAACCCTTCTGGCTGCAGGGCCAGGCGCAGTCCACACCTTGTAGGCCCAGCAGAGTCCATGAGGATATCGATACATAAAGCCAATAAGCAGGCACTCTCCCACTGTTTTTACTTTACTACCGCAAGGCACAAAAGGAACATGATGAGATGAGATGAGATGACTGCCACCTCTGGGAATCCACGCTCACGTTGCAGGCATAAACATTAACCGACACAAATGGTTGCGCGGATTGAACTCTGATAGCCTTTATTTGTATCTCGTCTCTGTTTCACCTAGACATGTCTACCTCTGAAGCCAATACCATTATGTGTCATGCCGATAAGCGTGGGCTGTCATGTTTCACCATGTCACTCGATCACCAGAGTCGTGGATCATCTCAGTATTCTTGTCTCGTGGCAACGTGGCCAAGCCATCCAGGTAATTACTTCTCCCCCTTCCTCCTGTTCTCTTCCCCTCGATCTTGCCAGTTATCACCAAGATCTTCAATGTATTTCTTTTTCGTGACCAAAACATTGTGACCATATGCGTCTAATTTCTCTAATCAGTTTACGATCTTCATTTGTTTCTTGTAGGGCTTGGTCATTGATTTTTCTGTCTGCCCATGGTAATCTTTGCATTTTCCTCAGAAACCACAATTCCACAGCCATCAAATGTTTTTCAGCCTGTTTTCGCATTGTCCACGCTTCACATCAAGGCAAAACCACAGGTTCTGTGTAGCATCTCAACAATCTTTTTCTCGTTGCGAATGACATCTTTTTCTTGGTTAGTATATCTTCCATCTTGCAAAAGTCAACCTGTTATATATACATTTGAAAAAAGTTCTGAGACACGTAAGGAATATATATTTAGAGCAATAATCGGCCTGTGTTATGCTTAACACGCTTGAAACTAAATGTGGATCCAAAATGTAGAGCATGACAAAGTATTAAGAACCGCTTGCTGGAAAAGTGAACTTGCTGTCTTCTGATAAAATATCCAGCACTGCTCTCACCCGCAATTTAGTCCTGATTTCTTCATTTCTGATTTTCTCTCGTCTTGATATACTGAGTATTCTTTTCAGGAATCTAATTTCTGTTGTGATTTTTCTTTTCTCTTTTTTTTTCTGTCATCGTCCAGGTTTGGCATTGGTAGCATAAAGTTGGTACGACGATTGTGTTGTAAAGTGCTTTCTGAATAACTATTGATACGTGTTTGCTCTTTAGTATCCTAGAGAATTTTATAAACGTTTCAAGAACATGGGAAACAGAGATGCATGCTACAGCCCAACCACCATTATAAATAATAAAAGATGTGTACCTATATTTATTCCGCAAACAAGTCTAGCAAGGTGGGCAGAATGCCTTCAAGAACTACGTAACCCCACACATAACATGGAAAAAGTTTTGGGTCCATAAGCTGTGAACAACAAGAACCAAACTTAATATAAGAAATGCAAAATCAGCTATACCATCCATCCATCATGTGCCATGCTGATAAGTGTAAGCGGTCATGTTTTGCCATCTCACTCGATGAACAGATTCGTAGATCAGCTCTGTGTTCCTGTCTCAACCACGCCACGTGGCCAAGCCATCCAGGTATTTACTTCTCCGTCTTCCCCTTGGTCTCTTCCCTTCAATCTGGCCAGTTGTCACCAAGTTCTCCAAGTCATTTCTTCTCATGACATGCCCAACAGTTTTGACTGTTTACGTCTAATAACTCTAATCAGTTTACGATCTTCATTTGTTTCTTGAAGGACTTGATCATTGGTTTTTCTGTCTGTCCATGATATTCTTTGCATGTCCCTTAGAAACCACATTTCCACAGCCATCAGATGTTTTTCAGCTTGACTACTTATTGCCCATGGTGCACATCCATACAAAAGTATAGGTTCTATGTAGCACTTCAACACTCTTTTTCTCGTTTCATTTGATATCATTTTATTGGCCAGTATGTTTTTCATCTTGCAAAAGGCTACCTCCGCAATGGCTATTTTTCAACATCTTGTATCACATACAGGCACTCTCGCTTCTTCATCCACACCCAAAGAAACATCCGTTGTGTAGATAGTACATCACGTCTTTTATTTCAGGCGAACCTGAGATAGTTACACATTATACACAGGCGGTGGCTGCCTGAACAAATATACAAATGCCGACTTCTCTACAATAATCATACACAATCACTTGCTCAAACTCCACACTCGCTATCTTCAACTAGCGCCCTCGCAAACTAGGCATTTGCACTCCGAAATACACAAGTGTCCTCCTCTAAAAGCTGTCGAGTCCTGTCTGACGTTTTCCAACACGTTGGCTGGCTTTGTCGTCCTAGATCCCGTGCTGTCCCTAAAACCCCGTGCTGTCTGTCAAACCCCGTGCTGTCCTACCAATCTTGTAGTACAGCAGTCCGTCCGTGCTAAGCTATGTTGTACTACCGTCTGGTCTGTTTAGGGTGGTATCCCGTGAACTGTCGTCCCCTACTATCCTCCGGTATGGTCCTGCCGGTGTCCTGGTTATGATACGTCTATGTCCCCACCTAAGTCCTGTCTCCTGTTTATCTACTGTCCTGTAAATGTCATGTCTTATGACTATTCCATGTCCTGACTTATGTTCTGTCTCTACTCTATCTACTACCCTGTAGATGTCCTTATCTATGTTTTATATGTCATTACCTCTATTCTATCCCTTGTCCTCTCTATGTCCTGTACGTACCTCCTCAACACCTTGACACTATTCTTGTTCTAAACTCTTCAAGGCATCTCCCATCAGATGTTATGACTGTTCCGATAATAACTGTACCAATTCACTTGCTTAAGAATATGCCCATTTACTCGTATATCACATTGTGGTATGTTCTTCTTTCAGAGATGACCATAATCTGTGTCTTCTTACAATTCAATTCTAACGCTAGTTATTCACAGTGTGCAACAACCGCATCTACTAAATTCTGCAAGTCCTGTTCATTGTCTGCAATCGAGACTGTCTCATCTGCATATCTAATGTTATTGATGTATTGTACTCCAATGTTGATTGCTTCCAAATCTTCTATATTTCTGAAAATATTTTCACTGTACAGGGGAAAAAAAATCTAGAGATATTCATTACACATCCCTGTCTCCCGCCTCTTTTAATAGGCTGATATTGACCTACATCGTTATCAATTATGAAGGCCGCTTGTTGTTTCCAATATATGTGTTTTTAACAAGTCTAAGGTCTTTTCACTCACTGTCTCACTTTATCGAAAGCCTTTGTGTCGTCGATAAAGCAAAGATATAGATCATTGTTTTCTTCTATAGGACGTTCAATTACTGTTCTCAGTATATACATAGCATTTACTGTACCCTTGCCTTCTACAAACCCACATAGTTCTCCTATTTCGGTTTTATTTTCTTCCTATTTCTTCGTATGGTAATTCTCAGCAAAATCTTCGTGATGTGGCTCATTATACTAATCATTCGATGTTGAACACAATCCAAGGCTCCTGATTTCTTCGGGATTGCAATAAATATGGAATTACATAATTCGGGAGGTATATCTCCAGTATCGTATATTGCATTCAGCAGTCTGGTGACTTGGTCTATTCCATATTCTTCTAAGGCATTGATCTAAGGAAGTTATACAGAAAGGTCGTAAAACAAATCACTGTATCCACCGGATATAATTAGATACGTGTAAATGAATAGACCAGTGATAATTGTAATCCATTCAGGTGGAAATTGAATGCTGAATGCAGATGACTCAGTTAAAATTAGTTGCATGTCCTTCACAGGACATCACAGTCAACACCAGCACGTGTTGCTCTTGTGATCTGTATATGTTTATCTTGCTTTACCTTTGAGAGACGACTGACTACCAAATCCTCTGACCACACCCTGCTGCCACATTCTCTCGATACCATCTCTGTTTGTTTTTTCTGCATTGTTCACGCGCTCACAGAGGGCCTTTACCACATCTGCCTTATCATGCATCCAATCAAACCTCAATGATGCAGCATCAGCCAATCTGTCTGATTGTTCATTTCTAACCACACCAGAGTGTCCTGGAGAAAAGATCCAACGAATGCTTACAACTCTCGACACCTCAATTGATGCATACCATTCAGCACGAATCATGCCAGTCTTCACCTTGCTTCAGCATGCTTTGTGAATCAGTCACAATCACGACAAGAGTTAAAGTTTGTTCTCCAACTATTGGAAAGCTGCAGTAACCTCCTCCACCTATATTCTTAGACTTGATGTTGTGGTGTCATATGCCAAGCTTTTCTTTACTAAACATTGGACATAGGTTTATGCTATGAATCCCCAGGCACTTTATTTGCCTCTTAACACAGAGCCATCAGAATAAATAATCACATCGCCAGGACGAGAGTAGACATGAATTAATTGCAGAATTTCTACTTCCGTAGTGCCTGCTGGCCACTCCCTACACTCCCGACCTAATGTGACTATAACCTCACACTAGGCACTACGTTTTCGGTTGGCAAACTTTACCGGAGATTTTTTTTTTTGTTGCGGTGACTTTCGTTTTCTTGTTTTTATGTCTCCGATTTAATGGGGTTTAGAGTACTCGTTATGTTAAATGCCCTGATTATTTCAAGATCGCATTAAAAAAGAAACCGGTGATTTATATAGTTTCTCCCACCTCGGTTTACGTTGTGCACATCTCGTGTTTCTGAAATTCGTTTCCTACTCTGACTACACAGAAATACAGAGTGACTTTTTCAGACGTAAGTAGACCAGCAAATCACGTTTTATGTACATGTCTGTGTTTGTTCTTATATGTATTATTAGATGTATCATTCATCTTTACGTAAATTGTGTAATTTTCGACTATTAAAGTCGGAGGGCACATGCCAAACTTCATGTCGTGAAGATCGCATGCTGTGATGTGATATGTAAATGGCGGGAAATAGCCGCTTCCTTGTCATACTTCAGCGGTGAATATTTAACATTATTATGGAATATTCACAGCGATTTGAATGCCAATGAATGCAATTTTCCATTTTACATCCATTCTAGAAATTATGGTTAAGTTTTCATCACTGTACACTGTGGGGATCGATTACTTGTGGGTAACTTTGTAAGGCGAATTCTCTGGTCAAAATTGATCTCCACCTCACGGTCTCGCGTTGACAACAGCCCGCGCTACTGCGTGCGCGGTCTGACGTCATCACAATATGACGTGGAGATGTATATATCTGAGTGTGCGTGAGTGTATATATATAAACTGCCAGTAGTTATCTGTCCTTGTCGGCCGTGTTAATCTCCCTTGGCGACAGTGTAACCAACGGTGGTGTGAATGTGAAGGTAGGTCACAAAAAGTGAAATGGTCGAAACCGTGTTTTTTTTTCTACATCTATATTAAATGTTAAACTGACACACAAACATTAATATTTCAGCTTATAATTTACCGACAGTATTGAATAAGGTACCGTTGGATTTGTGTGTGTTTTTCCCCCAAGAGATATCCAACTGTGCAGGTTAAAAGCAATTTAGAAATGTTACTAAAGTGGCTACCTCACACAAGTCTGAATTTATATTCGGCATTCTGGCCCACTTCTGGCCTTTGCAATCTTCTCAAGTGAGCGCACTTAACTAGTGGTATCTTCTGCCTCGGCCATCCATGATCTTCCTCCTAATAGTCTGTGACCCTTGAGTGCATCAAGGAAATCATGCAGGAGGTGTTCCTTGTCCGCAGCCAACTTGAGACATGGCCTTGCCTGCAACACCTTGAGTCTGTCTGTAATGGTCGATAGCGTTAGGATGTATCACATACACACTATTGATGTGTTCCTTGTACATCCCAGAATCACCCTAATGGCTTCCGTCTTTATGCGCTCTAGTTTCAATAGCTAACTCTTTGAGACATTGACTATTCCTAGTCCATACTTTACCACTAAATGATCAAGTGCTGAAAAAGTGTGAATAGTATTTTCTGCTCCATGTCCCTTGCCGCCATACACTTCAGTGCATTGAGTCCCTTGCCACTTCGTAACCACCACTTCAGCATGATACTTACAGGACAGGCTTCTATCAAAAGTATTCCCAGGAGCTCCAGTCTGATTTCTATATTCATTTTTCTACCATTTATTGTGAGAGCACCACAACACATATGCTTTTTCTGGTTTAATAAAAGCATTAATCTCTGGTCATCAATTCATCATTTTGTCCAGTGTCACCTGCAGCTCTTGAGCTGTTTGATTTCTGTCTCTCCCCCGCCTGTATGCGAGAACATCATCCACAAATGTTAGTATCATTCCAGACCCTGGTACTTCGAGGCTTGCTGAATTGCTCGTAGACACAATGAAAAACACATATGAAATCGCTGACCCCTGAGGTATTCCGGGAACTATGACACATGGCTCATAGATACATGTACCCAGCCGTAGAGGCACTCAACGAGAATACAAAACAGCTGTAATCAAGTTCACCAACCAAGGACAGACTCTCATCTCCATGACAGCGTGCATCAAAATATCATATATGACTCTGCTGTACGCATCCTCGAGTTCGAGTGCTGCCACCTCCGTCTCCTGTCTGTTTTGTAGCCTTTCATAAGCATAGGTAAAAGTGGCTGCATTTGCCCAAGTACATTTCACTAGCCGGTAACTTCTCAAGCCTTTCGGTATGAGCTTTTTCCATTCTAAATATTTTAAAACTGAAAATGGAAGTATTTTCATTTATTCTGGTAGAGACGCCGGAGGCCAGAGTGGAGTGGCATTTTGTTTAGATAAGACAACTGCAAAATCTTTAATGGGATATAATCCAGTTAGTGATAGAATCCTCACTATTAGACTTAAAGGCCGTCCCAAAAACACAACTCTCATACAGATATATGCACCAACTTCAACAGCAGAGGAGGACGAAATTGAAGATTTTTACAACACACTACAAGACACATTAAATTAGATTGATCATAATGATATAACAATAATAATGGGAGATTTTAATGCAAATGTAGGTACAGGAAGAGCTGAAAATGATAGACACGTTTTAGGAAAATTTGGATTAGGAAATAGAAATGATGCAGGTGACAAATTAATTGAATTTTGCACAGAAAATGAGTTAACGATAGCCAACCCGCTTTTTAAACAACATCCAAGAAGACTCTTCACATGGAAGTCTCCAGACAGTATTACCAAAAATCAGATAGATTATATTTTAATACAAAGAAGATGGAGATCAAGCATAACATCTACAAAAACCATACGTAGTGCAGACTGTGATACAGATCATCAGTTATTAGAAGCAGATCTGAAATTAAAACTCAAAAAGCTTATCCGAGGACCAAGGCCACTTCGTTTTGATCTCACAAAAATACCGGATGCATACACTGTAGAAGTTAGGAATCGCTTTGGGGTCTTGATGTCTGTACAAGAAGAAATGACACCTGATGAACTGGCAGTACAAGCTAGAGATATCTTGATAACTGCAGCCAAAGATTTAATTCCGACCAAGAAAAAGCAACTTAAGCCATGGATTACATCAGACACAATAGCATTAATAAAACAACGAAGGGAACTAAAACAGAAAGGAGGTGAATCCGATAACAGCAGGATGAAGTATAAATCTTTAACTCGAGAAATAAGAAAGAACACAAGTAAGGACAAAAATCAATATATACAAGATTGATGTACCAGAATAGAGCAACATCATAAGACTGGAAGAGATTATGAAATGTTCAAAGAAATGAAGTTATTGACAAGAAATGTTCAACCTCAATTGAATGTTATCTGTGACAAGATGGGAAATACCTTATCAGAATCTAGGCAAATTCTAGAAAGATGGCAGGAGTACTGCAGTGGAATGGATGAGTGACAGTGAGGATATGAATGAGATACATGAGCCAATGGCAGCAGAGACAGAACCTGAACCCTCATTAGATGAAATTGCTTGGGCTATAAAGAACCTGAAGAATGGTAAATCACCTGGATGTGATGAGATACCAGCTGAACTAATTAAAGCGGGAGGAGAAGAAAGCATACACATATATTATGCATTATGTACAAAGATTTGGAAATATGGTATATGGCCAAAAGATTGGAAGAGAACTATCTTCATTCCAATACCAAAAAAGGGCAACCTGAAATTATGCTCCAACTATAGAACTGTTGCCCTGATCAGTCATTCAAGTAAAATTCTACTAAAAGTCATAATGGGAAAACTTCGTAAGAAAATGGAAGAAGAGATTAACGTAGTTCAAGCTGGATTTAGACAAGGAAGAGGAACAAGAGATCACATATTCAACATGCGTTTAATAATAGAGAAGTGCAGAGAATTTAATGTAAACCTATTCTCATGTTTTGTGGATTATTCAAAAGCATTTGACTGTGTACAACATCAGAAACTTTGGGAAATCATGAGGAATATGGGCTTTCCATCATATGTAGTACAACTCATAAAAATGCTCTATCTAGACCAACAAGCAGCAGTTAGAATAGATGGCAAGGAATCAGATTGGTTTGACATCAAGCAAGGAGTCCGTCAGGGCTGGGTGCTGTCACCCTATTTGTTTAACCTGTACGCCGAAAATATAATGAGAAATGAGCTATATGATGCCCTAAATATCGGCGGTCATGACATACCGGAGATTCGATATGCTGATGATACAGTATTACTATCCACAACACAGAATGGCATAGAAAACCTAATAGCTTCAACCCAATTGAATAATGAAAATCACAACTTATATCTTAACATAGCAAAAACAAAGATAATGCATACAGATAAAACTACTATGGAGAAAGAAATATACATTAATGGGGAAAAATTGGCGGTAGTGGAAAATTTTGAATATCTTGGGTCATTGATTACCAACAACGGTGACACAATGAAAGAAATTAAACGGCGACCATCAATTGCTCTTCAAAGACTAAAACAGCTGAATAAATTATGTAGTGGGACAGATAGAACTACAAAAATTAGATTTTTGAGAGCATGCATCTTTCCCATTGCAACATACGCCTATGAGACATGGACACTTACTAAACAAGCTGAACAGCGCATAAACGCCTTTGAATATAAATGTTATAGACGAGTTCTAAGAATATCTTGGGTAAAGAAAAGAACAAATGCATCCATACTTCAAGAGTTGAATATTGAAGAAGGTTGGCTATTAAAGACGATAAAACAAAGAAAATTGAAATATTTTGGTCACTTGAAACGTCACGAAAGTCTGGAGAGAACAATAATGGGTGGGTATATGCCTGGGAAGAGAGGAAGAGGAAGGCCAAAGAGAAGATGGGTGCAGGATGTGGCGGATGATCTACAGATGGGTGTTTCAGACGCGGGACATCTTGTTTTGATCGAGAGGTTTTCCGGAGGGTTGTTATGGGAGCGAGGTTCTGCAAAGGACATGCTACTGAATGAATGAATGAAATATTCTTGACGCTTAACAACAACGATCTTCTCCAGCTTGTTGCCAAACGTGTTCTTTAGGGAGATAATCCAAAACCCATTTAGCTTTGGGTGATTTTTGTCTGGTTTAAGAAGTAATAGCTGTGCGCCGAATCCTGGGATTCTGATGACATCCTGATACTCAGATTAAAGGAAGCAGCCATCTCCATAAGTTGTCCATAACTCATATCCCTCATGCTGGCATAACTAACCACATCGGGCCCTGGTGCGGTGTCATTTGCTGTCTTCACTACATTTTGATATCTTCCAGCCCTATGATATCTTCACAGTTGTTATCTTTAATGGTACCTGATATATCATCTCCAACCGAGTATCTAATTCCCCCATCATTTTGATCTGCCTGTGCTATAAATCTTTGAAGGAAAGCTTCCCCTTTCTTTTTGTTCGTTGACAAAGGAGAACCGCTATCTCTGTATATTTTACCCACTGTGGCATGACAACCCTTCTTTTGCATCTGTCTGTACAATTTTCAGAACTTTCCCAGAGTCTTATCTCCAACAATCCCTATAATAGAATATTCCCATGTCTCTCTTTTGGCATCTGATACACAGCGCTTAAATCCCTCCACCTTATCTTTCTTCTCTTTCGAAGCTTTCTCCATTTTTCATTGGAGCTATGGGGTATACCGCACTTTATTTAACTGTTTAACATCCGCTTTCTGTGATCTCTATGCCCGTTCCACCTCGGAGGTCCACCACAGAGGCTGCTCATAAATAGGTTTACTAAGGACACTGCATGCCCTCTGAGCCGTCCCAGGAGGCTGTTTTGCCTTTCATATTTAAAGGGCTTACGTGCTCTCACAGCCTTGGTCTAGTTGGACTTAGCAATCAATACTGAACAGGATAGATGGTCAATCCTATGATCACACAGGACAGTCCATTCTATTTCAAGAATAATGCCGACTGGATAAGAAATACCAGGACAATAGCCATGTCTGCATCACGAGGCCTCATTCCTATTCTCGTTGGCCTCCTATCGTTTATGCATATTTCTTCTGAATCCACCATAGCTTCCGCAATGGCATTTCCCTGTCGGTTTTCTCCAATATTGTCCCGCTCTCTGTGTCGTGCATCAAAGCCCATACACTTGGAAGCCTACTGAATGGGATATCCTCCAGCTCCTTAAGCCAGTTCCATCTATCCTTTGTGAAAAAAAAATCCACCGCGACATAGCCATTTTTAAAATTTCACTTTAGACCCTCAATTTCTAACCTTATATACTGCACCTCTCTGGCATTGTTATTCCTCTGAGTAAACCCTCATGTGTTAATCCCTTCTTCACTATCAGATACTGCCTATGTCTCCCTGGTGCAGTCGGATTAATGTGGCTGACATTTCCAAGACACTGGTAGTCATCTCCATTTGTTACAACATGATGATATCAAAGTCATAAATCAGATTCTCCAGTACATGCCCTCTCTACCTAGCACTGTGACAATTCCAATAGCCCACTCTTATACATTTGAATTGTGTGTGTTTTTATCCGTATTCTCTTGGTCCACGATCTTCTATTTCCTTGCCCTCTTATCTCTCCATTCCCTTGCTTTCTCCTCTTCACTGTATCTACACTGACTGCTGAAGATGACATCACGCACATAGCACGTACTCCGTAGCTCTGATTCTGAGAAATAAAATTAAATACCATATATAAAACTGTATATTCGAGGGTTCATGAACATAGTGCCCTCATGCTGAAGAAGGAACCCGGGACAAGATCAGCCAAGCGTCGCCTCTTCAACAGCCGGACTGTCTCCGTTATCTACTGTTCTCCCCACTGCATGTTTCACAGGCATATAATATTATAGGTTCTACACAATAGACCATTTTTATATACCTACAGTTGGAAGTTATTGTTTTCTTGTTCAGTGTCTTTTCCAGCTAGCGAATGGTACCTTTGGCATAGCGATTCTTCAACACTCTGTTTTCCCGTAGAGGATTAGAATAACGAAGACCCAAACAATAGATTGCACGATTTATTGCCTGGTATATTTCGCTGCATCTCATCAGGTACATACTGCAAAATTCACACAACATAAAGTAAAAGAACTAGTTATAATAGATGTATGACAACAATAGGGGCTCTAGAGATAGAAAATTGGCAGCTGCAAGAGAAGCACAAGACGCAGCAAAGAAAGGGAGTTAGCATTACAGAAAGAGACTAAAGAAAAACGAATTGGCCTTAGAAAGAGACAAACTTGCCTTTGATAGAGAAAACTGGCAACCGAGTTAGCAATAAAAGAAAAATAATTAGAGGGAAATCTAAAAGTAAAGCCATTTGAGAAAGGAAAAGAGGCCGAAATAGCTAAAGCTGAATTAGCAGCTAAAACCTTGGACCCAATTAAACGGTACCAGGGTCTCATCAGAAACTTTTCTCAAGGCGATTCTATATCAGTCTAGGTAACCAACTTTGAGGTTCTGATGAACCATTATAAGGTGCCAGCCGAATAATGGGCAATACTGTTTCATAGACATCTTGCCCTCGAACCTTTATAGGTCGTAGAGGTCATACCCGAGAACCTCTGAACCAACTATACATATATTAAGGAACGGGTATTTGCACATTTTTCACTTGATCAAGCAGGTTTACATACAAAATTTAAGACATTGGTACCGAAGGCAAATCATACCTTCTTAGATTGTGTTTCGGAAACACAGTCACTGTTCAACAAGTGGCTTAAGTCAGCCGATGTGGGCTCAGACTTTATCACATTAGGTGACCTCATGTTGAGTTACAAATTAATGTCTTCTGTGCCAGAAGCCATGTCTACATTTTTGGTTGAGAACAAGAGTACGCCAGTGCTGAATATGGAGTCCAAACGTGAGACATATTATAATGCACATAGAGATATTTTTGCTGAGGGAGCTCAATCTGGTTTGGTTATAGGGGCAGCCGCCAGATTTTCCGATCAAAGATATAATACTGGACCAAACAGATTCTTTAAGTTATGATGTTGATTCAGCAATAGAACGATGAATACAGGAAAACGAAAGTACTCGCGGTTGCTACGTGACAAGATGGAAGGTGACGTCACGAGGTAGAACTTCTGGAGGTTAGTTAAGCCAGGGATGCGAGTTGGAAAGGTTGTGAAATTCCTACAGCAATTGCAAACATCAAATACAATATAGGTATATTACCCGCACGTTTGATACAATGTATCGCAACAAGCTAGCACAGTTAATCAAGTATTTGGGCTGAGCGCAGATCAAATCTTGCGACGCTTTTGCTAACCAAGTCCACTGTGCAGTATGGAAAAAAAAATTGCCAACCAAGAATGTAAGTTGGCGTACTTAGAAAACTAACAGTGCAATTTTTGTAAGAAATACATTTTAGAAACGTTCGTCCAATCACTGAGAATTACTATCCACTCACAGTCAGTGCACAATTAAATTATAAAACACATCTACCCTCCTAAAGACTGTAAGCATGATGTGACAGTGGCCGACTGCATGAGAGTACATTGTCATAAATAAACGAAGGTGATTTGTTCGAGGACGTCAAGTTGTACTTTTGTGCAGTGATTACTCGTTGTATTTTCGCAAGAGTGCCATTTCATCAGAACGAGCTATAATAGATGTATGGCACCTTCAAGCTGAAATATACACATGTTCGCACAGTAATGTCAATTGTCTACAACGGTAATTTCAAACTGACTAACATGCCTTTCTGTTTGCACAAAATTGGCTTGTGTAGATTGATCATTATCGCTTCTGAAAACTTTGACTGGCGAAAGGCACTGTCTCTATCAATCACATGGCCACTTTCCAGCATATGCCTAGCAATTGATGAAGTTTCTGGTGTGTCGGCCCCACTAGGCTCCCATCGCTTGTGTGTAGTATCTTGTCGATCCATTGATGTATGTGTTCGGCATTTCTTTTGCTCATATGTCGCTCTGTTCTACCGATGTAGGTAGACTAGCACAAACAGGGTCCGTCTTAAGCCCCGTTTGTACTGGACAGGTGTGAAGCTCTGAAAATTTAAGTATTGGCCAGTCCATGTTTCTTAGCGGTACACCGATCTTTGAATTTTGCCGTCTGCTCTACGTCTCATTAGAATATCTAGGAACGGCATCTCTGGATGAGACAGCGAAAAAAAAATAACTGAATGCATTAAAGACAAACAACCAAAACTAGGCATACCAACATCTTTTCTCGAGAGGCAATTATATCTATGTACCGCCAACATACACTTCAATTTTCTAACAAAGTCATACCGCCATATTGACGGAGTGGCCATGTGGAGACCTCTTGGTTCTATTCAAGCGGACATCTTCATGGCAAATTTAGAAGAAAAAAGATCCTCAGACATCAACAACTTGGTCTTCTACCGTCGTTATGTCGACGATATACTAATTATCACAACAGACCAGCTACAAGCAACATCTACAAGCAACATTCTGTGCTGCAACTCCAGTCATTAGATATAGAACCACACCGAATCCCACCCCAGCAGTAACAGAACCTGTTCCTCTGTACGCGAAAAGCAATTGTATTTATTAATTCACATGTAGTTAGTTAGTTACTTACTTACTTACTTAGTTAGTTAGTTAGTTAGCTAGTTAGTTAGCTAGTTAGTTAGTTAGTTAGTTAGTTAGTTAGTTAGTTAGTTAGTTAGTTACACTTGTGGTCTCAGCAAAAGCACCAGGGTCCTCCTTCACAATTCTCTCTCCGGCCTGAGCCGTAAAGGCCCATGAGCTTCTCACACGTCGGACGACTGACCCATTAGTGTAATTGACAGCATCAACGTCTGGCAAATTCTCGAAAATCAATGCTTGTACTTCCGCCTCCACAGCAGCCGGATTTTTTTGTCTGCATTTTCTATCTAGTTGGATGCAAACTGAAAAGGATGTGCAGAAATCTGGTGGCACTTGCACCCACTCCTCGCCAGGTTCTAAGTTCTCAAGTAACACATCTGCTGAAGGATGTCTTCGGCTTGACCCATCCACGACCGTCCTCTTTTCAACCTGCTGCCCTTCACCTTCATAATTTCACTATGCAGTGGATGTTGTGTGTTTGCGTTAACTATGAGGTAGGCACGTGCTCTACAAACTTGTATTCTGTCTTCAATGGTTGGAAAATCAAGAAGGTAGCGCATCGCCCTGCATGCTATATCTCTTGCACATCCAAGAATAATGCGCATAGCTTCATTCTGTATCCTTTCCATACTTTCTATCTGCTTATGGCTGATAGTCAGGATTGCCATCGAGTACTCAAAAACAGACATGACCTGCTCCTTGTACAGAAGACATAGATGGCGCTGCTCACAGTTTGCTGCCGCCATCACCCGCATCGCAGCCAAACCCCGCTTGGCCTTTTTTATCACCTGGTCTATATGCTCATTAAAAGCTTCGATCAAACCGTATCCCCAGGTAATTCATTGCCTGCGTTCTTTCCACCGTCTCTGAACACACATTAACAGTTGGTGTTGGAGTGTTGACAATATGATTATTCAACGAGAACCAAGTCACTGTTGCCTTTGTTGGGTTGACCATTGCCCCAACTTCAACACACCAAGTACGTATACGATTGAGTATTGAGATTGAGTTTGTAGTTCCACAGCAACCTGATCTTTTTCCTTACCCTGACGATACACTAAAACATCACATGTATAACATCAATTCACATGTAGTTCCAAGTCCACCTACATAGGCAGAACAGAGCGGCAGTTGAACAAAAACGTTGCTGAACACATACCTCAATGGATCGACAAGATAGTACACACAGGCGATTTGAAGCTAGTGGGGCCGACACACTGGAAGCTTGCCGCTTTATCAATCGCTAGGCAAATGCTGGAAATCGGCTATGTGATTGATATAGACAGTGCCTTTCGCGTGTTGTTTAGCACACGAAATACTCGCTTGTTAAAGTTTGCAGAAGCGATAATGATCAATCTACACAGGCCAATTTTTTGGAAGCAGAAAGACATGTTAGTCACTTTAAAATTACCGTGGTAGGCAATAGGCATTACTGTGCGAACATGTGTATATTTCAGCTTGAAAGATGTATCTGGTTATTTTACTTTATGTTGTGTGGATTCTGCAATATGTACCTGACGAGGTGCGGCAAAATATGCCAGGCAATATATCGGTGCAATCTATTGTTTGTGTCTTCGTTATTCAAATTAACTAAGGGAAAACATTGTTTTGAAAGAGAAATTAGTCGCTTCGTCGTCTTCTTCGTCTTCTTATTATTATTCGTCCTCTTCACTTCTTCTTCTTCTTCTTCTTCTTCTTCTTCTTCTTCTTCTTCTTCTTCTTCTTCTCCTTCTTCTTCTTCTTCTTCTTCTTCTTCTTCTTCTTCTATTTAGCCCAGTGATGTGTTGGGGGTAGCTGTAAGGATCTTTTATACGCTCTTTCTAATGCTCTTTGTAAGTTGGTATTTATATCTCTAAGGTTGTTGTTGAAACCATCACTTCATCTGTTACGTGGTCTATCCCTTGTTCTGTATCCATTATATTTCTTCATATGTGGCTTTTTTTGTGGCAAATGGTATCAGAGCATTCTTGTGCGGTGGCCAAACCGCATGTTGTTTTAGGTATGTTGTTTTAGTTTAGTTTTTCATTTTAGTTTAGTCGAGGGATCAATATCACGGCACACGAGTGTAACCCATAAGTGCTCCATTCTACGCCTAACTCAAGCCAGAGTGCACAGTGCACTAACTCCTTAGCATTGGCGAGAATCCTGAAATACTTTGGGTAGATTATTAACTCGAAATTTTGCCCGAGCAGCTCCGTTAGGCTACTCTGTTTCGATCTCCAACTGCCAAAGGATATTTTACGTGCGAAGCAATACACACGGGCGTCCGATCTCAGTACCCTGAGACCAGGGGAAATTTTGTTACTAGAAGTCAACATGAAAAAAATCCCGGCCTTCACCGTGGCTTGAACCCGGGACCTCCAGCACTCGAGGCGGACACTATACATCGAGACCACTCAGCCCCACTCAGTTTAGCATGTTGTTCTTGGTTTTACGCCTAGTAATCTTCTAACTTATTTATTATTCTATCTCTCACGGTTACTACCGCAGCTCTTTTAAGGCATCGCATCTCTGTTGTTATGGTTTTGCTCTAGTTAGTTGCAGTAAACGTCCATGTTTGTTTGACATTGGTAGCATAATGTCGGCCAAAAAATAGTTCTCATGAAATATCTTTAATACTTATAGGTAATCGTTTTATACGACAGAAGTGGCTCTAGTTGTTCCTGTATCTGATTTGTCTTTGAACAACGTGTTAACATGTATATGTCCAATAAAAATTATAATAACCGAAAGCTAAAATAATAGAAAAATAATGTATGTCGAAGTTATCAGTTTACCAGAAACATATTTGATCCGACACGTTTCGTTTTCTTGGCACATTAATTCATCCTGTAATGTCTCCTGTTCCTTATATTTTATCAGCGCAACATCGCAATGTGACACCACAAAGTATCCAGCCCTTTCATTGGTGTCAACACTGGGAACACGTCTGGGTGGATATTTCAGACAAGACTTCTTAATAATGCATTACGTTCTTATTGTATTTACACGTGCTGCAATGTTCTGCTCACGTTTAGGCCGAACAGTTGGCCATCTGAGGTGATAGCTAAATAAAGTTGATTAATAATAGATCATAAACCATGACATTGATTACATGCTGTAGCAACAACACTTCATTCAAAGAACCAGAGGAAGTCTTTGTCGCGAATGGGTTTCACCGCCTGCTTCACGTTCCAAATGTTTTGGGTTTGATTCCGGCCTACGTCGTTCAGTTCACGAGGGTTCTCCATTCCCCCGCTTTCTCCTTCTCATTCCATCCCTCACTGACTGCTGAAGATGACATCAAGACCAGCACTGGGGGTGTTGCTAGAGCTACGGAGTTGGTGCTTTGTGCGACGCTGTCACTGCGTTACAATTTTTTCTTGATCAACGCGTAGATCAAGCCATCCCTACTCATGCCTGGTGAGACTCGCTGAATTGGTCCTCACTAATAATTTAAGTTCAATGGCCACTACTTTGAACAAATCGGTGGTGTCGCCATGGTACGAAAATGAGACCCAGCTACACGTGCTTATTTATGGGGCATTTGGAACACCAGATTGAATTCAGCTATGATTGCCTTCTCCCTTCTTTTTACTATATTGATGACGGCATTGGTCTCACTGACATGACAGAGGCGGCACTACACCGCTTCATCAAGTATGTCCAGAATTTTATCCGTTGATCAAATTTACCACAGAAATGTCTACTACTTCAGTCAATTTCCTTGACACCACAATTAAAATAAATCCTGCAGGCCTCACGACACCCGTGTACTACAAACCTATACAGTTCATCCCACCAAAAGAGCTGCAAAGATGATATCCCATATTCCCAGCTACTCCGTCTTCGTCGTATCTGTCAGGAAGATAATGATTTCCTAGAGACAGCCTATGAAATGCTAGACTTTTCCCGCAAGCGGGGCCTACCCAGAGCACATTCTGTACATAGCTTTCTGTCGCATAACACAAGTCTCGCGTGAAACGTCCTTTGCCAAGAAAACGCGACCTTCTAACAATGAACCTAAACTTATCTTCACCTGTCCCCCACATGACCATGCCATCAAGCATATTTTTCTCCAACATTGATCTATCCTGGGATCCGACCCAACCACTCGTGCTGTGTTCTCTAACGGCCCTATGGTAATTTTCCACCAAAACAAGAGTCTCAGGGACCACCTTGTTCATAGCCCCCCCCCCCCCCACACACACACAGAGGGATACTTCATCAGTGGGAACGTTTGAATGCCACCGTAAGAATTGTCTGACATGCCCCCCCCCCCTTCCCGTTTTTCATTCACCGGCGATTACATTCCCCTAAACACCTTCTTGATAGATTATTTCACTTTCATATCCAGCAATCTTATATATGTTATTATCTGCAAACGATGTTACTTAAAATATATTGGTCAAATTGTCAGACGATTTGCCGATCGCCTTAGGGAACACATTAGGGATATTAATCAAGACACTGACAAACCTTTCCCCAAGCACTTTAATTCTTCTAACCCCAATGGAGTCGACGATGTATGTGCATTGAAACCTTGCTTTTCTAACAACCCCATTAGGCTTAAAATTGAAAGCCAAATAATAAACTCACTGGGATGCATCTATCCAGCTGGAATCAATACTGTTGTGGACGTAACTATATAACTATGCACTCTTCCCTCTCTATGTTTATATCAAACTGTTTATACTGTTTATAACTATGCTGTCTTCCCTCTATATATTCATATCGAACTGTTTACACACGACTATATACTCATATCTATCAGTTTACACATTTTTGGCCACACACATCCTATCTGGCAATCTGGCATCCGAATTATAATTAAACTCTGCAGCAAAAGAGCGCCTTTCTAAACCGGCTTGAACCACTATTTCTGAGAATTAAGAAGTTGTGTTTATTTTATTTTTTCTTTCGTTTTTTAACTGTTTGTGTTGTCATGTCTTTGTCAAGATACTTAGAAATCTAAACGTCGTTGTGTCCTATAATACTTATTTGCATTTTATTACTTCACTAGCTGACCCGGCCCGGCTTCGCCCATACCTTGTGGGGAGCATCTCATTTAATTCATATAAGTAGTCATATAAGTTCCCGTTACCGACTATCTGTCTGTCTGTCTGTCTGTCTGACCCGGCCCGGCATCGCCCAGCTCCTTGTGTGGAGCATCTCATTTAATTCATATAAGTAGTCATATAAGCTCCCGTTCCCGTTCCCGACTATCTATCTGTCTGTCTATCTGTCTGTCTGTCTGTCTGTCTGATCCGGCCCGGCTTCGCCCAGCCCCTGATGGGGAGCATCTCATTTAATTCATATAAGTAGTCATATAAGTTCCCGTTCCCAACTGTCTGTCTGTCTGTCTATCTGTCTGTCTGTCTGTCTGTCTGTCCCTCCCTCTCTGTCTGTCTGTCTGTCTGTCTGTATGTCTAATCATTTATTGGTTGCAGTTAGAACAACCTTAGATAAACGAAGACCAACTTACAAAAAGCATTAGAAAGAGCACTTAAAAGATCTTTACACCTTCCCCTACAATTAACTTGGGTAAATGGAGCGGCGGCAGCAGCAGCAGCAGAAGAAGGAAAAGGAGGAGTAGGAGCTGGGAGGAGGAAGAGGGAGGTGGAGGAGGGAGGAGGAGGGAGGAGTAGGAGGGAGGAAGAGATAGGCGGAGAGAGGAGGAGGAGGGAAGAGGGGGGAGGAGGAAGGAGGAGGAGTAGTAGGGAGGAATAGGAGGGAGGAGGAGAGATTAGGAGAAGGAGAGAGGAGGAGGAGGGAGGAGGAGGGAGGAGGAAGAAGGAGGAAGGAGGAGGAAGGAGGAGGAGGGAGGAGGAAGAGGGAGGAGGAGGGAGGAGGAGGAGGGAGTAGGAGGAGGGAGGAGAAGGAGTGAGGAGAAGAACGCAGGAGTAGGAGGGGGAGGAGGAGGGAGGAGGAGGGAGGAGGAGGGAGATGGAGGGAGGAGGAGGGAGGAGGAGGGAGGAGGTGGAGGGAGAAGGAGGAGGGAGGAGGAGGGAGGAGGAAGAGGGAGAAGGAGGAGGGAGTAGGAGGAGGGAGGAGAAGGAGGGGGAGGAGGAGGAGGGATAAGGAAGAGGGAGGAGGAGGGATGTGGAGGGAGGAGGAGGAGGGAGGAGGAGGAGGGAGGAGGAGGGAGGAGGTAGAGGGAGGAGGAGGAGAGAGGAGGAGAGAGGATGAGGAGGGAGGAGGAGAATTGAGGAGGAGGGATGAGGAGGAGGGAGAAGGAGAGGTAGGAGGAGGGGGAGGAGGAGGAGGGAGGAAGAGGGAGGAGAAGGAGGAGGAGGGAGGAGGGGAGGACATAGGAGGAGGAGGAGGGAGTAGGAGGAGAGAGGAGGAGAAGGGAGGAGGAAGGAAGCGGAGTGATTAGGAGGAGGGAGGAGGGCGAGGAGGCAGGAGGAGGAAGGGGGAGGAGGAGGAAGGAGGAGGAGGAAGGAGGAGGAAGAGGGAGGAGGAGGAGGAGAAAGAGGGAAGAGGAGGAGGGAGAGGGAGGAGGGGGAGGGGAAGAGGAAGAGGGTAGGAGGGGAGAGGAGGAGGAGGATTTTAACGCATATGCCTGTAGATTTAATAATGGCTGAAGGTGTTCCATGTCTTCTTAGAGTTGGCGACAGTGTAAAGAAATATAAAATCTTCAAACTTGATAGAGATAAGGTAACTATTATTTATTTATTCTTTAAGCATAAAAAGATGAGTTAAAATGTTATGCATTATGCATTATTTTTATGAAAACTTTGAAAATGCCTTAAAGATTGCATCACTATTTATTATAACTCATATGCCGGTATATAACTATAGACAAAGAGTTTATAAATCTTTGAAAACTATGCAACAATATGACTATAAGTTATACAGAAAAGTTATGCCCCTTGAAATAACTTTTACAGAGTTAAGTCCCCTCGCTGTATAGAAATTACAATGAAAAATGGAAAATTAAATAATATTGGGTAAGCAGCCGATTTCACACTAAAAAAATATCACAGTGGGCTGCGCTGGAATGAAAGGAAGACGTGTAGAAAATTTCATCTCAATCGGATGGGCCGTTCGCGAGCGCATAAAGGACATACGGACATACAGACAGACGGAGATCGCTTTTTATATATAAGATTATTATATACTTATTGATTTTGTTTTCACATGTATATGGAGTCCATTTTAAGGTATGCACATTGTGTCTAATCATTTCTTTATCCATCCATCATGTACCATGCCGATAAGCGTGGGCGGTCATGTTTTGCTATCTCACTCGATCACCAGAGTCGTGGATCAGCTCCGTGTTTCTGTCTTGACCATGCTAAGTGGCCAAGCCATCCAGATATTTACTTCTTGGTCTTCCCCTTGGTCTCTTCCCTTCGATCTTGCCAGTTGACACCCTGTTCTCCAATTCACTCCGTCTCATAAAAAACTAATTTTGTTGCGTATTCCTAACGGGACGTTGCAGTCAACACCAGCATTTTTCAGCTGCTGTTGATGTACTAGGCAAGTGTTAAGCTCAGTAGTTTGCCATTGCTTTCTGAACGACCGGCTCCCATATCAGCACGTTACAACACAACGAGACACGGTCTGCTGCACGAATCGTTCACAGCTGAGCTTCGAACGCCTGGTACCCGGCTCACGAACCGCGTTCGCAAGCGCTTTAGCCACGGAGACGGTTCTTCTCATAACATGAACAAAAATGTTGATTATCTACGTCTAATGTCTGTAATCAGTTAACGATCTTCAATTGATTCTTGTAGGATTTGTTCATATATATATATATATATATATATATATATATATATATATATATATATATATATATATATATATATATATATATATATATATATATATATATATATATATATATATATATATATATATATGAGTTTTTCTATGAATGTATAGATATGTGTGCGATGGTGTTTCCACCTTGTCGTGGAGGGGGAGCTTGAGTTTCTCAACGACCCTGAGAGCTATGCCGGCGGTAGCATAGCTACCAGCAGGCAGGGCCTCCCAAGTCGGACAGGTCAAAGGGTAGAGAACAGACAAAGAGAAACACCCTGGTCCTCCAGGTTGGGGGTTGAAGCGTGGGGTTAACATCCCCACCTTTGTAAAAACAATTTTGTTACGAAACAGATACATGAGCCTCGAATTCGGACTGACTTATTTGGACATCGACCTTGACACGTTAAAGGTCTTTTGAGATTTGGAACATGGAATGTACGGACACTATATCGAACTGGAGCGTCCGAAGAATTAACCAGGAGCTGGTTGAGTATAAAATGGATATAACAGCAATTCGAGAAATAAGGTGACCAGGAGAGGGTACTTTAGAGCAAAATGGAATGATTATAATATATGGAGGAAACACCCAAAATAAACATGAATTAGAAACATGATTTGTCATCAAAAAGGAGTTATGGAGGAATGTTCTAAACTTTAAAGCTGTTAATGATAGGATTAGTAAATTACGAATAAAAGGTAAATGGAAAAATATAACGATGATTAATGTACATTCACCTACTGAAGAGAAAGAAGATGATATTAAAGAAGACTTTTATAATGATCTGGAAGATGTCATAGAAGAAACCCCCAAACATGACATCCTGATTGTGCTGGGAGACTTCAACGCAAAAATAGGTAGAGAGCAAACTCATAAAAAACTTACCGGTATGAAAGCCTACATACAACTTTACATGATAATGGAAGGAGAGTCATCAACCTAGCACAGTGGCTCTCAACCTTTTTTGGCCTGTGCCCCCCTTTACCATATTTTCAGAACGTCATTCCCCCCCCCCCCTTAATATCAACAATTTGGCCCGTGCCCCCCCCCCCTTTTCACCGTATTTTCAGAACGTCATCCCCCCTTTCATATTTCCTATCTAAAACCCACCCACCCCCACCCCTATACAGTATACGTAAAAATGTAAGGTAAATTTAATAGCACATACTAAAACAAGTCTAGACATCCAAACATGATTTGTGGGTCTGTGTAGCGAAACCCCAGTGGCCCATGTCCTCATACCTATCCGCTCAATTCCTTCGGAGTGGGATTCTCTGGAGTACTTTCATAACCCGAGCATTTGACACGAATACTTTGAAATCTATCTGTTCTTCGGGAAAACCCAATGGCGCGCCTTGCACCAAATATGACCTAGGGTAATGGTTTGGGCGTGAAAAGTCCGTTGTCAACCTTGTCGGTTGTGGTCGGCACAATGTATTAAAGTTTTAAAGAATTTTACAGATAAAGTGCCGCATCCTACGGCTGGGATATGAAAGGTAATTTTAGATTAATAGGTCCTGCCAGACCTGGGCATATTAAGCTTGGTCGTCTCAAATAATGAGACGATTTGGTGAAACGGCAGTCTTGCCAATTTGGCTAAGCGTCTAGATCTGGGCATGGCGGGGGAACAAATAGGGGCAATATCTTTTCCCAGATGATGTCGCATATTCTTGGCGGCGGATAAGGGGGGTGGGGGGCTATCTTTCTTCCTATGGCTTTACCTCTGTTTAGTGTCATCTTTCATTTGAATATAAACATTCTATAGCTATGGCATGTCGAGGGGAAGGGCTCCGTGGGGACCGGTTCCACCCATCTGAGTTATATCTTCTTGAGCCAGAAGAGGCGATCCACTGTGCTATCTCTTTCGTCTTTCGGCTGATGGGGGGCCAGGTGGACCGGGTGGTTCCTGGTCGATAGGAGGATGTTGGGAGTATAAATGGACTTCCCTGTCTCCCTGAGAGAACCTGAACTCATCTGAATATATGGGTTATGTGAGACACGGCCGATACATTGCGGTGACAGCTCAGACAAGAGCGGCGGCCGGACAGGGTAGTTTCCTCTTTCCTGTTCTTGCTAGGGATGGGGGAGGGAGATGCACTGCGGTCCATACAGACCCACTATTATGATATTAGTTAAGAGTAGGAAACATACATAATTACGCACACTACTCCACAATAGCTTTGTCGTGAGAAAGGCAAGGTTTGCAAGTGAGAGGGAAGCCTGAGAAGGTATGTGCCCAATATTAATAAAGGCATGGTATGAGTGTGGAGAGGAGTGTGGTATGAAGACAATTGAATACTAGGTAATTGTATGGATTTTATGTATGGCAACCGACATGCTGAGACCATTGGAATCTCCATGCCGGCTGTATCTGAAGTTTACACCAGAGGCTCTCAAAATTGTTTTAACTTTACAGGATCCTTCTTTTGACGGCGAATATAGCCGGAAGTTTCGACAGAGCATCGACATAGAGCATTATGTTTACTATGAAGTCCCTGCTGCTGTTGGGCTATACCAGATAGAACCACGGCGGGCCCGAACGAATACTTTCAGACACCTCGGCAGGCGTTTCGTTGAGCTGGGATCGAGTATGTTTGCATTTTGGGCTAGATCCCGCCTAAGTCACGGACACACCCGTACATATATCCTATTTATTCTCCTTGAGTATTTCCCCACCAAAATTGTGCCCCGTGATCCCAGGGCACTTTCCCTAACCATTGGACACACTACATTCGTGTAGGACACGGAAACTTGGAATCCTGGATTTATGGAACCCTGTTGTTCGAACAACCTACGCGGGAAATAAAGACCAGTGAACTTGCCATGAGGTGGTTGTGAATTCATGGGACAATATGGAAAACGATGATCTAGGAGATTTATATTTGTGTTGATATTGTATGGACTAGTTTTCTCTCTAGATTGTGTGTAGATGTTTATGAGTTAATTGTCAGATATTTTTTTTTTCTGTGCTGTTATGTATTGAGTTATTAAATTTACAATTACAAATATGTTGAATAACGTCATGTTGTATGCGTGTCAGCCAGAACGACCCTGCAGGAAATAGGTCCTGAGGTCGAATAGAGAGTGACAGTGAGTCCGGGGGAAACGGAGGAGGGTTGGCAGGGAAAGACCTATTTAAAGCCAGGGCTATGAAATATACATGAGAAAATTGAGACATAGTTATTTGGGACCCTCCACATAGCTTGTTACAGTGTGGGGACTAGATAGATTCTAGTCCTATCGAAGATTATTGTTCTATAAGATCTGTGCTATAGGTTCGGGTACAGTCTAGTTAGATTATTTCTTTTGTGATAATCTGCCCTGTCTGGTGCAGGTCGGTATAACCTTTTCTGTCTGAACTATTGGTTGTCAGGGAAACGGTGACTGACTATCCTGTTGACTGACTTGGACGAACACACCACTTGCAAACACCGCAACACCTTGTCATTGTCTATTGAATGGTACATTGTTGTATATACCTTGATAGAGATTGCATTTGACTTCCGGGGCATAACAGCACGAGAAATGGCCTCACCACAACTGAATCTTGAGGAGGTGAAGGCTAAAGGTCGAGAAATTGGTCTGGAAGGGGTGGAGTTACGGAAATATGTCCAGGAGGTTGAAAGAGAATTCCGACAAGACGAGAGAGAAGCCAGGAAACTTGAGGCAGAGCGCGAAGCCAGGAAACTTGAGGCAGAGCGCGAAGCCAGGAAACTTGAGGCAGAGCGCGAAGCCAAGAAATTCGAGGCCGAACAAGCGGCTAGAGACCATGAGTTCCGGATGAAGGAATTGGAAGTTAAGGCACAAGTTGCTAGGGAAACCGAGGGAGCTATGGGGGAAGCGACACTCCCTGGTACACCAACTGCCGGAAGGTTTAAATAGGTCTTTCCCTGCCAACCCTCCTCCGTTTCCCCCGGACTCACTGTCACTCTCTATTCGACCTCAGGACCTATTTCCTGCAGGGTTGTTCTGGCTGACACGCATACAACATGACGTTCTTCAACATATTTGTAATTGTAAATTTAATAACTCAATACATAACAGCACAGAAAAAAAAAATATCTGACAATTAACTCATAAACATCTACACACAATCTAGAGAGAAAACTAGTCCATACAATATCAACACAAATATAAATCTCCTAGATCATCGTTTTCCATATTGTCCCATGAATTCACAACCACCTCATGGCAAGTTCACTGGTCTTTATTTCCCGCGTAGGTTGTTCGAACAACAGGGTTCCATAAATCCAGGATTCCAAGTTTCCGTGTCCTACACGAATGTAGTGTGTCCAATGGTTAGGGAAAGTGCCCTGGGATCACGGGGCACAATTTTGGTGGGGAAATACTCAAGGAGAATAAATAGGATATATGTACGGGTGTGTCCGTGACTTAGGCGGGATCTAGCCCAAAATGCAAACATACTCGATCCCAGCTCAACGAAACGCCTGCCGAGGTGTCTGAAAGTATTCGTTCGGGCCCGCCGTGGTTCTATCTGGTATAGCCCAACAGCAGCAGGGACTTCATAGTAAACATAATGTTCTATGTCGATGCTATGTCGAAACTTCCGGCTATATTCGCCGTCAAAAGAAGGATCCTTTCATATCCCAGCCGTAGGATGCGGCACTTTATCTGTAAAATTCTTTAAAACTTTAATACATTGTGCCGACCACAACCGACCAGGTTGACAACGGACTTTTCAACATGATTTGTGGGTCTGCTGACTTTATAAAATGAATTTTAGAAGGATGAGACGTACTTAACTGTAAAGTATGAAGGGAAAAACAATATCAAGTAATCGGTTCTTGTATTAACGCGATCTTCAAATGGTCTTCATTCCCCCCTGGAAACCCTAAAATTCCCCCCTTGGGGAGAATTCCACACCGGTTGAGAACCACTGACCTAGCAGAAGCCAAAGGACTGCAGATCAGCAGTACCAGACTGCAAAGAAGGGATATACATAAACAAACTTGAAAATCATGTGACAAGAGAACCTATAATCAAATAGATCACATTTTAATTAACAACAAAAATGCATCAAACATACAACAAGTTAGAAGCTATAGAGGAGCTGAGTGCCACAGCGACCACTTCCTCGTTGGGGCAAAATTTAAAATAAAACTAAAGAGAGCTTTCTATGCTAAACTACAAAGGTTACACCCGACATATAGCAGAGAAAAATTACAAGAAATTACAGTCAAAGAGAAATTTGCAGATGAAATAAAATGTAAACTTGAAATTCCACAAAACCCGTTGGAGGAAAGCGTTGACCAAACTTAGTTGAATATCAAGAATACAATTCAATCTACCGCAGAAGAATGTCTCGGTGTGTTAACCACGCATAGAAAGAAGAGATGGTTCAATCCAAAATGTGAAGAAGCAGTCATTAGGAAAAAGAATGCCAGACAGCTATGGCTAAATGACATCAACAACATCCAAAAGGAAGAGCAATATAGAAATGAATGTAAAGAGGCTACAAAAATAGTTCGACAGCAGAAGCGAGAATATATGAGTAATATAATCAAAGATATGGAAACTAATCACCAGAAAAACGAACCCAGAAAGTTTTTTAAGGAACTGAAGTCAATGAAACGAGGGCACCAACACAACACACATGGTTTAAAAGACAACACTGGGAATATGATAAATACCAATGAGGAAATGTGCAACACATGGAAAGAATATTTTGTTGAATTACTAAATTGTGAAGCTCCAAGTAACACTTTCCCACAGGAAGTTCTAACGTGTGAACCACAAATTGAAGAACCTGCATTTGAAGAAATCCTATATGTAATCACACGACTTAAAAATAATAAGGCAACTGGAGCTGATGCAATTGCTGGTGAATTTATAAAGGCGGGTGGCCATGCATTACACCAAAAGCTATACGAACTAATAATAAAAATCTGGAGGACTGAGGAATTACCCGATGACTGGAAAGAGTCATTATTGATACCTATCTTTAAGAAAGGAGACAAGTTCCAGTGTGAAAATTATAGAGGAATATCACTACTGTCCGTAAGCTATAAGATACAATCCGCAGTATTACTAAATAGACTAAAACCATATTCAGAATACATATTAGGTGAGACTACCAGGCGGGTTTTAGACAAAACAGATCAACAATAGATCAGATATTTATCTTACGACAAATAGCCGAGAAAAATTGGGAATATAAAAGATATCTCCATAACATTTTTGTGGATTGTAAAAAGGCTTATGATAGTGTCCTTAGGAATAGTCTATGGAATGCTATGCAGGAATTTGGAATACCAAGGAAGTTAATCAACATGACCAGACTATGCATGGAAGATAATTATAATATAGTAACATATAAAGGCAGGAAATCAGACCCTTTCCAAGTAACATCTGGCTTGAAACAGGGTGATGCACTATCGCCGCTATTCTTCAATTTGGCTCCAGACAAAGTTGTAAGGAAGGCAAAGGAAGAATGTGATATTGGAGGAACATCCAAGCTCCTTGGTTATGCAAATTATATAGATATTATAGAGGGAAATGAACAAAAGACATTGGAAATATTGACTCACTTAAAGGAAAAAGCCCAACAGATGGGGCTGGTTATCAACCAAGATAAGAGAGAATATATGGTAATTTCAAGAGAAGGAATGGCTAAAAACATACAAATAGATAATATGACCAATAAAAGAACGGAAACATACAAAAACACCTGGGAACAATCTTCAACTGCTGCAACATCATAAGGGAAGAAATACAAGCTAGAATCATCTCTGGAAATAAGATATACTATGCACTACAACAACTCTAAAATCAAATGTGCTATCTCGTAACACCAAAATCACAATATACAAAACATTGATCAGACCAGTTGTGCTGTATGGCTCTGAAACCTGGAGTACAACGAAAGGAGACGAAGCCTTGTTACAAACCTTTGAGAACAAAATTTTAAGACGCATCTTTGGACCCATTAGGGATACACAAAGTGGAGAGTGGAAAAGAAGAAGTAACAAAGACTTTTATGATCTATTTAAGTCCCCGCTAATCACTGGTATCATAAAGGCTAATAGAGTACACTGGCTGGGGCATATAGAAAGAATGGAAGATAATAGGGAAACAAAACTCGCTTACACTCAGGAAATAAATGACCGTAGACCCCGAGGTAGACCAAGAAGACGGTGGAGAGATAATATATATACAGACCTACAAGCACTTGGAATCAACGACTGGCAAGGGAAGGTCAACCAGAGAGACGAATGGAGACGGATTGTATCTGCAGCAAAGAACCTCAATGGCTCGGAACGCAGAAGAAGAAGAAGAATGTGCCCTATTATTGAGATAGTGTGTATATTGTCATTGGATATTTTTGTATTTCTTCATCACAACTGTTTGTTGTTGGTGCGTATTCTTGTACAATATTTATATCTATTGGTTTGTATTTGAGTTTGACCACATTAACTCTATCTGAAATACACCAGTAACCATTAATTGACCTGGCAGATTTTTAAATCAAATATTAGTCTTACTAATTTTTCGCGAGTATCCCCTCCAGAATACATTATTTTGTTTGTCGGTTATAATTTTGCCCGACCCCTTCCATCTCATCTCACTTATGCCTAGGATGTTCATTTTCACGCTTTCCATTTCACTTATAACATTGGTCAACTTTCCAAGCTCATTTAACGTCCTAACATTCCACGTTTATTTCTCTCCATATCCTATTTACAGGACATCGCTGTCAACACCAGCATTTTACTGCCGTTGTTTATGACTTGGCAAGTCCACGTTTAGTAGTTTGCCGTTGCTTTCTGAACGACCGACTCGCATACCAACACGTTAAAACCCAGCGCAACGCGGTCTGCTGCAAGGTCGCAGCTGTGTTTCGAACGCGGGTAAGCCGGCTTACGAATCGCGTCCGCAAAACCTTAGTCACGGATACCGGCTACATTCCATGTACCCATTTTAAATTTATTTGTTTGAATTATGATTTTACCATCTGTAGCTGGATGATAGTCTGGTGTCACCTGTGGCTCATGACTGTCCCTACCGGACGAGGATGTCCTAAGAGAGTCATTAACGTCGTTCACTGCCTCTGAAATGTGTTTTGTCATAAGGTCTTGGGAAAATAATGTGGTGATTTTCCCATGTCTTCCACATCCACATGGGGGTATGTTACTGCAGCATTTGACTGACAGCTATTTAGACTGTCAGGACGAGTGAGTGCCTGCTCTGCTCAGGTGCAAAGTTGTCACCTTATTCCGGTGGATACTTGGTCCCCTCTGCTTCAATTGCCACGCCATGGTGTTTCCCACCCTCTACCGCTAGGAGGTGCAGTTGGGATTTTCCCTTCCTAATGTTATGGTCTTGATGGCCACAACTCTTCACTACCTTTAGAGGACACACACACGCACACGCACGCACTAACTCACTCACTCATATATATATATATATATATATATATATATATATATATATATATATATATATATATGTGCAAAAATGGCCCCACGTTTGCTTATTATATAAAACAATACTATCATTTACCATACATTTCCAACAAAATGGATTTACAGATAAATGAATGCTACAGTCCACAAGATATGATTGTAAACAGACCAGTTACCAACCAAAGCTTAGGGCCTGGTCTTCCTTGCCATGACATTTAGTCTTTAGGCTGCTGTCACGGGACCACTGGAGTTAACGATCAGATGATAGATTTACAGAGACAGCTGCAACTTTTTGTTGATAAAGGGGGGGGGGGGGGAAGAAACACTTCCATCGGATCAAACGAAACCCAAAGTCCTTGAGATGTCCCCAGGACACAGGAAAATTGTCGGCATGTTAGTTTGCTCGAATCGCAAGATGAAAGGAAAAACGCCGTTTTGATTTGGTTGCCGCCAAGACCACCATTTGTTGACAGCGAATGACGTCACTCGGACAATCTCCGACTGGAGGAAACATAAATTATATGCCGCCAGTGGGGAAAATGGAATCAAACTAAACTGAAGTGTTTGGCTAGCTCTGTTCTAGTTTAGAAAAGAATCTATTATGTTCTGTGTCAATTAAAGTTGATGAACATGTGTCTTTCATGGCAATGTGTAGATTCAATTCAGGATAGAGCTGGTGTACATAAGGTATTCACTAGATAGCGTTTAGGTATAAGTAATGTAGGATAATCTAGGGATAGATAAAGTTTAGGACTTGAGCATAGTGTTGTTGCTTTGTGGTTAGAAATTCCAGGAGTGTCGGCGACAGCAGGCAGTCGCGTTGTTAAACTAGCCAGTGTGAGATGTCAATTGGCTCAGCTGGTTGAGAATAGTGTAGTATGATGATATTTGGAGAGATTGTGGATGGTTGGGGGGATGAGGGAAATGTCCAATGGTGGGATCATCCAGTGGGGTGTCTACTGGGGTTCTGCACTGTGCCTTTGGTCTTTCCTTGTCTTACCCTAACTCAGACCGATGAGATGAGCTCATCTGCCCTATGTCAGAGTTTAGTCCACTGTTAAATATCTGAGTGCGGCCATCGGCTTGCACTCATCTAATAGGGGTCAGTGTCGGGTTGCTCTCACCAGGTGTGTACTCTCTTTCACAGGTTCCACTCCGGTTATGAAGAAAACAAGCTGAACATTCACTGTTTAAGATTCTGGATGATTCAGTGAAGGAGGTTTTATTCAGCGGCTTTTGCTCTGGGCCCATAATCAAGAGGGTCTGAAGGAACATGGCTCTGTTGAGCGGAAACAGATAACTATCTAGAAATGACTCCTTAGTGATAGGGTTCACGGAAGTTGAGTGAAATTATTTTCCATACCACTTGTAAAAAGAACAATATGGGTTATAAGGGGAACAGGAACAACGAACATAGCGTTCTTCTCAGTTATTAGATTCCTGTGTAACTGTAATTATTAACTGTGTAATCGTGAAACTCTAGAACATTTAGGAATGAATCATTTTGTTTCAAGTGACAGTGATCCGTGTTTTCACGATACAGGGATTGTTAATTCTCAGAATGGCAGGGACATTTAGTAACATTGTGCGTGATCGATTCAGGATCAGTATTGGACTATATCCGTGATTGGTGACCAGGTATTTGGGTTATCAAAGAGCTACTGGAGGAAGTCAACATTTGGCAGGAGGGACACATCGTTTTGTGAGGTCATTGTGTGCTGAGCTATGATGATGTTGTGTGGCCATTACCGGGATGATCAGACTTTGCTCCTGAGCTGTCCGGTTTGATTCTGCAGACACACTAGAGTATACGACATACAGTCTACACATACACTTCGCACATACATACACTTTTATTCATTAAAGTAAATTGTTATTAATTTTTAGAAGCTAGAGTTGTGCAGTATGTTGTTTTAGGGAAGAATGAGAGGTGGCATGATCCAGTGGTGAGTGGTGAGAGAGAAAGATGTATCCAGGGATTGACGGGGTGTTGTGGACGGAATCTAGTGGATTCTCCAGAATAATGATATGGGGTTAAAAAGAATGTGAGTGTTTATTCCCCTCACCCCAGGGACGACACTATAAATAAATACACGACAGTTGCATTTCCTCACACATAAAATATTATAACATAACGAAACGGTCTGAAATAAATGGCGCAGTTTGAAACACCATAGATGGAGTTGTTCACAACGATGTATCTAACTTGACAGTACAAAAGAAATCCTTCCAGCTGATATTATTAGACTGAACAGCATTAGTCACGAGCAGCGTGGCATTGAAGATTGTGCTTCTGGAGTTCTCTGGTATTGATCTTCTGGGGCCACAACTTGGATTATAGATCTCGGGAATGAAAGAATGCCTAGTTAACTATCTGGCTGAGAAAGAGAAGCGAGGACAACGCAGGATGCATTGGGATCCCTTCAGTTTAGCATTCCCGACTTCCAAAGCGATTTCGGGGCCTGGTCGAATCGATAAACAAGTTCCACACAGCGCAATTTTTCTGTGACAACACATTTTCCGTGGGTGTGGAGAGGCCGCTGGCGAGTTATTTTCTCTTTGATCAGGAATAAAAAAGAAAGCTAAAAATCTATATTCGTTTCTTTATCATAGTGTTCAGTGACATTATAATTAACACGCAGCTGCATTTTAATTAGAACGGTCTAAGTGAGCGCTGTATCGAAAGCGATATTGATGTAAATATCACAAAACAGTGACACTTGTACGGACTTCCTTCGTTTTGTCTATTACTGATGCAATGTTTACAACGTGGTTACTGTGTATTGAACTATGATTGTAAAATTTAATGCGACAATGGTATCTTTAGGGCTGTCGGCATTGCTGATAATGAGATTCTTTACTCAGGTATATGGTACTGAACTACCAGTAGGTAAGTTGTAAGGTAAATCATTATTAGTGACAACGTATTATAACTAGTATTTGTTAATGGCTGCAAATGTCTTATTCTATCTAGATTTCTGATTTTGTACTGTTAGTATGCTTGCTTTTTTGGTTACACATTCAACATCTTGCTAATTTATAATTGTGTAAGCATCTTTATTGTCTTTGCCTATATCATCTTTCGCTATTCGATATATTCTAAATAATTAGAGTTCATCATCATCATCATCGTATGCCATACCGATTAAAGTGGGCTGACATGGCTCTCTATCTCAAACGATTTTCGAGTCTTGTATCAGTATTGTGCTCTTGTCCCGATTATGACATGTTGCCAACCCATCCAGGTTTTAATCTCTCTGCATTATGGTTGCTTTTTTGAAATGAATTTTATCAGCCGTCATTGTGTTTTATAGTTCATTCCTCCACACAACGTGCCCTATAAATTTTGACTGTCTACGTCTAATTTATCTAACAAAGTTAGTTTTCATTTGTTTCTTGTACAACAGTCTTATTCAGGGCTGAGTGGTCTCGAGGTATGGTGTCCACCTCGAGTGCTGGAGGTCTAAGGTTCAAGCCCCGGTGAGGACCGGAATTTGTTCAGGTGAACTTCCAATAACAAAATTTCCCTTGGTCTCTGGGTAGTGAGATCGGACGCCCGTGTGTATTGTTTCGAACGTAAAAAATACCTTGGTAGTTGGAAATCGAAAAAGAGTAGCCTAACGGCGCTGCCCGGGCAAAATTTCAGGAACCTCGCCGGTGCTACGGAGTTTGTGCACTGAGCTGAGATTCTCTGGACTCAGGCTTGAGTTAGGAGTAGAACGGAGCACTTATGGGTTACACCCGTGTGCCGTTATGTCGATCCGTCAACTAAACAAAACTAAACAACAGTATTATTCGTTTTGTTTGTTTGCCTATGGTATTCTTTGCATGTTTCCTCCGAAAACCACATATCCACTGCCATTAGATGACTCTCAGATTATGTGCTTATTGTTCCTTTTTAACATGTATAGAACCTTACAGATTTTATGTCACTCCTCGACTTCTTTTACTCTTTACAATTGATATAATTTTAATAGACTGTATAGTTTCCATTTTATAAAGGCAACCTGTGGTATTGCGCTTATTCTTCTAATCTATACAAGGTACCTTCCAGCAGCTGTTATGAACTTTCCGAGAAATCTGTACTGAATCACGTGTTTAAGAATTTCCCCATTTACTTGAATGTTATTTTGTGGTATTTCGTTCTTCTTGGAGACAACCGTAATCTCTGTTTTCTTATATTTATAAACCTAGTTGCGAACTATGTACATTACCCACATCTAGTAAATGTCTGCTGTCATGATTGCATCATACGCATATCTTATATAATCGATGTTATGTCCTTCGATGGCCATTCCGCTCATATCATCTAAATTTAGCTAATGTTCATGATATTGGGAAAACGGTATGGAGACACCACATCGCTGTCACGCACCTCTCTCGAAACGCTAATATTGACCTACTTTATTATCATTTTTTCTGGCGGCTTGTTGTTCCAATATGTTTTAATTTTTTTACAAGTCTAAGATCAGCTTTTAGATCTGCAATCAACTCTGTCATATTAACACTTCATAATCTGTGAGAAGGCCGGTCTCTCTGGCCTAGGGGTTACAACACTTTCTCCGTAATCCCGTTTATCACGCAGAGTCTCGTAGCGGGGCGAGAGCTGGAGGCGGTTCGACCCCGCTGGTGACTTGCGGGATAACTGAGCCGGCCGCTCAGAAAGCAATGGCAAACTACTGAGCGTAATCTTGCCAAGAAATCAACAGACAGCTGAAAGATGCTGCTGTTGACAGCGATGTCCTGTAAAGGATATGCGAATTAAAAAAAAAAAAATCTGTGAGAGCCATTGTGTAGTCAATGAAGTAAAGATGTAGGTCTTTGTTTACTGTTAACGAACGTTATTATCCAATGAACATTTATTGTATTCTTAAATGATATGTTTTTATTATTACCCAGCTTTCATGGTATTGTTTGTTAAAACTTTGATAACACAAAAATGATTAAGCTGTAATGTTTACTTGTTAACACAAACTAGCTAATATGTTTTAAATCAGATTTACTTTCTGTACAGAATGAACTGATTTATCATCATAAGTTGACACGAGTGTGTGCATATACACTAACCATCTTTTACTTAACTGTTGACAATGAATCCTGGGAAACAGAACGGTGCCAAACAGGAGAGTCCCATTTGTATAGGCTAATCATACCATAAGCAATTTAGAAGGAAAAAAAAAACTGCAGTTGGATCTTGTATGTCGTGTCATGAAGATCCAAGAAAAACTCAAATATGTTACTATACACATTGACACACACGCAATAAGTTCGTTTATGTTATTTTTTTTTTAAAAAGCAAAGTTTTTTTTTTTTTTTTAAATTGCAGTGAATGGAAAGAAATATGAATAAGTTAACAGTGTTTCTTAACAAGGGTTAATAGACAATGGTAGGCATGAGGCAGAAAAACGACATGGTATAGGAATGGTCATAACAACGTCCAAAAATATAAAACAGCTTCTTACATCTAGACAGCTGAGTTAAAGTTACACCAAAATCTGATCAAGTCTTACAATTACTCTACATTATTGTGTAGGAAGGGAGCTGTGGTGAAATATTGGCTAGACACTTGACTGCTTGCCTGGTGGTCATGGGCTCCAAACTTTATCGGGTCGGATATTTAAAATTGACCTGGGCCATTAGGTCGACCCAGCTAAAAATGCGCACCAAGAAATGTCTTGGGGAGTAAACTTAAAGTAAAGGAGGCCGATATGAAACTGACCAAAACATACAAGTGTACACAATACTGGCGTTTAAGAAAAGATTACAGAGTGAGATCATGATCACAGAACTGAGTATCATGAGTTATATCATTACAGAGTGAGATCATGATCACAGAACTGAGTAACATGAGTTATATCATTACAGAGTGAGATCATGATCACAGAACTGAGTATCACGAGTTATATCATTACAGAGAGAGATCATGATCACAGAACTGAGTAACACGAGTTATATCATTACAGAATGAGATCATGATCATTACAGAGTGAGATCATGATCACAGAACTGAGTATCACGAGTTATATCATTACAGAGTGAGATCATGATCACAGAACTGAGTATCACGAGTTATATCATTACAGAGTGAGATCATGATCACAGAACTGAGTATCACGAGTTATATCATTACAGAGTGAGATCATGATCACAGAACTGAGTAACACGAGTTATATCATTACAGAATGAGATCATGATCACAGAACTGAGTAACATGAGTTATATCAATACAGAGAGAGATCATGATCACAGAACTGAGTATCACGAGTTATATCATTACAGAGAGAGATCATGATCACAGAACTGAGTAACACGAGTTATATCATTACAGAGTGAGATCATGATCACAGAACTGAGTAACATGAGTTATATCATTACAGAGTGAGATCATGATCACAGAACTGAGTATCACGAGTTATATCATTACAGAGTGAGATCATGATCACAGAACTGAGTATCACGAGTTATATCATTACAGAAAGAGATCATGATCACAGAACTGAGTAACACGAGTTATATCATTACAGAGTGAGATCATGATCACAGAACTGAGTATCACGAGTTATATCACAGAGTGAGATCATGATCACAGAACTGAGTATCACGAGTTATATCATTACAGAGGGAGATCATGATCACAGAACTGAGTATCACGAGTTATATCATTACAGAGTGAGATCATGATCACATAACTGAGTAAAACGAGTTATATACAATGGCAAAGCCCATTACTAGATGGAAAGTGGCGGGGCTGATGAACAGCAATTTAGGGAGTATTGCAGGAAGCTTATATGAGTGCACGATAAAGATAGTACCGGAGGAAACTTATATGAGTGCACGATTAAGATACATGATAGAGGGTTTTAAAGGCTGATTGTATCAAGATAGAACGTTACTGATTGATTGGCTGATTGATTTGACTTACTGGTGAATGCAAAGAATGTGTGCCTAACTTAAAATAAAGGGTTATGGATAATTGTGTGAAGAAAATTATCAAATAATTGTTACCTTTGTGTACTAATATTTTATTCCCACCGTAAGCAACTACATCTACGATATATCTTCTTCCTCACCATTTCCCATGGTACACTGTGACTGTGACATTGAGCGCTGAAACAAGGTGGGAAAATGAAATGGCAATGAGGGGCAATAATATAAAATAGAAAGGATTTACGTAAATACTACCTAGAAATGTGTTCAAGTCGGCAAACATGACTGTTAAAGTGCCGACTAGTGTGAAATAACTGCAGTATGGCTTTAACTGCATTAACTGATTGAGACAGTACGATGTTGAAGTGGTCCACAAGAAGTACATTAGTGCTAACACGTGCAGTAAAGGCACATGTCACTTAAAAGACGGGCAATGCTGAAAATGGCAGCAGCGGACATTCACCACTGGATAGCGAAGTGGTTCACGGGTTCTGCTATATCCCCTGCTGAACTGGTGAACCCTCCTATGTGAAATACATACGGCTCAGGTTTCCCCGAAGTTAGTCAGGCGATAAAATTAGATCCGGGTCTCAGTGTCTTGGTTTCCAGATTTGATCTCTGTGCCCAACTCTTGAAACAAAGCTACCCACTGCCAAAATCTGCCACATGACTGATTGCCAAGAATTTTTATGTTTCTTAAAAGACCTAACTTTGGAATGTAACAACTATTCTAGTCTATGAAGTGGTGTTTTCAAGATGACGTCTTCATAGAACTTTGTCATAGGCAATTCACTATTTGCCGGCGTTCTTGACATATGTAATGAATGAATCACCAGAAAACGAGAAGTCTATTGTGAGCTTGACTAGAACACGATTACAAGAAACAAAATGGACGTTGCGGCTAAAGCCTTCCTCGGCACAGAACAAATAAACACAAACAGACAACCAACTAACTAAATGAGAAACACTACATGAAGATACAAAGGTTACTTATCTGTATCCTGGTTTGGTCAACTGCGCCTTAAACGCTTACCATATGATGTGAATGAAAGAACCAGATGTATGGTTTGAACTGGTCGATGGGCGACAGGGATTGGTTTAGCCGCACCGTGCATTGTGAGCGAAAGGTGAAAAGCGAATTAGCAGTGTACTATAGCCGGCTCTACGGCGAAGATGTAGTGCGCACTCCCGCATACCGCTTAAGAACACAGCGGCAGGCGCTTGGAATGCAGTCCGCCCTGTGTTGGTTAGCATAAAATGGAATGAGCGCTGGTCGCCCAGAAAGCAATGACAAGCCACCGAACGCAAACTTGCCAAGAAATCATAAACGGCAAAAGTAATGTTGGGGTAGATTGCTACGTCCTGTAAAGGATATGCTACCATGTTTTTCTTGTGGGATAATTTTATTTCGGCTGGCGTAGGCGATCATGCATCTCCACATCTTGTGATCTCCAACGGCATGATCAGTTCGTATGCTGACAGCCTTCTGTGCCAAAACACAAGACTGTTCAACATTTGATCTCGTTGCCTTCTTATATTTCTATTCTCACAAATCTGTCACATTGCCATGTTATCGTCTATGTCTTCTAATATTATGGCCAACAATAATGACTGCTCCTTTTGAAGTTTGTGGTCAGTTGTTTTTGTATCTTAGCCTCTTTAAAACTTTGAGATTAATCATTTTAGCTGTCAAAGGAATTTTAAGCATTCTTCAATAAACCCACATCTCTAAAGCTTTTGTTAGCTTGTTTACTATCACTGATTCACACCCAATGTTAGAACTAGTTCAATATAGCATACAAGAATTTTCCTTCTAGGTTCACTACACATTCTTGTCTGACAACCTTCTTTACACACTGGAATGTTCCTAAACAGTTGTGAATTCTTATGGCTTTTGTTTGATGGCAATGTATGTTCTTTATTATTTGCAGATCTTTGTCATTAATCTTTTTCAGTTTTTAATCTATTATCTAGGCAATTATAAAGCTGTTAAAAGAAAAGATATTGACTTAATTTCTTGAGTTCTGTCCCATATAGATCAGTTGTCTTTTCGCAGAGCCGCCTGCGGCGATCCCCATGTGTCTTCGAAAAAAATATTTCAATCATGAACCAAATGACGAGTTGTTACCTTTGTTGCGGCAGGTGTGCAGCTTGACCCTTTGTTCATGGAGACAGCCAAGGAGCTCCCACCGCCCGGAGGCTATAATAAAATATTACTATGCTATCATCTCTGATTTCTAGTGCTGGGAAATATGGTTGAATTAGCTGATGTCAAAAAGCGTGACTGTTAACTTTAGGACTAAATTTCCAACTGCCGCTGTCCAGTATCCTTTAATAGATTTTGATCTGTCAATATCCGTAAGAATAGCAAATGAGTTCTAGCCTCAGTAAGTTTATCACCAGTTCTGACAAGCAGCTTCACCAAGTTTTTACAAACATATGGGTGAACGAGGCCATGCCACAAGATTTCAAGGTCGCGTCAATAGTCTACCTATTCAAACGTAAAGGAGACTGCTAATCCTGTGACAACCAGCGAGGCATCTTCTTGCTCTCAATTGCAGGGAAAATACTCGCCAGAAATTCTTCTCAATAGCCTCAGAGCCCATCTCGGCCAAGGTCTTCTTCCTTAGAGGCGAGGCAAAGTGGCTTTAGAAAAGAATGTGGAACTGTTCGCATGATTTTCGCTGCAAGCAAGAGAAATGCCAGGAACAGAACTCCGAAATGTTCTCCGCTTTCATTGACCTTACCAAAACTGTTGATACAGTCAGCAGAGAAGGAGTGTGGAAGATTATGGTGAAATATGGCTGTCTACGAAAGTTTATCCAAATTGTACGGCTATTTCATGATGGTATGCAGGCGAGAGTCCGGGAAAATGGCGAATTGTCTGAGCCCTTTCCTGTCACAAATGGAATGAAGTAAGGCTGTGTCCTAGCACCAACACTGTTCAGCCTCATGTTTTTAGCTATACTGACCAATGCCTTCGAAAACAACGACACAGGAATAGACATCACCAACCGCATGGATGGAAAATTGTTCAGTCTCTGAAGGCTGAAATTTAAAACCGAAACTATCAGCGACAATCCCAGAGAGCTCCTGTTTGCTGACGATTGCCCTCTATATGCCAATATATCTTCTTCTTCTTCTTCTTCAGCTTTCCGAACCATTGAGGTTCTTTGCTGCAAATACAATCCGTCTCCATTCGTCTCTCTGGTGGACCTTCTCTTGCCAGTCGTTGATTCCAAGGCTTGTAGGTCTGTACATGTATTATGTCTCCACCGTCTTCTTGGTCTACCTCGGGGTCTACAGTCACTTATTTCCTGAGTGTAAGCGAGTTTTGTTTCCCTATTATCTTCCATTCTTTCTATATGCCCCAGCCATTGTAGTCTATTAGCCTTCATGATACCAGTGATTAGCATAATTTAGTATAGAAAGCTCTCTTAAGTTTTATTTTAAATTTTGCTCCAACGAGGAAGTGGTCACTGTGGCACTTAGCTCCTCTATAGCTTCTAACCTGTTATATGTTTGATGCATTTCTTTTGTTAATTAAAATGTGATCTATTTGATTATAGGTTCTCTTGTCACATGATTTCCAAGTTTGTTTGTGTATAGCCTTTCTTTGTAGTCTGGTACTGCTAATCTGCAGTCCCTTGGCTTCTGCCAGATTGATGACTCTCCATCCATTATCATTTGAAGTTGTATGTAGGCTTTCCATACCGGCCACTTTTTTTTATTAGTTTGCTCTCTACCTATTTTTGCATTGAAGTCTCCCAGCACAATCAGGATGTCCTATTTGGGGGTTTCTTCTATGACATCTTCCAGATCATTATAAAAGTCTTCTTTAATATCATCTTCTTTCTCTTCAGTAGGTGCATGTACATTAGTTAGTTAGTTAGTTAGTTAGTCGACAGATCATCCTCGTTGCACATCGAACCATTCAGTCCATAAGTGCTCTGATCCCCTCCTCAGTAAATCCCGTAGCGTGTAGCGGCTAACGACGCCAGTTCTGTGTTGGTTTATCAATCTTCTTTGGCTTCCTGCGTAGTGTTCTTGTTTGGCCACCCCTCTTTTAATTTGCTGCTCTCGCAGTCTGGCCATTGTTGTAGATTCACAGTCATCACTTGGTTCTCGCAAAAGTCTCACTTCTCGTAGAGCATTCAGAATGTCAGCCTGGTCCATGGCGCGTCCGCCCTCCACAGTAGCCTCACCTGCGAGCTTGTCAGCCCGCTCATTTCCTTGTACTCCCGCATGCCCTGGCACGAATATGAAACTAATCTTTGCCAGCCGAGACCGCTTCAGAGGCAGCAACCATTCTCTTCGGATCGACCCCTCCTCTATCCTCTTGATCATGTTCATTGAGTCGCTAAGGAAACAAGCCCTAGTGAATGTCTGTGTCTCGAGCCATGTTATTGCTTTACTTACTGCCATGACTTCCATGGTCAGGCTACTTGTGGTTTCAGTGAAAGCACCAGAGTCCTCCTTCACAATTCTCCCTCCGGCTCGAGCTGTAAAGGCCCATGAGCTTCTCACATGTCGGACGACCGACCCATCTGTGTAGATGACCGCGTCACTGTCTAGCGAATTCTCGAAAATCAACGCTTGTACTTCAGCCTCAACAGCAGCCGGATTTTCTTGTCTGCATTTTCTATCTAGTTGGATGCAAACTGAAAAGGATGTGCAGAAGTCTGTTGGCACTTGCACCCACTCCTCGCCAGGTTCTAAGTCCTCAAGTGAACACACCTGTTGAAGAATGTCTTCGGCTTGACCCATCCACGACCGTCCTCTTTTTAACCTGCTGCCCCTCACCTTCCTAATTTCACTATGCAGTGGATGTTGTGTGTTTGCGTTAATTCTGAGGTAGGCGCGTGCCCTGCAAACTTGTATTCTCTCTTCAATGGTTGGAAAATCAAGAAGGTAGCGCATCGCCCTGCATGCTGTATCTCTTGTACATCCAAGAATAATGCGCATAGCTTCATTCTGTATCCTTTCCATCCTTTCTATCTGCTTATGGCTGAGAGTCAGGATTGCCATTGCATACTCCAAAACAGACATGACCAGCCCCTCGTACAGAAGACATAGATGGCGCTGCTCACAGTTTTCTGCCGCCATCACCCGCATCGCTGCCAAACCCCGCTTGGCCTTTGTTATCACATGGTCAATGTGCACATTATAAGCAAGGCTTCGGTCAAACCCTATCCCCAGGTAATTCATTGCCTGCGTTCTTTCCACCGTCTCTGAACACAGCATTACAGTTGGTGTTGGATTGTTGACAATATGATTATTCAACGTGAACCAAGTCACTGTTGCCTTTGTTGGGTTGACCATTGCCCCAGCTTCATCACACCAAGTACTTATGCGATTGAGTTCGGTTTGTAGTTCCACAGCAACCTGCTCTCTATCCTTACCCTGACGATACACTAAAACATCATCGGCATATGACAATGTCCTGCCAGGTCCAGTGATCTGCTCACTGGTGATTCTCACTGTATAGGCGTTGAACAGTACCGAAGATAATGGTGATCGCTGTGGTAGGCCAGGATATATTGTTGTTGGTTCCGAAGTCCAACTGCCACATCTAAAAACTACTTTCCGTTGGAAGAGGGCTGCAGCGATCCAACTAAGGAGGAATGGACTTACGTTTAGTTCAAGAAGCTGAAACATTAAAAAATCCAGTGGTACTCTGTTGTATGCGTCCTCAAGATCAATCGCTGCAGCAACGGTTTCAGTGCCTGAGTGGAAACCTTCATAGACATCATTGGGCAAAGACTGCTGCATTGGTCCAGGTTTCTCTTTTTGGACGGTACCCACCCAGGGTAGGTGGGAAAACACCTTGCCTCTCTAGTTGGCTTGATATTTTCCTGGCAATTACCTTCTCCAGCAGCTTGCCTATTGTATTCTGCGTGGTTATAATTCGATATCCCTGAATTTTTTTGTGGTCTTTGTCAGGCTTCGGCAAGGGAATCAGATAGCTGTGTAACCATTCCTCCTTGATGCTAGCACCCCCTATACTGTTGTTGTACATGTCTGCTAGTTTCTCTAGCTCATTGTCGGTACACCTATTTATGTCGTCGTATCTTATGCCATCAGGACCTGGAGCACTGTTTTTTGATCGTCGAAGCACAGCCTTGATATCTTTCACTGTCACTGTGTCTTCATCCGAAGTGTTCTGGGCCTTGCATCTGTCTGAGGTGACCTCCTTGGCCAGATTTCGGCCTCCCATGTCTGTCTGGTTGCTCTGCTCAAGGTAGCGTTCAAAGAGGGCTTTGCCCTTGTCCTCGTCAGTCCTCTGCCAGATGAGGTCAGCACATTGGAAGTCAGAAATGCTCTTATTCTTGACTACACCACTCATGCTTTTATGTAGTTGCCAGAACAATTTCAGTGACTTGTCTGTGCTTACTCTTTGACACACCTCTGCCTATTTCTCGCTTTTAACCACCTTGACCAGTTTTTTTTGAAATAGCTTACTTTTGTGTGCATCTCTCTTTCTAAGTGCAAGCAGGGACTAGGATGACCAGCTCTGTTCTTCTTGGCATTTTGCCATCTCCTTACAGCACTACGCTTATCCACCCAAGCTTTCTCTACCTCGAAATTCCACCACGGTGGCTGCTCCCAGCTTTTTTTCCTGCCCTGAAACGTTCTGCGCTTGTCACGTCTTATTTTACTCACCACATCTTGCCCTGTACTGTCATACTGGAACGTCTTTACCTTTAGCTTGTGCTGCCTGGTTTTGCCTTTCTCCACCAATATGCTGCAAGGGTGGTGGTCGCTGCCATGGTGTCCTAGGACACCCCATCTACACACTGTAGTGAGTGAGGGTGAAACTAGTGCCAGATCAATAGCACTGTCCTCATCGCCTGGACGGCTTGCTGTCCTGGTGACACAGCCACTGTTGATACAAACCAGGTCGATGGTTTCCAGTGCAGTCTCGAGCTCCTTCCCTTGTGTATTGGAGGAAGTGTTTCCCCATGATCTGCCTTTAGTGTTGAAGTCACCACAGAAAATAACATTTCTCTCGTGGCCTAATATGCCACTTAAGCACTGCCACTTCTGGGCGTCCAAACTCGCATTGCGGGCATAAACATTAATCAACACGAATGGTATACTGGAATGAACTCTCAACGCCTGTATTTGTATATCGTCACTGTCCCAACTGGACATGTCTAGCTCTGATGACACGATGCTGTCGCGAACGAGAATCGCCGTTCCCAGATGTCGTCTGTTGTAGAAACATTTAAAGCCGGCAATTCGGAGTAGCTGATCGCCCAGTCTCGTCTCCTGGAGTGCTACAATGTCGTTCCTGTAAACTAGGGTTTCTAAAATAGAGCCCCGTTGTTTTACACTGGCACAGTTCCAATATAGAATACGGATGTTCCTGAGTCCTAGACGGTGACACTTGAGTCTAAAACGTCTCAAACCACCGCGCTTACCTTGCTTCTTTCCCCCTGCGCGGCTACCACGCCGCTTCGTTATGTTGTCTGCTGACCGCTCGGAGAACACACGTTGTTCCGCCATGTTGAAAAAACGTAAACACAGACTGCTGAGAACCACACACGCTGCTGAAAATTCACTCAAAGATGGCTTCGCTCGATGCACGAACTCCGTAGCACCCGCGCAGATCTTGAGTAGAAACTCCTGGTTTTACATCCTGGCACACCAATTACACGCAAGAGATGAATAAATCCATCCCCTACGCGAAAAAGTTAACGAACACAAAACAACACGACCGTCCGTCGCCATCTTGAAACCGGAAGTCCTGTACATGTACATTAATCATCGTTATATTTTTCCATTTACCTTTTATTCGTAATTTACTAATCCTGTCATTAAAAGCTTTAAAGTTTAAAACGTTCCCCCATAACTCTTTTTTGATGACAAATCCTGTTCCTAATTCATGTTTATTTTGGGTGTTTCCTCCATATATTATAATCATTCCATTTTGCTCTAAAGTACCCTCTCCTGGCCACCTTATTTCTTGAATAGCTGTTATATCCATTTGATATTCAACCAGCTCCCGGGTTAGTTCTTCGGCTGCTCCAGCTCGATATATATATATATATATATATATATATATATATATATATATATATATATATATATATATATATATATATATATATATATATATATATATATATATATATTTATATATATATATATATATATATATATATATATATATATATATATATATATATATGTGTGTGTGTGTGTGCGTGTGTGTGTTTGTCTGTCTGTCTGTGTGTGTTTGAAATAATTAATGACATTACACACTGTCCTTCATCTTACCACACGCAATTACTTTTATATTTTCTCATCTTTATGTAATGTTATTTCTCACAACTAAGATTTTCCTGTCTTCGCAAGAGTATATTTACACGTTATAAATTATGCTACTATTATTAAGCACGGTTTGCCTATGTTAGATTGTGTTTTACTTGTATGCAATTTTCTGTCTGTTATCATGTTAACAATATATATTTGTGCTCTAAACTAGGCTTGATTTTGGAGAATAACTCAATTCTGGAAGACGAGGTATACGAGCAGGCATTTGACTTTGCAGCAATGGTGATGAACAATAATCTACTTCACGAAAGACGTGATAAAAATGAGAGAGCCATTCTGCTGCCAATCATGCGCAATAAGACTGACCTTCGAGACAACTATAAACTTGGAAGTGCAAGTAAATTTAAGCTATTAAGTTAACCTTATATTGTTTTTCATTAATATATCAATCATATGTGAATTATATATATATATATATATATATATATATATATATATATATATATATATATATATATATATATATATATATATATATGCCGGTCTCTCTGGCTGTGGGGTTACAACACTTTCTCTCTGTAATCCCGTTTATCACGCAGAGTCTCGTAGCGGAGCGGGAGCTGAGGCGGTTCAACCCCCGCTCGTGATTTGCGGGACACTGAGCCGGCCGCTCAGAAAGCAATGGCAAACTACTGAGCGTAATCTTGCCAAGAGATCAACATACAGCTGAAAGATGCTGGTGTTGACAGCTAAGTCCTGTAAAGGATATGCTAAAAAAAAAAAAAAAAAAAATAATAAAAAAATATATATATATATATATTGATGGTCTACAAGGTGTGGACTGCCAGAGTTAGGATCGGGTAGCCTCTCCCAGGAGGGGCGAAAAGTGAAAATTAGTAGCCTGCCGATGACTCACAGACTACACAAGTCAACCCCATCTCCACGTGGTGTAGATGGGAAACCATGACCGTGAGGTAATGGGCTGACGGAGCTATACCTCGCCATAGGGGACGGACTCCCTATGTTCAGATGTTTGTCCTAAACCTGCGACTTGTCTAGAAATCCGGCAGGCGATCTTCATATTGCTCGTAGAAAAACCAAGAAGCATAAACGAACTGACTCAAATGGATTTAGACCCGGCAATGTTAAAGGACTATAAGATAGATCAGCGATTCAAAAAAAAAAAAAAAAAAAGGCACGATTAACGTCTGCGGTTTTTATAGTAAAGAAGAAGAACTTATAGAAACAATGGACGAGTCGAAAATTGGACTGATGGGTCTAGAGAACACCAGAATAAAGGGGATAGGATCAAGGAGATCCACAGTTACACCGTTTGTCTACTCTGGAGCGGAACAGCACGAAAGGGCAAGACACGGTGTGGGAATAGTCATTGAACCACGGCTAGCAAGAGGGATACTATAATATATATATATATATATATATATATATATATATATATATATATATATATATATATATATATATATATATATATATAAGAAAGAATCACAACAGTGAGAACAAAAGAACAAACAAATACAACAGGTGTACAGAATTCGAGGAATTCTACGAAGATATCCATGACATGCTAAATAAAATACTGAAGCAGGACAACATCATAGTTATAGGAGACTTCAATGAAAGACAAGGACATAACAGAGTGGGCAAAGAAAAACTTCTTGGAGCGTTTGGAGACCAACATAACGAAAGAAATTATAATGGAAGTAGACTGATAGAGCTATGCAGCCAACACGACCTCTATATAACAAACACATTCTATAAACATATCTCATCTCATCTCATCGTGTTCCTCTTGTACATTGCGGCGATGAAGTGAAGTATAAACAGCGGGAGAGTGTCCGCTTATGGAGTTCATTATCGACATTCCGATGTACTCTGTTATTCCTTGCGTCCATCGTTTACGCGGTCGGCCTCTTCCTCTGCTTCCCTCAGGTCTGTATATCATTGCTTGTTGCGGTATACTGTTATTTGGTAACCTACTTGCATGGAGAAACTATTTGACTTGCTGCCTTCTAATAAAATCTAGTGCAGATACAATCCCCCACTTTAGACCTAATTTCTTAATTTCTGGTCTTATCTCTTCTTTATACCTAGAGTATTCTTCTCAGGAATCTCATTTCTGTTAACACAAAGAGCTTCAAATATACACCTAGTATAAATGGAATGATCTAGAGATCAAATGCCAAACTGATTTTATATTAACAAAAAATAACAGAACGATAAATATATTAGATGCAACGGCAGTGGCCAACTTGAGTATAAAAACAGACCACAAAGCAGTTGTTGCCACAAAAAGAACCAACAGAAAAAGAAAGCAAAGACTAGGAAAATACAAGCCACGTGAATCAGTAAACTTTAACAAAATAATCAAAGACGAGGCAATGAGGGAAAATTATGAGAAAGAACTAATTTAAATCTTTGTACAATTACCTATAGAAATAAAGACAGTGGAAGAATAATGGGAGATGTTCAAATCAATCATTATAAATACGGCAAAAATTACACGTGGAACCACGATAGAACGCAAAATACGGTTACAGAAAATAACAAGTTGGTGGACTGCAGAGGTAAAGAAAGCTGTAAAAGACAAAAAGAACAATATAAAAAGTGGTTGAAGAGCAAACAGGAACATGATTACATAGAATATAAAATAGCAAGAAACATGTGAAAAGAATAGTAAAGAGAAAAAAACATCAAAAAGACTGGGAGGAGTATGGAGAAACCCTATATGAAAAGTTCAAGGGGGAAACTAGGAACTTATACACAAAGATAAGTGCAATGAGTACCAGAGGAGAACCCTTTGACCCAACTGAAATAATTAACAGCGAAATTGGAAAACCAATAAGTGAACAAACACAAATCCTAATAAGATGGAAGCAGTACTTCGAAAAAACTTTTCAACATTCCATCAGATGTCACAGGAATTCAAAAAACCGACACAGATACCAATGAAGAACTAGAATCAGGCATACCGAAATAAGAAATTATAGAAGCTGTCAGATTAGTCCCATTGAAAAAAACAAAACAAGATGAAATACCAAATGAACAAATTAAAGCAGCAAGAGAAGTAGGAATAACATGGTTACATAGACTATTCAACCATATTTGGGTAGAACAACAGACACCACGATACTGGGGAAACGCCATAATTATCCCAATTTGGAAAACAAAAGCAACAATAGAGACTGCACACAATACAGAGGCATTTCCCTTTTGAGTCATAATGGGAAAATATTTTGCAAAATTCTTGAGAAAAGATTACGAACTACTACCAACTAAGCGAATCACAACTTGGATGTAGTAAAAATAAAGGATACACAGATGCCATTTTTGCTCTTAGACAACTTATAGAAACATCAATCGAATTTAATTAAACACTCTATTTAGCCTTTGTCGACCAACAAAAGACATTTGATAGAGTAGATAGAAACAAGCTGTAGGAAATCCTTAAGCAATATGGAGTGAGCACATATCTAACAAACCTATGTAGAAGCTTATACAACAACAGTGAATGCATAAAACTGGGGGTATTCAGAACCCTTCACCATAAGTTCCGGAGTACAACAAGGTTGTGTCCTGTCCCCTCTCTTGTTCGTATCCTATATAGACAACCTATATAAAGAAACCAGCCAAATAGAGACTTCAAGAACACCACATGAGAGAACACAAAAAAGGAACCATCTGCAAATTACAACATTAGAGAACTTTTGTATGCGGACAACCAAGCACTAATAGCAAAATCAGAAGCTGAATTACAACACCAAATGAATTGTTTATACGGAATGTGTAGGGAACATAACATGAAAATTAGCACAAGTAAAATAGAGGTAACGATTATAACTTAACTAGAATGACATAGCCGGTCTCTCTGGCTGTGGGGTTACAACACTTTCTCTCTGTAATCCCGTTTATCACGCAGAGTCTCGCAGCGGAGCGAGAACTGAGGTGGTTCGACCCCCGCTCGTGACTTGCGGATACTGAGCCGGCCGCTCACAAAGCAATGGCAAACTACTGAGCGTAATCTTGCCAAGAGATCAACAGACAGCTGAAAGATGCTGCTGTTGACAGCTAAGTCCTGTAAAAGGATACGCAGAATGACATATGGCGCATGGCACCACTGCGCTTAAGTTTCGTCGTCCGATCCCTCTACGATGTCTTGACATCAGCTGCCAACTTGGCAATGTAGGGGAAAGCCACCGACCAGTTCTGTCCCCTCTGTACAAAGGTTCAAACAGCGGGACACGTATTGTCCGCATGTAAGGTCGCCTTGACCCAAGGCCAATTTACGTACGGCGAACAAAGAGGGGACCAGGACGAGGCCGATGGAGATTTCCTTTGTCCGAGCCGGGCAGCAACGCGGAGTCAACGAAGGCAGAACTGACGACTTGCCGCTTACGACCATTTTCGATGGTGCGAGGGACTGGGAACTGACCGTGGATCTAAAGGGCCGTGGCAAATACCCTGAGGTGATCCGAAAGTTTGGCTTGTGCCCTGACATCGTACTTAGCTCCTCGTCAGCCAAGAAGCTAACGCTGATTGAGCTGGCCGTCCCTAATGAGTCAAATATTGAGGAGCAGCATGCGTACAAAATGAAGAAATACGAAGACATGGTCGCGAGTCTTAAACTGGAAGAGTACGCCGTCAGGCTATCCGCCGTTGAGGAAGGCGCCAAAGATCTAGTCTCCTTCTCCATGTATGATGTGCTAAAACGAATGGGATTTCAGGACAAGCAAGAACTAGGGCCCAAAAACAACCGTGTGAGGCAGCCGTAAAGGCCTCGTGCTGGCTATGGTTAGAAGTGGTAACTGCAGAAATACTAACAATCTCTTAACCAGCTACCACGAACTTGCAACGTCTCGTGTTAGCACTTTAGCCTTTCTTCCGAACGTGGGTAGTGAATCTGATTGCAGTCAAACCATGCAAATGTTGGCCGAAGTCTAACCTCCATAACATAGCAGTAATCGTCCATAAGTAGCACTCACTCAGCTGCAGAGACCAAGAGATGGGTCCAGAAACGTAAAAGTAGAACCGGCTTCCTATAGTGTGTTTTTTTGTTTGTTGCCTCAATATAAAATTCAATATCTCAGTAACCAATTGAGGGAAAATGATGAGATTTAGTATATAACCTTATAATTATGTCCACCCAACAGATAGAGTGGGGGCCCGTCCGGGATCTTCTTTGTTCTGACATCTCGTAGGAATAGGTTATAGTGTCATCTGTCCTATACCTATTATCTACTTGACGAGTAGGGCTACTGAAACCTTGCTCTTCGACGTGGACAGACATTTAAAGTTAGTATAGATACATAATTAGTGTTGGTTGGAGTACAGTTAGCATTGGGATTGGGTATTGCATATCTATACTGATACTAAGTTACACTAAGCATGGCTACTCGTACTTTAGATTTAGCTAAGGTGCGGGCATCTGCAACTGAGATGGGATTGGAAGGTGAGGAATTTAAAGCCTATGTACTGGAAGTAGAGAGAGACTTCAGAGCAGAAGAGAGTGAGAGAAGAAAGTCAGAAATTGAGCTGGAAGCTCGAAAGGTAGCACTTGAAGAGCAAAAGTTGGTGGCAGACCAACAGGCACAAAAACTGGCAGCTGACCTAGAGTCTAAGAAATTAGATGCTAGGAAGTTGGAAATGGAACATGAGTTCCGTATGAAGCAACTTGAGGTAGAGGCTAAATCGGTTGGTGAGTCTGAGGGAGCAGTAGGTGGAGTAGCTTTACCTAGCTCATCAGTAGCCAGCAGACCAGCTTACCATGCTATGAAATGGCCGTTTCCACCATTTGAACCGGACCAAGAGAAGATAGATCAATTCTTAGAAAAGTTCGAGGCAATGTGTAAAGCTATGGGTTTAGAGCCTGAGCGTTGGAATCTTAAGCTTTCACAAGGACTCCGTGGCACCGCGTACGAAGTGTATGCGCGTCTTCCCCCAGGGATGGAAAATGATTATCCAACCCTGAAATCGGCTCTTTTGAAAAGATTCGAAATGACAGCCCATGCTTACAGGCGGAGGTTCAGAACTTCCAAGAGAGAACCAGGTGAGATGTTCTCGGCCTATAGTGTGAGGTTGAACTCATACCTGTTGAAGGGGATGGCATTGGCCAATTTCAAAGAGGATTATGAGAGTCTGAGAGAGTTGATGGTGGTGGATCAAATGAAAATGCAGATGTCCAAGCCTTTAAGGAATTTCTTAGGGGAAAATGGGGCGGAAAGGCTAGACATAGTAAATAAGTTAGCTGAAAGGTATGTGGAAGTCTATGGTGAGACTGGGGATTCCAGTCAGACTGATTCACAGAAAAGGCAGAAGGGGCTTGATCAGAAGCCCAAGACCAAAGGTCCCAAAGAATCATCCAATGTAGCAGATCCTGTGGTAAAAGACTCTGGTAAGAAACCCGATAAGCAAAGCCCTCCCGCCTCCCCAAAACGGAAGTGGAGTAAGAGGTGGTGTAAGCACTGTAAGTCTCCTTCCCATAATACTGTAGATTGTCTGAGGAAGCCAAAGGACTTGCACTTTGCGTGTCTCGCCTCTACTAGAGGTAGACCTAGCGAGACCACACCTAAGGGTCGGGAGAAACCAAAGTCTGAGAAATCACCTGCGATCGAAACGATAGAGGTGAATGGGAAGCAGGTGGAATGTCTATACGATACAGGATTGCAGTTTGAAGCTGTAATCTCATCCCACCTTGTGAGCCCAGGGCAGCTCACCGGCGAGACAAGAGAATTTCAGCTGGCCATGAGGAGCTCCGTAGCTATGGACTTGCCGATTGCTCGGATTGACATTCGGTGCAGGTACGTTACGGGTAGCATCCAGGCGGCTGTGCTGCCTGATCCTATTTACCCTTTGATCCTCGGTCGTCCGCATGTATTCCTGGGGGACCCCAGGGAACATTGTCTAGTGAGCGCTAGGCAGGCCAGGGCTAAGGATGGAGAAAGGCAGTGTGGTAAGGAAATAGACCATTCTCTTGCGAGGTTAGTGAGCAGTGCTCAAAGTAGGGACCCGACTTTGCGTCCTTACTTACTGGAGGTGTCCCAAAGTTCTGTCCCGCCAACTCCGGGTCAGTTCTATGTAGAAAACCGGTTGCTTTATCGTAGAGCCGGGCAAGGGGATAGCCAGTACGGTCAGATGGTAGTCCCTACTGACTACAGATCCCGCTTGATACATAGAGTGCATACCTTATCCTTAACCGGACATAAGGATGTGGGGACAACAGTCCAGTGTCTTTCCAGCCACTACCACTGGCCTGGAATGACAGGCGACGTGCGGAGATATATCCGGTCGTGCCCAACGTGTTGTCTGGCAGCACCAAAGCACAAGACCAGAAACGGTTTATCTCTGCAGATTGGAGATAGGGTTCTCGCGCTTCTCCCAATCGAGGGGGCGGAATTCGAACTCGGAAGGCAGGGCCCTTTTCCTGTGGAGCGGATAATGTCCCGATCCACGTATGAGGTGAAGGTCCGCGGGGAATTGCGTAAGTTCCATTGTACTCTCCTTCAGAATTTGGAGAGGTCCGAGGTAGTTTCTCCACAAGATAGTGCGACTACCATCGCGCTAGATTCGGTTCTGGGTCCAGACGAGGGCGAGGAAGACTCAGTCCTACGCAGTACATCCTGTGGGGAGGGTCTGCGGTCTCCTGAGCGTTCAACCGGAGATAGGGCGAACGGGCTCCGTCGGGAAGAGGCCCATGGTGTTAAGCACACTGGGAATCGAGGTGGGACAGGCGATGTCACTTCTGGCACGACGGGATCGTCGGGTGACTCGATACGCCGACAGGCTCACTGTCCTTACTCGCGGGAGAGAAGGCAGGAGCAAGGGTCCTCCAGACGAACCTGGAGTAAGCGACCATTCATTTCGGTCGACATCCGCGAACAGTCCACGAAGGAGATGCCTAGTCGGGATAGGAAAAATCCTATTGTCGGAAGGGACGAACGAACCTTCAGTAAAGTAACCGATGGCCTGCAACAGGTGGATGCGGAACGGTCCAGTGTAGACAGATCCTGTAAGCCAATCACCAGGCCGTTACGTTTCGGGCCTAATCGCTGGAGATAACGTAGGTTTGAGGCGGTGGTTGGTGATTCAGCATCCATACCATTCTGGTGGATCTCCGCAGGGAAAGTGAATGTTATGGAACGTCTTTTCCTGGGAATCCAATCTTGATAGATATATCTATCTATCTATCTATCTATCTATCTATCTATCTATCTATCTATCTATCTATCTATCTATCTATCTATCTGTCTGTCTGTCTGTCTGTCTGTCTGTCTGTCTGTCTGTCTGTCTGTCTGTCTGTCTGTCTGTCTGTCTGTCTGTCTGTCTGTCTGTCTATCTATCTATCTATCTATCTATCTGCCTGCCTGCCTGCCCGTCCGTCTCTCTCTCCGTCTCTCCCTCCCTCTCTCCCTCCCTCTCTCCCTATCTATCTATCTATCTATCTATCTATCTATCTATCTATCTATCTATCTATCTATCTATCTATCTATCTATCTATCTATCTATCTATCTATCTGGCTAGCTGGCTATCTATCTATCTATCTATCTATCTATCTATCTATCTATCTATCTATCTATCTATCTATCTATCTATCTATCTATCTATCTATCTATCTATCTATCTATCTATCTATCTATCTATCTATCTATCTATCTATCTAATCTACCTACCTACTTGCCTGCCTGCCTGCCTGCCGGCCAGCCGACCGACCGACTTACCGACCCACCCACCCAGTCAGCCAGCCAGCCAGCCATCCACCCACCGACCCACCCACCTACCTTTCTGCCTACCTACCTACCTACCTACCTACCTTTCTGTCTGTCTGTCTGTCTGTCTGTCCGCCCGTCTGTCTGTCTGTCTGTCTGTCTGTCCGCGCTATTAAATAATGATAAAAGTTACTGGAAAAAACGTCAGGACCATGTGTTGAAAGAGGAAGAGGACTATTGGAGAAAGGATGGATTGAATTTTATGCAACCGAGAGCAATCATCAACCTACTGGAATCGTCCGACACAGATTAAGGTATGAGCAGATCGCAGACCTTAATCTACGTACACACTTACTGGGATATTTTGCTCCAACTATTCAGACGAATTGCAGGCCCTAAACATTACAGCCTCAGCTGAAGAAACAAGAAGGCAATGAAAAATAAGGTAAGAAATATATTCCTTCTACTTTCCTGTTAATTTACAAATTATTTACCCCGTGCCTCTGTAAATTCTCTGTCTTTACTAATATTACACATTGCACCCCTCTCGGAATTCTCCGTGGTGAAGTGGTCAAGCCATCTGACTCGGGCTCCGAAGGTTGTATGTTCGATTCCGGGCCGCGTCCTTCATTTCACGAGTGCATTTTTTCCGAGACTCCCGAGGGTCGTCGCTGGAGCTACGGTGTTCGTGCTTTGTGCGACGCTTTCCGCGCTGCGGAAAGAAACTGAGCCATATGGGATAAACAGCCGGTGCAATGCAGCCGACCCTGTCGATTTTAAGCGAATTCTTTCATTGCACCCACTCTCATACGAATCCGGATACGCCTTTGTGTGTCAACAGAATTTACATGTCTCACATTACCGTAAAAATAACTTCGTTAGCGAGAAATCACTAGTTGTTCAGCAAAAGATGAAAGGCATGTCGCCGCTTTCAATGATTTAAGTTGTTTTTGGACCTTTCAAAGACATATTCCTTGGGTGGGGGTAAATATAAGACGGCTGGAAAAATTTCATAACGATGCAACAGACAGTTTTCAAAATAATTTATCGTGAATGACGGCATTAATTTCCTGACAGACTATAGTAGAGAGCGGCGCCGTGAACGTGGCACGGAGAAGGAACACGGCAACGTAGACGAATGGAGGCGATAGAGGCCGTGGCTGGGGAAGAAGCTGGCTCCCGACGACCACACGTGATAAGGGGCAAGCACAGGCTGTACGGACTCTCCTCACCGAGGAAGGGAAGGCTTGAGAATGGACATAATAACAGCGAAGGTACAAGCGCAACAGCAGGGACAACGAATGTGACCGAACGTCTCCACGGCAGGGGAATAACGCCCGAAGTTATGACCCGGACAGAACCGCCCCTAGAGACTGTTAAGAGTTTAATGGTTCGAAACACTTGGGGAAGGGGTACCCTTCTGACGATCAGAAACCCCCTGTCGTGTTTGCTCCGCGGCGGAGTTTTTATCTCCATAACTAAAGAAGTAAAAACAACAACAATTCACCTAAACGAACATCCCCTGAAACAAGTAAAGAGTTTCAAGTACCTAGGAAGTATAATATCATTAAATGGAAATAGAAGACGAGATCGAAAATAGATGCAATAAGACAAACCAACTCATTGGTCAAATGGCACTAATACTCAAGAACAAACATCTATCAATAGCTACTAAGAAGGAAAGCACTTTATACAACACAATCTTCCTACCAACTCTATGCTACCAATGCCAAACCTAGGCAATGACAGAAAAAGATCAAAGAAAAATCACAACAACAGAAATGAGATTCCTGAGAAGATGTATCAAGAAGAGATAAGATTAGAAATGAAGAAATCAGGAATAAAGTGGGGGTTATAGCAGCGCTAGATTTTATTAGAAGGCAGCAAATAAAATGGTTTGGCCATGTAAGTAGGTTACCAACTAACAGTATAGCACAACAAGCAATGGTGTAAGACCAAATGGAAGCAGAGGGAGAGGCCGACGACGTATCGATGGACAGAGGGTATAGCAGAGTCCATGACAATATCGATATATGAAGCCTATAAGCGGGCACTCTCCTGCTGCTTATACTTCACCTCGACACCGCAAGGTACAAGATGGGCATGATGAGATGAGATATGATGAGATATATTGTTTCGTACTTATTGATTATAGACAACTCCCTTATATTAATACCCCTTTAAAGTGTGCAATACCTGATATGCAAGTAATACCTGCTCATGGTGCCAACATTCCGCAACAAAACGATGAACTGAAGTGGCTGGTCGTTAACTACGCGGTGCAGTACCATGTGAGAATAATGCTATTCAAGTGGTGTTCAGGGGTGAAACTAGCTCACAAGCAATTGTTAGATGAAGGAATAAACATTTACGCTGCTACATTTTTAACATGCAATCTAACCATTTCCAGATATACCAGAGTCTGAGTTAAATATACCAGTAGAATATGTCCATTTTATGTGACGAGATTGGCATCATCATAAAGTGTCCTGTACGCGCTGTAGCACGCTCTATTTTACGCCAACACGATGCACTCTTACAGTCGTCTTCCAGTCCGCATATTGATGTTGTCTAATGTGGCGGCTTCCGTGGTTCTGTACCTATAGTAGAAGACAGTCTACTAGAGTTAGAGAATCATGAACTGTCGTGCCGTGACAATAGACAGAGAGAAAGGGGACGCTTTCCTGGTAAGATTTATAGCACAGACAGATCAGAATGATGGGGATATCAGAGAGGAAGTTAGAAAGGATCAATCATATACCATTAAAAATACTTACTGTGAAGATATCATACAGCTGGAATATATGAAAAATGTATCGAGGAAAGCAAATATTACCTTACCAGAGCCCGATGAGATTAGGTATCCCCACATGTGGGTTATGAGTAATGGAGAACTTATGGAGATGGCTGCTTACTTTAACCTGAGCATCAGGATGTGATCAGTACTTCATGATTGGGTGCACAGCTATTTAAAACCACTTCCAAAGATCTCATCTCATCTCATCTTGTTCCTCTTGTACCTTGTGGTGTCGAGATGAAGTATTAACAGCGGGAGATAGCCCGTATATGGGCTTCATGTATTGAGATTTCCATGGACGCAGTTATTCCCTCTGTCCATCGTTTAGGTGACCGGCCTCATTTTCTGCTTCCTTTTGGTCTGTACATCATTGCTTGGTGTTGTATACTGTTAATTGGTAATCTAGTTACATGGCAAACCATTTAACTTGCTTCCTTCTGATAAAATCTAGCGCTCCCATAATCCCCATTTTAGTCTTAATTTCTTCATTTCTGATTTTCTCTGTTCTTGATACACTGAGTATTCTTCTCAGGAATCTTATTTCTGTTGTTGTGATTTTTCTTTTATCTTTTTCTGTCATTATCCAGGTTTGGCACTGGTAACATAGATTGATTGATTGATTTATTGATTGATTTAGCAATCGACATCACAGCATTCGGGGCATTCACCTTAGTGCTCCGTCCCCATCCTCAGCAGCCAGCGAAGAGTTCCAACACTAATAGTACCAGTAGCAATCTGATTATAAGTCCGTCTCACCTTTCCTTTGAGCGTTGAGCGTCGGCCAGATCCCTTCGTCATTCCTCGTTGTCTCATTCTTGCCAGACCATGGTAATCCATTTGCTCCTCCGAGGTGTGCTCGTGCTCCCACAAGGCCGCAACCACGTCTGCCTTGTCATGTATCAATACTCCACCAAGTTCTGCAGAGCCAGCCAATCTGTCCGTCTGTTCATTTCCCAGCACACCGGCATGCCCCGGAGAAAAGATCCAGGCGATACTTGTCACCCGTGACCTCCGAAGCGAAGCAAGCCACTTCGCACGAAGTCTGGCTGTCCTCACCCTCGTCAGCATGCTTTCTGAGTCAGATACAATCACGATGTGTGTGTGTGTGTGTGTGTGTGTGTGTGTGTGTGTGTGTGTGTGTGTGTGTGTGTCGTATTCTCCATCCAGCGGAGAGCCGCAGTGACTGCCTCCACTTCCATTCTTAACCTGGATGTTGTGGTATCATATACCAGGCTGTCCTGCCCCAAACATCGTCCATTAGCTTTGGCTATGAACCCCCAGCCACTTCTCTCACCTCTTGACACCGAACCATCTGTGTAGATAATTACATCACTCGAGTGAGCATTGTCCTGAATTAATTGCTGGATTTCCACTTCCGTGGCCCCTGCTGGCCACTCCCTGCACTCCCGGCTTAATGTGATTATAACTCTGCACAAGTCTGACTGCTCCGCTGGCACTCTGACGCACTCCTCTCCTCGCCTAATGTTCTCCAGGGGGCACACCTGTCTGATCGTATCCTCCGCCTGAGCCATCCATGATTTCCCTCTTATCAGTCGCTGACCCTTAACTGCGTCCAGAGTCTCATGCAGTGGGTGGTCTGTGTCTGCAGCTACTACGAGGTATGCCTTCGCCTGCATCACCTTGAGCCTACCAGCAACAGTCGGCAGACCAAGGATGTAACGCATACACACTACTGGAGTATCTCTGGTGCATCCCAGAATGACCCGCATTGCTTCGTTCTGTATGCGCTCTAACTTCACCAGCTGACTCTCTGAGACAGTGAGTAGACCTAATCCATAATCAATTACTGAGAGGATCAAGTGCTGATATAGTGTGAAAAGCATTCTCTGCTCTATGTCCATTGCAGCCATAGTTTTAAGTGCATTGAGTCCCTTTTGAGTTCTTGTCACGACCGTCTCCACATGGTCCTTGAAGGATAGGCTCCTGTCAAATGTGATCCCCAGATACTTCAGTTTGTTCTCTCTGCTGACATTTCTACCATCTATCGCGAGGCTTGGGACATTAGCTCTTACAATCCCGTTGTCCAGAGAGCACCACAAAACAGCCGCCTTTTCCGGGTGGATGACAGCACTCATTTCTGTGCACCAGTCAATCACTTTATCTACTGTCCCCTGTAACTCCTGGGCTGTTTGCTCCCTATCTCTCCTCTGCCTATATGCAAGAATATCATCTGCAAATGTTAGTATTCTTCCAACCCCTGGTGCTTCTAGGTTTGCAATCTTGCTCGTATACACATTAAAGAGCACCGGTGAGACTGCAGATCCCTGTGGCAGTCCCGGGGTTAACATATGTAGCTCTGAGGTCCATGCGCCCAGACGGAGAGCAACCCGACGAGAGTGCAGGACGGCTGCTATCCAGTTCACCAACCAGAGATTGACCCCCTTCTCCATCAGTGCGGTCATCAAAATATCATATCGAACTCTATTGTACGCATCCTCGAGATCAAGCGTAGCCGCCATCGTTTCCTGTCTACTCTGGAACCCCTCATAAACATCAAAGGCAAAAGTGGCTGCATTAGATCAGGTATCTTTTCCTGGCCTGTAGCTCCCCAGGCCTTTTGGAAGAAGCTTCCCCCTTTCCAAAAAATCTTGCAGCTTAACAGCGACTATCTTCTCTAAAACCTTTCCAAATGTATTTTGAAGGGTGGTGATCCTAAAGCCGCTAAGCTTTGACTGATCCTTGAATGGTTTTGGGAGAGGAATGAGATAGCTGTGCACCCAATCCTGCGGTACTAATGCTGTCCTAATGCTCTGGTTAAAGCAGTCGGTCATCTCCTCCAGGTCTGCTTCGCTCAAACCTTTTATGTGGCCATACCTGACCCCATCGGGCCCTGGTGCCGTGTCTTTTGCCTTTTTCAAAATGTGTTTAACATCTTCCTCCCGTATGATGTCTTCATACTGTATATTCTTCGTTGTGCCAGATAGCTTCTCTCTAACTGCATCCCTGGTGTCCGCATCATTATGAATGGTCTGCTCTAAAAATCTCTGGAGAAACGCCTCCCTTTTCTCTTTGTCTGTTGTCACGCGCACACCATCATCTCTATAGATTGTTCCCACTATCATCGGCCGATCTTTTCTCTGGATTTGCCTGTGAAGTTTCCAGAATGTTTGCAGTGTTTTATCACCTCAAATCTCCTTCATGAAACATTCCCATTTTGTCTTTTTGGCCTCTGCAGCAGTGCGCTTGAAAACCTCCACCTTGTCTTTCTTGACATTTTCCGCTGTGTCCACTTCCGCTCGTGAGCTTCGAAGTGTCTGTCGCACTTTCTTTAGCTGCTTCACTGCAGCTCTCTTTGCTTTCCAAGCATTATCTACTTCTGGGGTCCACCATGGGGGCTGCAAAAAGGGAGTTTTAACAGTCCTGTTGCATGCCCCTTGTCTGAGGCGTCCAAGAAGGCAATCGGTCCACTCATACCGGAAGGTCTTGCGCGCTCTCCCAGCTTTAACTTTCCTGGGTGTAGAGATCAGGACTGAGCATGGCATGTGATCACTCCCATGGTCATTCAAAACATTCCACTTTATATCAAGGACTGTTGACTGGGAGACAAGTGCCAAGTCAATAGCTGTGTCTGCATCACCAGGCCTCATTGCCATTCTTGTCGGCCTACCATCATTTATGCAGACCACATCGGAGTCCACCATGGCATCTGCAAGGACAATTCCCTGTCGGTGTTCTCCACTACTGTCCCAATCTCTGTTCCTTTGCATTGAAGTCTCCACATATGAGTAGCCTATCACCTGGTAATTCCTCCAGTTCCTTAAGCCAGTCCCAATGTTCCTTTCTGACAAAACAGTCCACTGTGGCATATACATTTATGATGTTCCAACTTAAGCCACAAATCTCCTTTTGTATACCCTGGACCTCTCTTGCACTGTGATTCCACAGGCTCAAGTCGAGTACCACATGCTTCACTCCTTCCTTCACCAGCAGACCTTGTCCATGTCTCTTCTGCCCAGTAGGGTTTATATAACTGGCGTACCCAGGGCAATGGTATTTGTCTGTATTTAGCTCCTGGAGCATGAGGACGTCAAAATCATATATTAGTCTCTCCAATACAGGACCTCTCTGTCTGGCACTGCGACAATTCCAGTATCCCACTCTTACATAGTTGAAACCTAGTCTCTCCACTTTTTGTCTTGATCTCCTGGCGCCTGCCCTCCTATTTCTATGCCGTCGTCTCACACCATTTCCTCGTCTTCTCCTCCTCACTCTCTCTTCGCTAGGCTCTGAGGGATGTGTCAAGCGCAGAGCACGTGCTCCGTAGCTCCGGCGACGATTCCCATGTTTAAATAAATCCATAGGCAAAGTTTGGAAATTGCAGGAAATAAACGGTCACCCTAGCATTGCCTGCTTGCTAGGGAAGAGGCAGGGGATGTCCCGCACTAGTCCATACGCCTGGTGCCGCCCCGCACGCCTGTCAGACGTCCAACGTTCACGACCATTTAACCCATGGCCATTCAGTTCCTCGGCACGCTGGTTCACCTTGAACTTGGGGGTTTATATTTGGAGTTTTCCGTCTCCTGGATGGATTGCTGTCCAAAACTAACGGGTTCCACCTACCCGGGAGCGTAACCCTTATCGGGGGGCTAAACGGGTACTCCACCTTGCCCAAGGGTGTCCCCGTAGGCTAGCGGAGAGAAGGTAACATAGATCTGGTAGGAAAACTGTGTTGTAGAGTGCTCTCTTAGTAACTATTGATACGTGTTTGTTCTTTAGTATTGGTGCCACTTGTTCAGTGAGTTGGTTTGCCTTATTGCATCTATTTTCGATCTCACCTTCTGATTTGCCATTTGATAATATCATATTTCCTGAGTAGTTGAAGCTCTTTACTTGTTTTATGGGGTGCTCTATTAAATTAAATGATTCTTTGTTGTTTTTCTTCTTTGATTATAGGCATTAATTCTGTTTTACTGATGCTAATTTTCATGTTATGTTCCTTCCGTACAAACTTTGTGTAAACTGTTCAAATGGTCTTGTAATTCTGCTTCTGCTACGTTCCCTTCTGGCTTAAAAAAAAAAAAGTAAGCAATAAAGGAGGCCAATGTAGCGAAAGGTAAACAATTGATGATGTCGGGCAATTATTATTAATTTGCATAAATCAAAACCAATTAAATGGCGATCATGTTTTGGAGGCAGTCATATGTGAAAAAGCCAGACTGTTGGATGCCGATCTCATTAAGAAAATGCCTGGGACGATTGCTAGTGTACTTAGTGACTTTAAGGCCAGCAGAGGATGGTTTGAAAAAATTAAAGAGGCGCACTGGCATACATAGTGTTACTAGGCACGGCGAAGGTGCGAATTAGGACAAGTCTGGGGCCGAAAAAATAGTATTACATACTATATTTATTCTCTATAAAATGTATTTTTGATATGTATTTTGGACAGTCTATAACGAATTAATTTGATTTACATGATTCATACAAAATACCAGCCATGTTACACATCCTGTAGTGATATTGACAGATGCAAAATCAGTAATAGAGGCGCTCCTGTCTGGGAAATTGTCAGTTCTAAGGACACTAATTTCTGAACTTAGCAGTCAGCACAAGGTCACCATACAGTTGATACCATCCCGCTGTGGAGTACCCGGAAACGACAGAGCTGATCGATTGGCTAAGGAAGGAGCAAAAGAAGAACAGCCTGATGTGCACATTACATGCCACCAAAAGAAAAGAATGATCAAATCAGTCAGAAGGCCACCAAAACCTGCTCAAGACAACTACAACGTTATGGACAGACCAGAACAGGTCATTATTCTGCGTCTCACAATAGGACACATAGATTACGCAACCACATGTATACAAAATTCAAGATTGGTGACTCAGCCATGTGCACATGTGGTTTGGCGTTGCAGACAGCAGAGCACATACTCCAGGACTGCCCAAACTACGACATATCCAGACGAGCCTTCTGGCCTAGAGAGACAACAGTGGAAAATAAACTCTATGGACCGCTGAGTGAACTAAGAAAGACTGTTAGATTCATACAAGAGACAACATTGCAGTTATAGACATATTTCAGGCAAACGAAAGAAGAAGAAGATTCATATGGAAATAATTGCCTCGGTTTTCGTCGGTTTCGGATTTCGCCGATTGTTTTCGGACGGATTGTCAACAGTGTATTTGTTTTTGTTTGCTTATTGGTTCTCTTGTTTCGCTGTTAATTATTTCAGTTGGGTCAAAGAATTCTGCTGTGATTCTCATTGCACTTGTCTTTTGTAGAAATTTCTAGTTGCCTCCTTGTAGTTTTTATTCACGTTTTCTTTAAATTCCTCCCAGTCTTTTTGTTTTTATCTCTTTATTATTCTTTTCGCATGTCTTCTTGCTATTCTATAAAGTCGTCCCGGTGATATTTTCCCCTCCGTTTCCGAGGTAAACTACCTGATCCCGATCAGGAGAGGTCGAAAGGGTGAAAGAGCCATCCGGGGACCTCTGAATAATTTCAATGGTTTTGATGCCTAGGTGTACTTGTTGATTTTTACACGATACCTGATGTGGTACTGTGTAGTTTGCACGAATTTATGATGGGAATTCGAAATTTTGATTACATAGCTCCCGAGAGTCGGGGAATTCCTTTTTAAGGCTTGGCTCAGTAGGATGTATAGAATTGTCCCCGTGAAGATTGCAGCACATATACTCGGTTTCCAAACGTCTCCTACTCCTATTTCTCAACATGGGTTGGAACACGATTGGGGAAGGGTTGGCAGATTATAACCTATTTAGGTTTTGTTACAATATGTAATGACTCCTGTTTTATCTTCACCACTTTTTATATATTGTTTTTCGTCTCTTACAACTTTATTCACATCGGCGTTCCATCAACTGTTTTCTTAACAGGTGTTTTGCGTTTTTTTTTTTTTTTTTTTTTTTTTTGGGGGGGGGGGGGGGGGGTCTTTTTCGTGGTTCCACGTGTTATTTTTTACAGTATTTAAAATGCTTGATTTGAATATCGTCCCTTCTTCCATTGTTTTTTTTTCTTTTTCTATAGGTAGTTTTGTAAAGATTTCAGTTAGTTCTTTCTTATAAGTCTTTCTCACTGCCTGGGCTTTGAGATTTTTTAAGTTTACTCATTCGCATGCATTTGCTGATCTTTGCTTTCTTCTTCTGTTGGTTTTTGTTGAGCTAATAACTGCTTTGTGGTCTGTGTAAGCTGGGTACTGCCCTTACATCTAATATGTTTATCTTTCTGTCATTTCTTGTTGATATAAAATAAATTTGGCTTTTGATATCTAGATCGTTCCATTTGTAGCAGGTGTATATTTGTGAGACTTTGTGTTTATAAAACGTGGTTGTTATATAGAGCTGCATAGCTCTTCCAGTATAATGGCGACGCGATGACTCGTTGTTCTTAGGGGAGACGCTGTTCAGTGTTTTTCTGTGGATTTCCTATGGAAACTCCCGTGGAATTCGTGTGGATAGTGTTTTTCCTTTGGATTATGTGATGTTATTTCGTGTTCGTTTATTGGAAGTGTTCAAAAGAAGCCACGGAAGGCAGGTGGTGGATGAAATTTTGAGGCCAGCCGACAGATATTTGTTGGTTATGGTCTCGACTTTCGCGACGGCAAGCAGAGGATCTCTTTCGAGAGACAATGGTTGCGGTCATCCGGCCAGTATGGTCACTGCCATAGAGGAAAGCAACGGCAAACTACCTCTTTGAAAGTGCCTAGTTTATTATGATTCGCTTAAAGACTGATCATCGCAAGACAAGGACAGAGACATTAAAATTAGGAACATGGAACGTTAGGACGTTAAACAACGACGGAAAATTAGAGAACATAACACAAGAAATTCAAAGAGAAAAAATTAATATATTAGGTATGTGCGAAACGAGATGGACAGGAGCAGGCATCAAGATACATACAGATTTTAAGATTATTTATTCTGGAGGTGAAGATCGACATAGGGGAGTGGCAATAATTTTGGACCGGAAAACATCAACGTCTGTTCAGGGATATTGGGCCGTGTCGGACAGAGTTTTACTAGTTAAATTGAGTGGCAGACCTTTTAACATAAATGTTATTTAAGTATATGCCCCAACAGGAGAGTCCAGAGAAGATAGTGTAGAGGAATTTTACAATGACATAGAGTATGCCTTAAAGAAATGTAAAAATTCAGAAATAAACATCATAATAGGGGAATTCAATACACAAGTAGGAAATCAAGGGGATAGATACACAGTAGGAAACTATGGTTTAGGAGAGAGAAATTAAAGAGGATACAGACTAGTAGAGTGGGCAAAAGAACAGGAAATGATTGTAGGAAACACCTGGTTCAAGCAACACCCTAGAAGATTATGGACCTGGAGGAGTCCTGATAGCAGGATTAGAAACCAGATTGACTACATTCTCATTAGCAGAAGATTTAGAAACGCGCTAACAGTAGCAAAAACAGTTCCCAGTGCTGATTGTTATAGTGACCACAGACTAATCACAGGAACATTGAGGATAAAGCTGAAGAAAGTCAAGTATATAACACTAAATATGACTTGTGTACATTGAGTAATGACAAGGAAATACAAAACAAATTCAACATAGAAGTACAGAACAGATTTGAAATATTGTCTGATCTAGAGATCCTATTCCAGGATGTGGATGATCAATGGGAAATGTTAAAGAATTCAATCAATGTGGCTGCAGAAACAACTATTCCAAAATTAAAGAAGGTGGGTCGTAAGAAATGGATGACTGAGGAAATTTTACACTTAATGGAAACAAGAAGACTCAACAAAAATAATCCTGCCAAATATGAAGAAATTCACAGACAAGCAAGAATATTATGTAGGAAGGCAAAAGAATCATGGCTTGAGGAAAAGTGCTTAGAAATTGAAAAACAACACAACAGTTAAAATACCAAATTAGTGCATAAAAGAATTCAGGAACTTACTAATAAAAGAACAAGTACATCAACCGGCTGTCTAAAATCTAAAGATGGCAAATTCATAATAGAAAAAGATCAGATTCTACATGTATGAACAGATTATGTGAAAGACCTGTATAATGATAACAGAGAGGAACAGTATGCTGTTAGATTTAATAATGAAGGACCAGCAATTTTAAAGATGGAGGTTCAAAATGTTCTTAAGCATATGAAAGCTGGCAAGGCCCACGGTGCAGATAACATCACAACAGAATTTATTAAAGCTTTAGAAGAATTTGGACTAGAGCAAGTCACTAGACTGCTGAACACATTATATATTATACTGGAGATATACCTTCTGAATTATGTAATTCTGTATTTATTGCAATCCCAAAGAAATCAGGAACCTTAGAATGTGATCAACATAGAACAATTAGTATAATGATTCACATCACAAAGATTTTGTTACGAATTATCATGCAAAGAGTGAGGAAGAAAATACAACCTGAAATAGGGGAAGAACAATGTGGGTTTGTAGAAGGAAAGGGTACAGTAAATGCTGTGTATATGCTGCGAACAGTTATTGAAAGTGCTTTAGAAGTAAACAAGGATATACATCTTTGCTTTATTGACTACACAAAGGCTTTTGATAGAGTTAGACATGTCAACATGGTGGATATGCTTGCAGATCTACAAATTGATGGGAAAGACATTAGAATTATAAAAAACATATATTGGAAACAACAAGCTGCCATAAGGATTGATAATGAAGTAGGACAATATCAACCTATTAAGAGAGGTGTTAGGCAGGGATGTGTAATGTCTCCAGATCTTTTTTCCCTATACAGTGAAAATATTTTCAGAAATGTAGAAGACCTAAATGGAATCAGCATTGGAGGACGAAACATAAATAACATTAGATATGCAGATGATACAGTATTGATTGCAGACAATGCACAGGATCTGCAACAATTAGTAGACGCTTTTGTTGTACACAGTGAGCAGCTGGGGTTGGAATTAAATTGTAGGAAGACACAGGTTATGGTCGTCACTAGGAAGAACGAAGTTCCACAATGTAATATACAAGTAAATGGGAATATTCTTCAACAAGTGAATCGGTTCAATTATCTCGGAACAGTCATAACATCTGATGGCAGATGCCTTGAAGAGATTAGAACAAGAATCGCCATGGCGAAAGTAGCCTTTAGCAAGATGAAAAACATTCTGACTAATAAAATGATGTCAATTGAAACGAGAAAAGAGTGTTGAGGGGATACATAGAGCCTGTTCTTTTGTATGGATGTGAAACTTGGACAATGTGCAGTCAAGCTGAAAAACATCTGATGGCTGCAGAAATGTGGTTTCTGAGGAAAATGCAAAGAATACCATGGACAGATAGAAAAACCAATGACCAAGTACTACAAGAGACAAATGAAAATCGTAGATTGATTAGAGAAATTAGACGTAGACAGTCAAAATTTTTTGGACATGTTATGAGAAGAAATGGACTGGAGAACTTAGTGACAGCTGGCAAGATCGAAGGGAACAGACCAAGAGGAAGACCAAGAGGAAAATACCTGGATGGCTTGGCCACATGGCATGGACGAGACAGGAACACTGAGCTGATCCACGACTCTGGTGATTGAGTGAAATGGCGAACCATGACCGCCCACGCTTTCCGGCATGGCACATGATTGATTGATAGCTCTATCAGTCTACCTTCATTATCATTTTCCCCCATTGTGTTGGTCTCCAAATGCTCCAAGATGTTTTTCATGTCCGTTCTGTTACGTCCTTGTCTTGCATTGAAGTTTCCCATAAATATGGTGTAATCCTATTTCTCTATTTTATTTAGTACGTAATGGATATTGCTGAAGAACTCCTCGCTGTGTTTCTTATGTTTGTTAGTATTATATGGTGCATATATTTGTACATATATACAGTAATTGCCTGTTTTGTAATTCTAATTGTCATGATTCTTTCTTCTCTCTCTCTCTCTCTCTCTCTCTCTCTCTCTCTCTCTCTATATATATATATATATATATATATATATATATATATATATATATATATATATGTATATATATATATATATATATATATATATATATATATATATATATATATATATATATATATAGAGAGAGAGAGAGAGAGAGAGAGAGTTAGAGAGAGAGAGAGAGATTATACACCAATACAAATTGCAACAGCCAGGACCCCCTCCCAGAAATATTAGGGGTCGCCGGGCAGCGCGTCGAATTAGAGGTTGACTTATTGGGCACATACAGATGGAGACCTATGGATGTGAGTGGCCGAAGCTCGGCACAGAACTTCATTGCGGCCGCCCATGCATCGGCCTGTATTGTTCTCGGCACGATGAGCAGGCAAAGCGGGGCGAGGTGATAGAAGAGTGCATATTCTGTGACAGGGGTGTTAGGAAACCATATGAGATGTGTGAGCGTTACACACTAGACGCGCTTCATAGGATGGTTTGGAAGTTTGAAAAGACGACTGGCATCAAGCTACTACTCTATAAAGGGCTGAAGTTAGATCCTCAATATAAACCAGAGGACCAACCGCTATACCAAGATGAATAAGTGTGGCTTAGCTATAGCTCAAATTTCGTCGGGGCAACCACCAGTGCGAGCAACCCAAGCCGTGTCACACACAACAGGAGGAGGAAAAAAGGTAATGGAAAAAATTTTCATACACACCTCAGAATTTTACATTGTTTATCTGAGGAGTATATCCTTCCGCGCATTACTGAAATCCAGTGGCGGATCGTTCGGTGGAATAGGGGGGTGGTTCCAAACTGTCCTGATCATGTATACATGTTATTTCGACCCTATAGTTTTACGAATTCTGCCCGTGCCTCGTCTCTTCCTTTCAGAATGAGAGATTTTTTTGGGTCTCTTTGTCCAGATCTGCCGGCGCCTTGCTCCGAATATCTTTTTTCAATTGGTGAAATTTCTTTCCTTCAGTTGTAATTATTTTATACTCCACGTCTGTAATTCTCCCATCATCCAAAGCCTTTGAAACAAGGTCGGCTATACTGGAAAGCTTAGCCGTCGCCAGAGTGCAAATTTCATCGTGTTTCTTTGCTTTCGATGTTAGTTTGCGGGACGCTAGCTTGCTCCCAGCGGACATGATTCCACAAGCTAGGGCAGCTATCTCGAGCCCGACAACTACAGGGGCAGCGATAATGGTGGTAAGAAGCCCAACACCCCCCCCCCCCACACCCATACCAAGACTAGCCGCCAGCATCACGCTGTCCACAGCGTCTAATGCATTAACGGCACGCCGATATTTTTTATACAGTGCAGCCCGTTTGTCCTTTTCATCTTCCAGAGACTTCCGAAGACGAGTAAGTTCTTGAATGCGATAGGTACCGCCGTCACTAGTATCAAATGAGGGATAGAGCAACATTATTCTTTGCGCGTCAAACCTACTTCTTCAACTGAGATATTAAATGTTCAATGCGAACGGTGCTAATCGGCCCTGTAGTGAACAAAAGCCGGACAAAAGCAGTAACGGTATTAAAAATGATTTCATCCACCGCAACCTCACCGAGCTCAACTATAATGTCCGTCTCTGTTGCCCGGGCCGCCTACGTCCCGTCGGCCGCAGACGTGATTACGAGAGCAACATGCCTGGGGAGTGTTGACGCACTCCATTTAATAGAGACCCCATGAAGGACTGCGACAACCTCAGTCTGCACCTCAGCCCCAATTGCTAACTCGAGATAGATGGTTGACTCCTTAGGAGGCTTACCTAGCATATCAAGGTCGGCATTACACTCTGTAACAGCCTTCAAGCAATATTTAGTTCTCTGGACTTTAGCCTCAGTCACCGATACGGCATAGAAGAGAGACTTGGCGCACTGCATTTTCAGAAATGACTGGTAGGTCACAATAGGAGTCCTGTTGGGGCGCATGACCGTCTTGCAGGCCTGATAACTCACAAACGCCTTGTATAACAGCCCACAGATAAATAGGACTAACGAGTTCTTTGTTTGCGTGTAAATAGAGATTTATTTCATCTTGATGACAACTTCTACAGCCTTCATACAACATGGCGTCTGCTCTATTCCAGGCCCAGATGTTGACTGGTTCCTAACAACAAACTACGTCACGACTTGAGCATCCTTCTTCCCATTCCACCCTGATGTTCAAGCGTGCTGTAGTTTTGCCCACCCCATATACACATACTGCTACACCTTCATATGTTTTCGAAAGGCTTTTTCCTTTAAAAAGTCTTTACTCCCAATCCCCTTACTCTATTCCCCCTCTTTCCTTACCTCCCACAAGTCCTCTAACCTTCCCCAAACCAACTTTACTTTAAGTAAAACAATCTATTCGTAACTCTTTCCCCTGCCATATAGTAAACCACTATACATTTCTTGTTCGTTTTTGGCTCTTCAAAAGTGTTCCTGTACAAAATATATATCATAAGAACAGCTCGTATAACCGTTATCATACACTTGATATTATGAAATTCCTCACTCTTTCACAACACAGAAAACAACGTAGTTAGAAAAAGTAAAGAAGGGGTGCGCACCCAGTGAAAAGTATAAAGAACGAATAGTCAACACAATCACATTTACATAAAGGAATGGATAGTCAACACAATCACATTTACCTCTCTTGCCAACAAAAATGATTTTGTAAACAATTTTTTAAAAATACATCTTATGAAATACATCTTTGTTCCCTATAAATCAAGTTGATATAAGTTTTCTCAACATTTATATGTTCAACATTTATATTGCCATCCACAATTTATATTTCCGTTATCTCATCTTTGACCACGAACCAACGTTCATATTCCATGAACATTTTTAATTTAATTAACGCTGATTTTTCACAGCTCCTATATCTTTTCCCCTTACATCCCATGATCTGCTTCCTTGTCCACCTATATATATATATATACCCCAGCTTATATGCTGCCATTCACAGTCATATACCCAACCTTATATCTTCATATAATGCAGCTCCTATTCTTACACATATCCATCCCCGACCTTCGTTTCTAATACTTCATATCCAAAAGAACCTTTTCATGCCGATTATTACAGCCACATAATATTCACAAAGAGCATGTATGTGTCTCTCTATTAGCCCCTTAGTAGTTTTATTAACTCTTTTCTGAACGAAGGGTCTTAAATAAAGCCCTATGTATTTTCTCTATTTTAGCCAACACCAAAACTATTTGAAAATTAAACTTACTTAATTAAATTTGTAACATATTTGCTAACAAAGTAACCTAATACACAAAACAACTTATTTAAATTATGAGTTAAGCGAAATAAAATCAAAACAGGACATCATACCCCCCAAATAGTTTTTTACACAAATTTATGTTTCCCCTCATATTAACTAAAGATATCAACTCATTCAAAGAAAAACACATTTTAAAATAATATAGCATGCATCTTATCAAATCATAAGAAAATATTCTATTACTACCTATCACTATTGGTCTCTTTTACGGACCAATAGTTTGTACGCAAAAGTCTAAGAACACCACAATCCTATTCTACAATCAAATAATAACAATCATTTTACAGGACCAAACCAAGCAAAAAAACATATTATATATGAGGCATTACAACTCAGACTCAATAAAACAACTGTCTTCTCGCTAAAGAGAAGGTTTTCAAAAAAAATAATATAATTCACTTAGAATTAACTACGTAAATGACCCAGCAACATTGGCTTCTTATACGAACCAATGTAACACATATCTATTCACACAAGTCATTCCATTATTGTTTTTATATAACCGAGAAAACAAAACAACTCACTGCCAAGTATATATATATATACAGACCAATTTCTTGACTTAGAACAATATCTGTTCTCTCTACCCAAAAAAAATCACTCATCAACAATGACTGTACTATCATTGATTCTCTCCCCCTCACAATTTTCTATCTTTTTCCAGCTTAACTCCTAACACATCATAATATCTGGAATATCATCTTAAGCAAGCACTGTAAACTACAGGTCAACTCATTTTATCTATTACTAATGTGGCGATTATTCTATTGTCATCTCAATGTACCAGCCGTCATCTATCTACTAATTAACCTGTGGCTCGGCACACCAATTGTTTCCCTTGGATTTGTACCAAACATCACTACAACTTCTTAATCATTACCGTTAACCACGGTATTTCTAGCACCAATCAAACTTGTCTATTTACTATAGAGTACATCTACCTGCTGTACCATTAACTACTTAACTATCTACGAAAACTCAAGAAGTTGAAACATAAAATCAACCAGCAATTCCATCACAGAGAGGAAAAAATATATGCCTCACTCGAACCTACATCTATATTAGTTATCTCAATGCTTAACTATTCCTCAAGACCATTTATGAAAAGTATCCATAGAAGCCTTTTCCATTTCCGCCGTTTCATATACTTCATCAAGTATCTCTTTCCTTTTTACACCATGAAACTTATTTTCCATTTCCACCGTTTCACATACTTCATCGAGTATCTCTTTCCTTTTTACACCATGAAATTTATATCTTGCCATCTGCAGTATATTCTAATCATTTACTTCTTACGTTTCCAGTTCTTCAATAACTCCAAGTTTCTTTGAATAAGTGCTATCTCCACATCAATATCTTCTTCTTCGTATAACTTATTAGTTTCTTCCATACTACTATTTGATTCTGACTTTTCATCCATTTCCTCTTCTTCACCTGTATGTCTCTCGCTAGCAGCCGCTAATCTCTTCCGTTCAATATCCCATCTAATTTGTCTATCATTATTTCTTAAGGACCTTTCTAGTAGAGGCATATCTTCACCGCTTGTTGAATAATCTCTAATTCTTCTCTGTCTTTTTACTTCTCTTTCTCTTTGTTTATCTATTCTTCTTTTCGTTGCTTGTCTAGTATTCTTAAATGGAGCACCTATTTCCTCTTCCATAGACTTTATACTATCATAATGATTCTCATTCACATTTTCTTCTTCTACCGTTTTCGGTATTGTCTGTTCTTGAGTATCATCGTAAACTGGAGTTGTTATTAACTGATTTTGTGCTGGACCTTTTCTAAAAAATGGGGTTATTGTAGCTCCTCTGACGACTTGTTCATCTAAATATCCAGTGTCTGAATAATAATTATTATTATAATTATTATTTTCCCTCTCATCCTCATCTCTTCTTAAGTGTTCCACGTGTGCCCTTGCCACATGTCCCGTGACCTGGTTCTTGATACTATACGATACTTTTCCTAGCTTTTCCAAAACGTAATAACCTGGAACCCAACGAGCATCAAACTTAGAGTTCCTTCTATGCTTCTTATAATAAACTCTATCACCTACTTTAAACTCCTGTAATTTTGTATTCACGTTTTTGTACTTTTTCTGTCTTTCTCTAGCTTTAATTATATTATTCTTTAGTCTTACGTGTGCTTTATGCATTTCCTGTATGATAGTCTCTTGAAAGTCTTCCCCCATATATTTCCGTCTTGGTTTTAACAGATTATCTATAGGTAATATTGGTTCTCTCCCGTGTATTAAATAGAATGGTGAAAACCCTGTGCTCTCATTTTGATTTGTGCGTATAGCGCTAAGCGCTGGTCCCAGGAACAAATCCCAATCTTTTTCATGTTCATCGACTATCTTTGCTATAATATCGTATAATGTCCTATGTTGTCGTTCGTTCTTAGCATTTGAAGAAGGTCTATAGTATGAGGTCTTTATATGGTTTATATTCAAATCTTTTAATAACTTTTCAAATTTTTTATTTACAAATTCCCTACCATTATCCGTAAGTATACTTTGTGGGCAACTAAATCTTGGTACGAACTCTTGTAAAAAAATATTAATGACAGTATCTGCGCTCTTATCTGGGATTGCATAAACTTCTGGCCAAAGACTGTAGACGTCTACTATATGAATTAAATACACGTTTCCTGACAATGTTCTAGGGTGAGGACCCGATATATCTAAACTAATTTTTTGCATAGGAAACTGAGGAATATCTGTATCTTGTAAGGGACACTTAATTATTTTCATATTCCTTAATCTGCATCTTTCACACGTATCTACATATTTACCAGCAGATTTAAATAAGTTCGGCCAATAATATTTACTTGTAAGTCCTTTTACCAACTTATCACGACCGAGATGACCATTCTCATCATGATATGCTTTTAAAACTTCATTTTCCAAATGTTTTGGAATATATTTCCTTAGCTGTTCGTTCCTTTCACTCATATAATATAACTGTTCGTCGTCTTGCAAAACTAAATAATTCTTCTTATATTTATTCTCCTCCGTTTCTTTTAATTTCTGTTTTATTTGTAAGACTTTTGGATCTAATTCTTGTTCTTCTTTCATATTAAATTGTGCTAAATGTGGGTCTTCTGCTCTAGGTTCAGACTCTTGATTCGATGGTAAACTCTCAAACTCTTCTCTATTTATTATGGCAGAATCTAATATATTCACTTGCCAGTTTCGGTCGTCGATCTCTGGTTCACCTTCATCTTCTGTGTCTCCTGATGACTGTGCATACGGGATCCTAGACAATAAATCAGCACATGTGTTAATCCTACCTGGAATGTATTCAATTTTCGTATTGTATCCCTGTAGATTCAATGCCCACGTCTGTATCTTCCTGTTCTGCACTGGAGCTTCTAACAGAGATTTTAAAGGCGTATGGTCAATTCTAATAACAAAATTTGCGTTATGTAAGTAGTAGTTTAGTTTTTGGAGAGCAACATGCCTGGGGAGTGTTGACGCACTCCATTTAATAGAGACACCATGAAGGACTGCGACAACCTCAGTCTGCACCTCAGCCCCAATTGCTAACTCGAGATAGATGGTTGACTCCTTAGGAGGCTTACCTAGCATACTGTCTCCCTTGTAGGATACCTCATATGTCTTCTTTCATCATAAGCACTTCTATTACCACCTTGTAACGTCTGTATACCTCCTCTCCTATTCCATCCGAACCTTGTTTGTCCTATCTCCATAGGCTCCTCAATCCTGTCTTCTCGACTAGTTCCTATTTCTCGTCCTGTTCTCAATCTAAATCTACGTCTCAAATTTTCTTCTTGTACCGCAATGTCTACTGCTTGTGATAACCTCTCAGGGTTTTCTCTCATCAGCTTAAACTTCAATCCATCGGATTTTATGCCATCTACAAAATCCCGACTAACATCCTCTCCACCTCCTCTCCTCGTACATTCTGTCCCAAGAATGCCTCTTCAGCCAAGTTAATCAACCTATCGCTGAACAATTGTACCGTCTCTCCAGTGTTTTGTTTAGACTGTCTTAACACCGAAAACGCATGTTGTGGATCCGTTATTTCCGCGTACTTATGGGCTAGGTCGTCTTTGAACTGCTCCCATGTCTCATCTACTCTAGCCTCTAATTTCCTTCGGATATGATCCGAAACCGGTTCTGTTGCTGCCTGATAAGCAAGTCTCATTTTCTCTTCATCCGATGCAGACACCAAATACGCATATTTCTCTATGGAAGTTATCCATTTCTTAAAATCTCTTGCCTGTCCACTAAACTTAACAATTTCAGTTGCCATTCCCTGTTGTTTTATAACCGTATGAAGTCTACCTACCGCTGTTCCTACCCCCGTCAAAACTTGTACCAATGAATCTTGTTCTGTCATGCTGAAATATTTATGTATGCACCAATAAATCAAATTCACATTCGTAACCAGCTAAATTAACAATATGATCGTATTTACTTTACACAACAGAATTGTTCAACTAGTCAATTGTACGTAAAATAATATTTAAAGTTCACCAATTACCCTAATTTGCTCCCGATCCAAGAAAGACGGATTCTTCTATGTTCGATATCAGGTAGAATTCAAACGCCAGGAGTCTGTGCCAGTTGAAATGCTCCTCCAATCGATCACGCACTTCAGGTAGTTAGGGAGTTCTTCTTCCAACGTCTCAGTAACTTCAACCCCTGGTTGGATCCCTACCAGACTTTTGGCAACTTTTCACCCGATACAGGGCACATCAAAGCGACGTCTTGAGAATCGGTGTAATTCAGGAAAGCGATAATTTCAGTAGGTCGGCAGCCCAGTCTGCCTCTCCCACTTCCGAGAGTTCTTTAGCGGTATCGCTGCTGTTAATGAGCTTTCCATTTCTTCTTATTCCTCAAAAAGTCTCAAGGTCAGGATTCTGCGGCATTTAGTTCTCTCCAGGCAATCTATCTTAACGAGAAGTAGACAACTGCTCTGTTAGTAAAATGTTTCTACTTGATTCGACTTTGTCTTGAAGGTTTCTTTTTCCTGAGCCTCTTATTTCAAACGATCCAGAAAAAAACGTGCTGGTCTTTCTCTCTCTTCAGCTCGGTGAGATGATCACCACTGTACAGCAACTCACCCTGGCAAGCCGGCTTTCATAACTCAGGTGACAACGACTGCCTATACATCTAGGATTCTTGATAGCAACGAGAACTCTGAAAAATAATCACAGACAACCACCCCTAGCCGGGCTTTTGGCTGCTGTAATTCTCACAGACGACTTAGTGGCCATTTTTCAACTTCGCTTTTTCGTTCAACATAAGTATAGAACCGTGCCGTACTGTCTCTGGGTATTTGATGTAAGCAGAACGAGATCTTCAAAACTTTGACTTTAGTTCGATGTTCGACCTGGACAGCATATTGTGATTCTGCGACGACACTCCAAGTTCGTATCCTGGTCACGGCACCAATTAGTCATTTATAACAGCGCACAGATAAATAGGACTAACGAGTTCTTTGTTTGCGTGTAAATAGAGATTTATTTCATCTTGATGACAACTTCTACAGCCTTCATACAACATGGCGTCTTCTCTATTCCAGGCCCAGATGTTGACTGGTTCCTAACAACAAACTACGTCACGACTTGAGCATCCTTCTTCCCATTCCACCCTGATGCTCAAGCGTGCTGTAGTTTTGCCCACCCCATATACACATACTGCTACACTTGCCCATGTTGGTTAACCTGATAAGAATCCCATTGGCCTCGAGGTGAGTATATCCCGTGCGAAGCTCAAGCTGCAGATCCCAGTCATCGTCGTCGGGATGGTCTATGACGGTACATGTCTGCTAGTTCCTCTAGCTCGTTGTCGGTACACATGTCGTCATACCTTATGCCATCTTGCCGCGGAGCGCTGTTTTTTTTATCGTCGAACGTTTGATCATTTTTGATCGCCTTGATCTCTTTTACTGTCACTGTGTCTTCATTTGTAATGTTCTGGGCCTTAGAACTATCTGAGGTAAATTCCTTCGGGCTCTCATGTCTGTCTGATGCTCTGCTGCAGATAGCGTTGGAAGCGGTCTTTATTTTTATTCTCGTGAGTCCTCTGCCAGATGAGGTCAGCACCTTAGAAATCAGGAATACTCTAATTCTTGACTACCTCATTCATGCTTTTATGTAGTCGCCAGAACAATTTCAGTGACTTGTCTGTGCTTACTCTTCGACATAACTTTGCCCAGTTTTTACTTTTAACCACCTTACCTAGTTTTTTCAAGTAGCTTACTTGTGTGTGCATTTCTCTTTCTAAGTGCACACAAAGACTAGGATGGGCAACTCTGTTCTTCTTGGCATTTTGCTATTTCCTAACAGCACTACGCTTATCCACCCAGGTGGTTTTCCACCTCCAAATTCCACCAAGGTGGCTGCTCTCAGCCTTTTTTCTGCCATGAAGCCTTCTGCGATTGTCGCGACTTATTTTACTCACCACATCTTGCCCTGTACTGGCATACTGGAAACCCTTGACTGTTGACTTGGGCTGTCTGGTTCTGCCTTTCTCCACCAATATGCCGCAAGGCTGGTGGTCGCTAATGTGATACCCTAGGACACCCCATCTACACACTGTAGTGAGTGAAGGAGAAACCAGAGTCAGGTCAATAACACAGTCTTTTTCACCTGGACGACTTGCTGTCCTGGTGACATAACCACTATTGATACAAACCAAGTCAATAGTTTCAAGTGCAGCCTCGAGCTTCTCCCTCTGTGCGTTGGAAGATGTATTTCCCCGTGATCTACCTTCAGCGTTGAAAGCGCCACAGAGAATAACATTCCTTTTGTGACCTCATATGTCACTTAAGTACTGCCACTTCGTGAAATCCATACTCCATTACAGGCATAAACATTAATCAACACGAATGGTAGACCGGATTGAACAAAAACCGCCTGTATTTGTATGTCGTCACTGTCCCATCTCGACATGTCCAGCTCTGAAACCACTAAACTGTCGCGAATGAGAATCGCCATTCCCAGGTGTCGCCTGTTGTAGAAACATTAGAAGCCGGCTATATGAAGTGAATTCACACCAAGTCTCGTCTCCAGGAGAGCTACAATGGCGTTCCTGTATACCAGGTTTTCCAGAATAGGACCTCGTTATTTTGCGCTGGCACAATTCTAATATAGAATACGAGTATTCTTGAAGCCCAGAAGGTCACATTTGAGTATAAAACGCCTTGCTCTGCCTCGTCTGCCTTGTCGCTTACGGCCTCCCCGTCGCCCCGATCGCTTATTAGGTTGATTCTGCCATATTGAAAAACGAAATACTACAGAAACACACACGCTGCGAAAATTCACTCAAAGAATTGTTTCGCTCAGATGCACGAACTCCGTAGCATCGGCGAAAATCTTGAGAATAAACTCTTGATTTACATCCTGGTGCACAAATTACAAGCAGGAGATGAAAATATCCATCTCCTTCGCGAAAAAAGGAGCGGTCACAATACAACACAATCGTTCGCCACCATCTTGACCGGAACTCTCTTTGATACTGTAAGCAGCCCCAAACCATACTCAATGAAAGAAATTATTAACTGCTGAAAGAGACTGTAAAACATCCTCTGATCTACCCCGGTTGCTGCCATCGGCCTCAATGCCTTAAGTCCCTTGCCAGCCATCGCTACCAAAGCCTCCACATAATCCTTAAAAGACAAACACCCGTGAAAGGTGATGCCCAAGTACTTCAATTTACTCTCGCTACTAAGAGGACATCCATTCAATATAATACCTGGGATATATGCCTTGATTATTCGGTTATCCAGGGAGTACCACACAACCGATGCATTGTCTGGGTTTATAATAGCCCCTGCGTCCCTGCATGGAGGTCTGCCCTTGCCTTGTTAGATGGCTTGCGGAGGTCCTTTATGGGCGTAAGGTTCCAACTGTGAAATATCATCTAAAGACGAAATCGGTCAGAAAAGCTATAAAATTGCTGACAGGTGGGAAAAAGTATGGTCCAGATGGTATCCCAGAAGAAGCTATTACAGTCAGCATAGAAACCTGAACAGAGCTGTTGAAAACATTATTTAGCACTCTAAGAGACAAAAGCAATACCCTGTAGAGAAGGAACATCTGGTGAAGGTGCCTAGGAAAGGGAACCCGCAGGTGCGTGTGATTATAGATGAATAACGTTATTATCAGTGAAAATATTAAGCAAGATTAAGAGAGATTAAGATAAGCCATTCGTGAACAACTAAGGGATGAACAAGCAATTTTCCGAACAAACAGATTATGACCATTTCTCATAATAATAGCCCACATATTGAATTGAATTTGCCACTGTATATTAGATTTGTGGATTTTGACATTACAGAATTAATTGCAGACAATCAATAGGATCTGCAGAATTTAGCTGATACGGTAATTGTACACAGTGCCAACTGGGGTTATAATTAAATTGTAAGAAGACAAAGATTACGGTCGTCATTATAAAGAAATACCGCGATGTAATTTACGCCTAAATGATAATATTCTTAAACAAGTAAATCGGTGCCAATATCTCTGAACAGTCACAACATCTAATGGGAGGTATCTTGAAGGGATTGGAATAATAATCTCTTTTGCATGGTGGAAAATATACCAACCCACAAAAGATGTCAATTGCAACTAGCTTCAGAGTGTTTAAGTGCTATGTAAACCTATACTTTTATATGGATGTGAAACGTGAACAATGAGCAGTCAAGCTGAAAAAAACATGTTATTGCTGTGAAAATGTGGTTTCTGGAGAAAATACAAAGAATACCATGGACATACAGAAAAACCAATGACCAAGTCCTACAAGAAACAAATGAAAACCGTAAACTGATTAGAACAATTAGACGTAGACAGTCAAAATTTATGGGACACGTTATGAGAACAACTAAATTGGTGATCTAGTGATCTTGTGAGAAGACGAAACATGACAACCCACGCTTATCGGCATGCCACATAATACTTATGATGACACCCAATGGATCAGGAGGGTATTTGTTATCACTATATGTCAATGGTATTTGGCAAAATGTCCCGCCTTATTATGGAATTGAACCCTCTATCTTCTAAGCTGAGAGACGAACCATAATCTCTCAGCCACAGATGCCCTGGTGTAAGAACTGATAACACTGCTACTTTTGTTTCATTATCTAGTCGCTGAAAACGGCAAATCATTCTTTTCTCGACAGTATGCTCAGTTGTAAACGATGGTGTCCTCGCCATTGTTGGGACAAGCTATGCTTCCACATTCAACACGATTCAGTCGTACTGTCAGGCACTGCATATCCCCTACATCTTAGCAACACCTTCTCGTCCTAGCCTACTGGATGGCTATCATTATGATGTAAGCCTGTGCCCGCCATATGTGGAAGCATTGATGAAAGTGACTGCAAACTTAACGATATGGAATAATAAGATCTTCTATGTCTACGACAGTGATGACGGTAAGTTGTGTCTTTCAGTGTCTATTTAACAATAAAACTGTATTGGCGACTGCAATTCATTTGGAACTGTCAATGATGCTGAGTTAGAGGATATGTTGGATCAACGCCAGCCATGTTCTTCGAAAAGAAGTGACTAATATTGCGCTATAATTGCGCTATAAATATTCCATAGTTAGTTAGTTGGTAGGTTAGTTAGTTAGTTAGTCGACAGATAATCTTCATGGTACATCGAACCATTCAGTCCATAAGTGCTTGGATCCCCTCATCAGCAAATCCCGCAGCGTGTAGCGGCTCGCGACACCAGTTTCGTGTTGGTTTATTAATCTTTTTTGGCTTCCTGCGTAGTGTTCTTGTTTGACCACACCTCTTTTAACTTGCTATTCTCGCAGCCGGGCCATGGTTGTTGACTCAGTCATCGCTTGGTTCTCGTAAACGACTTACTTCTCGTATTGCATTCAGAATGTCTGCCTGGTCCATGGCTCCTCTGACCTCCACAGTAGCCCTACCTGCAAGCCTGTCAGGATGCTTCATAGCCTTGTACCCCTGCATGCTCTGGCACGAAAATGAAACTAATCTTTGCCAACCGAGACAGCTCCAGAGACAGCAACAACACTCTTCGAACTCACCCCATCTCTATCCTCCTGGGCATACTTAATGAGTCACCAAGGACACATTCCCGATTGAATGTCTGTGTCTCGAGCCAAGTTATTGCTTTACTTACTGCTATGGCCTCCATAGTCAGGCTACTTATGGTCAAAGCAAAAGCACCAGATTCTTTCTTCACAATTTCCCCTCCGGCCTGAGCCGTAAAGGCCCTTGAACTTCTCACTCCTCGAATGACCTACCCATCCGTGTAAATGACAGCATCATCTTCTACAAAATTCTTGAAGATCAGAGCCTGTACTTCCGCCTCCACAGCAGCTGGATATTGTTGTCTGCATTTCCTGTCTAGTTGGAAGTACACTGAAAAGGCTGTACAGAACTCTGTTGGCAATTGTACCCACTTCTCGCCAGGTTCTAAGTCCTCAAGTGAACACACCTGCTGAAGAATTTCTTCGGTTTGACCCATCCACGACTTTCCTCTTTTTAACCTGCTGCCCTTTACCTTCTTAATCTCGCTATGCAGTGGATGTTGTGTATTTGCATTGACTCTGAGGTAAGCACGTGCTCTGCAAATTTGTATTCTGTCTCTCATTGTTGGTAAATCAAGATGATAGCGCCACGCCTTGTATGCTGTATCTCTTGAACATTCAAGAATAATACGCATAGCTTCGTTCTTATCTTTTCCATCCTTTCCATTGCTTATGGCTGAGAGTCAGGATCGCAAACGCATACTCCAAAACAGAAAGGACCAGACCCTCGTCAAGAAGACACAGATGGCGCTGATCACAGTTGCCACCGCCATCACCCGTAGCCAAACCCTGCTTGGCCTTTGTTATCACCTGGTCTACGTGCTCAGTATAAGAGAGGTTTCGATCAAATCCTATCCCCGGGTAATTCATTGCATGCGTTCTTTCCACAGTCTCTGAACCCAGATTTAAAGTTGGCGTTGGGTTGTTGACAATATGGTTATTCAATGAGAACCATGTCACCGTTGTCTTTGTTGGGTTGACCATTGCCCCAGCTTCAACACACCAAGTGCTTATGCGGTTGAGTTCGGTTTGTAGTTCCACAGCAACCTGATCTCTATCCTTACCCTGAGATGCACTAAAATATCGTCTGCATAGGACAATGTTCTCCCCGGTCCAATGATTTGCTCGCTGGCGATTCTCACAGTGTAGGCGTTGAACAGCATCGGAGATAAGGTTATCCCTGTAATAGGAAATGTTTCAATGCCTGAGTGGAAAACTTTATAGACATCATGGGCAAAAATTGCTGCATTGGTCCATGTTTCTCTTTTTGGACTGTACCGTCCCAGGGTAGGTGGGAGAAAGACCCTACCTCTATAGCTATCTTGATATTTTTCTGGCAATTAACTTCTCCGGCAGCCTGCCTATTGTATTCTGCATGGTTATTACCCGATATCCCTGAATTTTCATGTGATCTTTGCCAGGCTTCGGCAATGGAATCAGATAGCTCTGTAACCATTCCTCCTTGACACTCCCTATACTATTGTTGTACATGTCTACTAGTTCTTCTAGCTCGTTGTCGGTACACATTTTGATGTCATACCTTATGCCATCTGGCCCCGAAGCGCTGTTGTTTCATCGTCGAAGCACAGCCTTGATCTCTTTCACTGTCACTGTGTCTTCATCCGAAATGTTCTGGGCCTTACATACATACAGACACACACACATTGGCACCTTGCCGTCTTGACAAACGATAGTTTGTGCTTCAAAAAGGCATAATAGCTATTACCCATGGCGGTATCGAATGTGACTAAATAGGCCAAATTGCGCTGTAAATGTTCGTCCACAGTGGGTGCATGTGAACACGTGGTCATTTCCACCATCATGCACCATCTTACGTCTCACACGCTCGGTGTGTGACTTATCTGCAATAACTTTCTCCTTTGTCTTTATTGCATTTCTGATGTTTGTCCTCCATGCAACACGTTAGCGGCGACTTGCTCCCAATGTGCATTATCAATGCCTGTATCAATCATGTCCCGCTTACACAACATTACAGGCCAAATTGCGCTGTAAATGTTCGTCCACAGTGGGTCCATGTGAACACGTTGTCATTTCCACCATCATGCACCATCTTACGTCTCACACGCTCGGTGTGTGACTTATCTGCAATAACTTTCTCCTTTGTCTTTATTCAATTTCTGATGTTTGTCGTCCATGCAACACGTTAGCGGCGACTTGCTCCTAATGTGCATTATCAATGCCTGTATCAATCATGTCCCGCTTACACACATCTTTGTATCGTAGTAGAGGCCGACCCTGTGTGATTGGATGTGCAATGTGTGGGTTGGTGGGGGATGTGTGTGCGTGGGTGGGGAATATGTGGTCGATGGAGATGTGGCTGGGGGATGGGTGGTTGGAGGTGTGAGTGGGGGAGAGGATGTGTGGGTTAGGATGTGTATGTGGGTGGGAGTGGGATGTGTGGGTTGGTGGGGGATGTTTGTGGGTGGCGAATGTGTTTTGGTTGGGGGCACAGGTGAGGGCAGTGTGTGTTGGTGGGGGACGTGCGGGAGGAGGATGGGTTGGTTAGTGGGGTATGTATGGGTCCCTGGGTGTGTGTGTGTGTGTGTGGGGGGGGGGGTGATGTATGGGTAGATGGGAGATGGGCCTCATAACATGGTAATTTGTCTTGATTATGTTTACAAAATTCATTTCAAAATGTTTATCTTTCTTCCTATGTAAATGTATAATGCTCTTGATGAACGAAAGACGAGTGATTGGACGGGCCGAATGTAAGAAGGGCCTGCGTGCCCAATTTGTTACCCTTTGAAAATAAAGTTGATTTGATTTGATTTGATTTATATTTCGTCCTCCAATGCTGATTCCATTTATGTCTTCTACATTTCTGAAAATATTTTCACTGTATAGGGAAAAAAGATCTGGAGACATTACACATCCCTGCCTAACACCTCTCTTAATAGGTTGACATTGTCCCACTTCATTATCAATCCTTATGGCAGCTTGTTGTTTCCAATACATGTTTTTTATAAGTCTAATGTATTTCCCATCAATTTGTAGATCTGCAAGCATATCCACCATGTTGACATGTCTAACTCTATCAAAAGCCTTTGTGTAGTCAATAAAGCAAATATGTATATCCTTGTTTACTTCTATAGCACGTTCAATAATTGTTCGCAGCATATACACAGCATTTACTCCCTTTCCTTCTACAAACCCACATTGTTCTTCCCCTATTTCAGGTTGTATTTTCCTCCTCACTCTTTGCCTGATAGTTCGTAACAAGATCTTTGTGATGTGACTCATTATACTAATTGTTCTATGTTGATCACATTCCAAGGTTCCTGATTTCTTTGGGATTGCAATAAATACAGAATTACATAATTCAGAAGGTATATCTCCATTATCATATAATGTGTTCAGCAGTCTGGTGACTTGCTCTAGTCCTAATTCTTCTAAAGCTTTAATCATTTCTGTTGTGATGTTATCTGTACCGGGGGCCTTGCCAGCTTTCATATGCTTAAGAACATTTTGAATCTCCATCTTTAAAATTGGTGGTCCTTCATTATTAAATCTAATATACTGTTCCTCTCTGTTATCATTATACAGGTTTTTCACATAATCTGTCCATGCATGTAGAATCTGATCTTTTTCTATTATGATTTTGCCATCTTTAGTTTTTAGACAGCCTGTTGATGTAATTGTTCTTTTATTAGTAAGTTCCTGAATTCTTTTGTGCACTAATTTGGTATTTTGACTGATGTGTTGTGCTTCAATTTTTAAGTACTTTTCCTCAAGCCATGATTCTTTCGCCTTCCTACGTAATATTCTGACTTGTCTGTGAATTTCTTCATATTTAGCAGGATTATTTTTGTTGAGTCTTCTTGTTTCCATTAGGTGTAAAATGTCTTCAGTCATCCATTTCGTACGACCCACCTTCTTTAATTTTGGAATAGTTGTGTCTGAAGCCAAACTGATTGAATTCTTTAACATTTCCCATTGATCATTCACATCCTGGAATAATATCTCTAGATCAGACAATATATCAAATCTGTTCTGTACTTCTATGTTGAATTTGTTTTGAATTTCCTTGCCATTACTCAATGTAAAAAAAAAAAAAAAAAAATTGTTGCGTATCCATTACGGGACGTTGCAGTCAACACCAGCATTTTCAGCTGCTGTTGATGTACTAGGCAAGTGTTACGTTCAGTAGTTTGCCATTGCTTTCTGAACGACCGGCCCCTATACCTTTTTCGAAAAAACCAGCACCGCTGTGTTTCGAACACGGGTATACGGGCTCACAAACCGCGTTCGCAAGCCCTTAGCCACAGAGACCGGGGTACACAAATCATATTTAGTGTTTCCTGTTATACACTTGACTTTCTTCAGCTTTATCCTCAATGTTCCTGTAAGTAGTCTATGGTCACTATAACAATCAGCACTGGGAACTGTTTTTGCTACTGTTAGTGCGTTTCTAAATCTTCTGCTGATCAGAATGTAGTCAATCTGGTTTCTGATCCTGCTATCAGGACTCCTCCATGTCCATAATTTTCTAGGATGTTGCTTAAACCAGGTGTTTCCTACAATCATTTCCTTTTCTTTAGCCCACTCTACAAGTCTGTATCCTCTTTCATTTCTCTCTCCTAAACCATAGTTTCCTACTTTATATCTATCACCTTGATTTCCTTCTTTTGCATTGACGTCTCCTATTATGATGTTTATTTCTGAATTTTTACATTTCTTTAAGGCAGACTATATGTCATTATAGAATTCCTCTACACTGTCTTCACTGGACTCTCCTATTGGGGCGTATACTTGAATAACATTTATGCTAAAAGGTCTGCCACTCAATTTAACTAGTATAACTATGTCCGACACGGCCCAATACCCTTGAACAGATTTTGATGTTTTCCGGTCCAAAATTATTGCCACTCCCCTGTGTCGATCTTCACCTCCAGAATAAATAATCTTAAAATCTTCATCTATCTTGATGCCCGCTCCTGTCCATCTCGTTTCGCACATCCCTAAAATATTAATTTTTTCTCTTTGAATTTCTTGTTTTATGTTCTCTAATTTTCCGCCGTCGTTTAACGTCCTACGTTCCATGTTGCTAATATTAATGTCTCTGTCCTTGTCTTGCGATGATCAGTCTTTAAGCGAATCATAATATACTAGGCACTTTCAAAGAGGTAGTTTGCCGTTGCTTTCCTCTATGGCAGTGACCATACTGGCAGGATGACCGCAACCATTGTCTCTCGAAAGAGATCCTCTGCCTGCCGTCTCGAAACTCGAGACCATGACCAACAAATATCTGTCGGCTGCCCTCAAATTTCATCCACCACCTGCATCCGTGGCTTCTTCTGAAAACTTCCAATCAACGAACACAAAATAACATCACATAATCCACAGTAATACACTATCCACGTGAAATCCACAGGAAATCCACAGAAAAACACTGAACAGCGTCTCCCCGAAGAACAACGCTTCATCTCGTCGCCATTGTCTTCACAGGTTGACAAAACCAAAAATGGGTATCAAGGTGCATAAAAGTAACCAGTGGGATACTGACACATTACCCATCGAGTGATGATTAGTCTATAGACACATGGGGCTCACCATAAACACAATACGTCCGTTTTGGATAATAAATCATTAGTGAAGACGTTTAAATTCGGCTTATGCCCTAATACAAGCCGAATTTAATTGGTGTCAACGATGGTAACAATCACTGCGCTTGTTTGAGGTGTGTGAGGTGACAAACGTTCATACAACTTAAACAAACATGTCTTCACTTAAGTAGAGAACATCACGGATATACGCGTATAAACCAAATCAATCAATACGCGAATATACTCGTGAGGGACAAATGACACGCATGAAAGGCTTGAGGACGTGGGGAGATCGAGGGGGGGGGGGGGGGGAAGAAGGGTTGGGGTGCCAGAAGGGCAACTTATGCAACATTAATTTATGCTTCTTATTTTAGTGAGGAGTTCAGCTTATTTGTGTGGCGTGTATAGTTAGGATAGGACATCAGATTTGATGACATTTTGTACCATATCTTGACTCATCCGTTACTGACTGGACAAATATTTGAATGATATTTAAGGCAATGGATATATACCACGCGATATGTTGAAATCTGTATTTACAGCTATACCAAGAAAACCAGGAGCAACTGAATGCAACAATTTCCGTACAATTGATCTCATAAACCATGTCACTAATTTTCTGCTCAGAATTATAATGAAAAGAAGAAGAAATAATATAAAGATGAAATTTGGTGAAGAACAGTATGGATTTGTGGAAGGAAAAGGTACAAACAATGCAATATATACATTACGGAGACTTTCAGAAAGGTCAGTAGAGACACAGAAAGACATATATTTGTGCTTCATAGATTATACTAAGGAATTTGATAAAATAAAACATGATGACATTATTAAAATTTTGGACGATATTAAAACTAATGCGATCTGAGAATAATAAAGGTAACGAGTCAATAAGTAAGTCACACAGTTCTGTGGGATGGCAGGTAAATGTAGTTGATGTTGTCTACAGGTGTCATTAGGTGACAGCGACATCGAACTTTACATTCCCGTTAGTCACGTCGCGCTAGGTGTCTCATGCGCATGCGCAGCGCATTAACAAAATGGTGACTGTACTTACGGAGTGTACAACCAAAGAGCAACGTGCTGTTGTGCGTTTTTGTGGGAAAAAGGACTGCCTGCGAAGGACATTCATAAGGAAATGCTGCCTGCTGACATTGCTGACACATGTTTGTTCCGTAAAGCGTTGCATAGCTGGGTATACACATTTTGTCAAGGACGCTCTTAAATTGTTGATGAAATCAGATCTGGTCGTCCTGTTCAGATTGCAACAGAAGCATCCGTGCAGCGGGTGGAGGAGATGATTAGAGGTGACAGGCAAATAATGATAGACTTTGTAGCATCTGCAATATGTTGCTCACATGGTTCAGCATGCAGCATAATGCATGATCGATTGCAATTTAAGAAAGTGTGCTCAAGGTGAGTACCCAGACAATTGAAGGAGAAACACAAAATGAACCGATTTGGCATGTCCTTGCATCATCTCTGTCGATACGAAGATGAAGGAGAAGACATGCTGAACAGGATTGTTACTGGAGACGAATTATGGGTGCATCACTACCAGCCCTAATCAAAGCGTGCTTCACTGCAATGGAAACATCTTTCTTTGCCATTTGCCCGAAAATTCAAGGTTACGCCATCAGCAGGGAAATGGTATGCTGACAATGTTCTGGGATTGTCAACGAGTGCTTTTAAGAACGGTGACAATGTGAATTCTGAATCGTACAGTTAAGTTCTATCTACGCTTCATGATGCATTTCGAAGAAAACGTCCAGGACCGCTGATAATAGGCGTGTTTCTTCTTCATGACAATGCCAGACCACACACGGCTCAATTAACTCAGGAGAAAATTAACCAACTAAGGTGGTTAAGTTCTGGAACATCCACCGTACAGCCCCGACTTAGCTCCTAGCGATTTCCACCTTTTTGGTCCAATGAAAACCCACCTTAAAGGGAGACAATTCGAAAATGACGCCGAAGTTGAATGTGAAGTGAAAACGTGGTTTAGAAAACAGAGCACATAGTTCTTGCAGCCGGTTTGGGAGGACTGACAAAACGATGGGATAAGTGCATCAATGTTGGTGGAAATTATATTGCGAAATAAAGAGACAATGTATGTATAAAAATAAACTGGTTTCAAGTTGTTATCATATTTAGTTATTATTCTACATCCATTTGTGACTTACTTATTGACTTACCCTCGTATTTGCTGGAACCAAATAGCAGCAATTAAAAATGGGAAATAAAGTACGAAATTGCGAACACATAAAGCTGGGAGTAAGACGGAGATATGTTTTGTCGCCGGATCTCGTCTCCCTCTGTAGCGAAGTAATAATGAGAGACATCAGAGAAAAGCCAGGAATAATATTCGGAGGTTATAATATAAATAATGCACACTATGCAGATGACACATTATTGATGGCAGATAATGCAAAAGATATAAAGCAATTGTTGGACATTGTAGTAACAGAGGGTGCAAAGAAAGAACTCTCATTAAATATCAAGAAAACGGTAACAATGGTGATTTCAAAGAAAAAGATAACACCCAAATGTGAAATAGAGATAGAAGATAAGGGAAAATTCTTCAACAAATGGATACTTTTAAATATCTAGGGACATTTATAACATCAGATGGAAGATGAGATTAAGCTCAGAATAGGGCAAGAAAAGACTTCTTCTTCTTCTTCTTCTTCTTCTTCTTCTTCTTCTTCTTCTTCTTCTTCCTCTTCTTCTTCTTCTTCTTCCTCTTCTTCTTCTTCTTCTTCTTCTTCTTCTTCTTCTTCTTCTTCTTCTTCTTCTTCTTCTTCTTCTTCTTCTTCTTCTTCTTCTTCTTCTTCTTCAGCGTTCCGAGCTATTGAGGTTCTTTGCTGCAGATACAATCCGTCTCCATTCGTCTCTCTGGTTGACCTTCTCTTGCCAGTCATTGATTCCAAGTGCTTGTAGGTCTGTATATATATGATCTCTCCACCGTCTTCTTGGTCTACCTCGGGGTCTACGGTCATTTATTTCCTGAGTGTAAGCGAGTTTTGTTTCCCTATTGTCTTCCATTCTTTCTATATGCTCCAGCCATTGTAGTCTATTAGCCTTCATGATACCAGTGATTAGCGGGGACTTAAAACAGATCATAAATGTCATTGTTACTTCTTTCCACTCTCCACTTTGTGTATCCCTAATGGGTCCAAAGATGCGTCTTAAAACTTTGTTCTCAAAGGTTTGTAACACGGCTTCGTCTCCTTTCGTTGTACTCCAGGTTTCAGAACCATACAGCACAACTGATCCGATCAGTGTTTTGTATATTGTGATTTTGGTGTTACGAGATAGCGCATTTTATTTTAGTAGATGTTGTAGTGCATAGAATATCTTATTTCCAGAATTGATTCTAGTTTGTATTTCTTCCCTTATGATGTTGGAGCAGTTGAAGATTGTACCCAGGTATTTGTATGTTTCCGTTCTTTTAATGGTCATATTATCTACTTGTATGTGGCCAGAGTTTTTAGCCGTTCCTTCTCTTGAAATTACCATATATTCTGTCTTATCTTGGTTGATAACCAGCCGCATCTGTTGGGCTTTTCCCTTTAAGTGAGTCAATATTTCCAATGTCTTTTGTTCATTTTCACCTGTAATATCTATATCATCTGCATAACCAAGCAGCTTGGATGTTGCTCCAATATCACATTCATCCTTTATCCTCCTTACAACTTTCTCTAGAGCCAGATTGAAGAGTAGCGGCGATAGTGCATTTCCCTGTTTCAAGCCAGATGTTATTTGGAAAGGGTCTGATTTCCTGCCTTTATATGTTACTATATTATAAGTATCTTCCATGCATAGTCTGGTCATGTTGATTAACTTCCTTGGTATTCCAAATTCCTGCATAGCATTCCATAGACTATTCCTATGGACACTATCATAAGCTTTTTTTAAAATCCAAAACAATGTTTCCCGTGATGAATTTGAATAACGAAGACACAAACAATAGATTGCACGATTTATTGCCTGGCATATTTCGCTGCATCTCGTCAGGTACATACTGCAGAAATCACACAACTTACGTGAATTAACTAGATAAATCCTTCAAACTTAAATATACACATATTCGCACAGTAATGTCGATTGTCTACCACGGTAATTTTAGACTGACTAACATGTCTTTCTGCTTGCACAAGGACGGCTTACGAAGGTTGATTATTATAGCTTCAGCAAACTTTAACAATCGACTACTTTGAGTGTTGAACAACACGGAAGGCACTGTTTCTTTCAACAACGTGACCGCTCTCGAGCACATGTCTCCCGACCGATGAAGCTGGACTGTTCCGGTGTGTCGGCCTGCCTAGGCTACCATCTTCTGTGTGTAGTATCTTGTCCAACCAATTCGGAATGTGTTCCGAAACCCTGCAATGTAACTGTCGTACAGTTCTACCTATGTAGATGGCCTCGCATCTGCATGTAAATTGGTAAATACAATTTGATTTGGCGTAAAAAGCTATAGGTTCTTTTACTGCTGGGATGGGGATCGGTGTGTTTCGGTACCTGATGACTAGAGTTGCAGCAAAGAAAGTTCGCCCGACTGTTGTGGTGAGCCTGTCCCGCAGACGTTGCATTACGTCATCTCCTCGGAAGGTTAGCTGGATGAATACCTTGAGTTTAGGTACTGTAGTTACTTCAGGTTTCGGTTTGGGCTGTTGGCAGTGGCGCTTTATACATCCTGTGGAGTACCCATTCAGGTTTAAGGCATTCTTCAGAGTTACAAATTCCTCTGTCAGATTGTTATCTTTCTAGCACGGTCAAACAGGGTCCGTACTAAGCCCAGTTTGTACTGGACAGGTGCGAAGCTCTGAAAATTTAAGTATTGGCCAGTCCATGTTTCTTTGCGGTACACCGATCTTTGCATTGTGCCGTCTGCTCTACGTCTCATTAGGATATCTAGAAACGGCAACGCTTCGTTGTGTTCGTGTTCCATAGATAGAGAGATGTTTTTATGTGTCTCGTTCATTGTGGCCTGGAACGACGTTGCTTGTAGCTCGTCTGTTGTGATAATTAGTATATCGTCCACGTAACGACGGTAAAAGGCCAAGTTATTGATGTCTGAGAGTCTCTTTTCTTCTAAGTGTGCCATGAAGATGTCTTAGTGGGATGCCGGGCTTGTGAAGCTTGGGTAGACCGTACATCTGAGGAATTTGGAAGCCACGCGATGAGTCCCGCATTCACAAGTGACTGGATCTCTTTCCTCATTTTTGCATCCAGGTCCTCCGACTTGTTGACTATTTGCTCTACTCTGAATTTAGATGCATCTGATAATATTTCATCCATTTTCCTCTGGTAGTCTGACATGTCCATAAGTACTGCACCACTCCCTTCGTCATGTTTCAATATTACGAGGGTTTTGTTAGCCTTTAACGCTTTTAAGGCAGTAAGGTGTTCGTTGGTCAGCAGACATGTCTGTTTAGAGGATGTACTGGTGTTCTAAATCTACCAGTTTGGCCTTCAGCCACCCGACCGACTCAGCAGAAGTAGGTGATAACTTGGAGACTTGATCAAACAACATTTCAAATTGTGCTTGCGACTCAACACGGTTAATGTGTTTGGGCTTTATGCAGAATTTTAATCTGTAAGCAAGGGCCTCCGTTTCAATGTTGTTGAGTACGTACGACGATAAGTTCCTCACATACTTCTCTGGGTTGTCTAGTACTGACGTTGTTATCTTTTCAGTGCTCAGTGATTTGTTGAGGCGAGCATTCTCTCCGATTTTCACCTTGTGCACTGTTACTGTACAGAATTTGGTGAACTTCAAGTAGCCGTACAAGCTCAATTCTTTGGTGACGTAGTAGGCAGAACTGTCTGTGCGCTTGAGGTTGGCCAGCTTAGACTGGGTTTCTTTTATCTGGTTTTTTGTCAGTCTCTTTTTTTTGTCTCTGAAGAATGCCTTAAACCTGAATGGGTACTCCACAGGATTTATAAAGCGCCACTGCCAACAGCCTAAACCGAAACCTGAAGTAACTACAGTACCTAAACTCAAGGTATTCATCCAGCTAATCTTCCGAGGAGATGACGTAATGCAACGTCTGCGGGACAGGCTCACAACAGGAGTCGGGCGAACATTCTGTGCTGCAACTCTAGTCACCAGGTACCGAAACACACCGATCCCCATCCCAGAATTGGTTGGACAAGATACTACACACAAAAGATGGTAGCCTAGGCAGGCCGACACACCGGAACAGTCCAGCTTCATCGGTCGGAGACATGTGCTCGAGAGCGGTCACGTGGTTGAAAGAAACAGTACCTTCCGTGTGTTGTTCAACACACAAAGTAGTCGATTGTTAAAGTTTTCTGAAGCTATAATAATCAACCTTCGTAAGCCGTCCTTGTGCAAGCAGAAAGACATGTTAGTCAGTTTAAAATTACCGTGGTAGACAATCGACATTACTGTGCGAACATGTGTATATTAAAGTTTGAAGGATTTATCTAGTTAATTCACGCAAGTTGTGTGATTTCTGCAATATGTACCTGACGATATGCAGCGAAATATGCCAGGCAATAAATCGTGCAATCTATTGTTTGTGTCTTCGTTTTTTAAAATCCACAAAAATGTTATGGAGATCTCTTTTATATTCCCAATTTTTCTCGGCTTTTTGTCGTAAGATAAATATCTGATATAGTGTTGATCTGTTTTGTCTGAAACCCGCCTGGTAGTAACCTAATATGTCTTCTGAATATTGTTTTAGTCTATTTAGTAATACTGCGGATAGTATCTTATAGCTTGTGGACAGTAGTGATATTTCTCTATAATTTTCACATTGGAACTTGTCTCCTTTCTTAAAGATAGGTATCACTAATGACTCTTTCCAGTCATGAGGTAATTCTTCTGTTCTCCAGATTTTTATTATTTGTTCATATAGCTTTAGATGTAATGCATGGCCACCTGCCTTTATAAATTCAGCAACAATTCCATCAGCCCCTGTTGCTTTATTGTTTTTAAGTCGTGTGATTACATATAGGATTTCTTCAAATGCAGGTTCTTCAATTTGTGGTTCACACGTTAGAACCTCTTCCTGTGGGAAAGTGTTACTTGGAGCTTCACAATTTAGTAATTTAACAAAATATTATTTCCATGTGTTGCACATTTCCTCATTGGTATTTATCATATTGCCATTTTTGTCTTTTAAACCATATGTTTTGTGTTGGTGCCCTCGTTTCATTGACTTCAGTTCTTTAAAAAAAAACTTTCTGGATTCTATTTTCTGGAGATTGATTTCCATATCTTTGATTTTATCACTCATATATTCTCGCTTCTGCTGTCGAACTATTTTTGTAGCCTCTTTACATTCATTTCTATATTGATCTTCCTTTTGGATGTTGTTGATGTCATTTAACCATAAATGTCTGGCATTCTTTTTCCTAATGACTGCTTCTTCACATTTTTTAATGAACCATCTCTTCTTTCCATGCGTGGTTAATACACCGAGACATTCTTCTGCGGTAGATTGAATTGTATTCTTGATGTTCAACCAAGTTTGGTCAACGCTTTCCTCCAAAGGGTTTTGCAGAGTTTCAAGTTTACATTTTATTTCATCTGTAAATTTCTCTTTGACAGTAATTTCTTCTAGTTTTTCTCTGTTGTATGTTGTGTGTAATCTTTGTAATTTAGTATAGAAATCTCTCTTAAGTTTTATTTTAAATTTTGCTCCGAGGAAGTGGTCGCTGTGGCACTCAGCTCCTCTACAACTTCTAACTTGTTGTATGTTTAATGCATTTCTGTTGTTAATTAAAATGTGATCTATTTGATTATAGGTTCTCTTGTCACATGATTTAAAAGTTTGGTTGTGTATATCCTTTCTTTGTAGTCTGATATTGCTGATCTGCAGTCCTTTGGCTTCTGCCAGGTCGATGACTCTCCATCCATTATCATTTGAAGTTTTATGTAGGCTTTCCATACCGGCCACTTTTTTTATGAGTTTGCTCTCTACCTAATTTTGCATTGAAGTCTCCCAGCGCAATATGGATGTCTGTTTGGGGGTTTCTTCTATAACAGCTTCCAAATCATTATAAAAATCTTCTTTAACGTCATCTTCTTTCTCTTCAGTAGGTGCATGTACATTAATCATCGTTATATTTTTCCATTTACCTTTTATTCGTAATTTATTAATTCTGTGATTAACAGCTTTAAAGTTTAGAACGTTCCCCCATAACTCTTTTTTGATGACAAAACCTGTTCCTAATTCAAGTTTATTTTGGGTGTTTCCTCCATATATTACAATCATTCCATTTTGCTCTAAAGTACCCTCTCCTGGCCACCTTATTTCTTGAATTGCTGTTATATCCATTTCATATTCAGCTCCCGGGTTAGTTCTTCAGCCGCTCCAGCTCGATATAGTGTCCGTACATTCCATGTACCAAATCTCAAGAGTCCTTTAACGTTCCGAGGTCGTTGTCCAAACAAGTCAGTCCGAATTCGAGGCTTATGTATCTGTTTGATAACAAAATAGTTTTTACTAAGGTGGGGATGTTAACCCCACGCTTCAACCCCCAACCTGGAGGACCAGGATGTTTCTCTTTGTCTGTTCTCTACCCTTTGACCTGTCCGGCTTGGGAGGCCCTGCTGGTAGCTACGCTACCGCTGGCATAGCTCTCAGGGTCATTGAGAAGCTCAAGCTCCCCCGCCACGACAAGGTGGAAACACCATCGGGGGAGATCGCTGACATCTGAATGTGTAAATATTGTTGAATGGGATTGAATGTGACATTTTGTATACTTCATAGTATCCCTATGAAGTTGTACACATATTTTTGTTAAGAAGCTGGACGCAGGAAACTGTTTCATACTACTACAAATCCCAAGAAAAGAACAGTGCATGCATTGGGTTTGAGTAAACGGTCATTTCGTCGATGAATGCAAGAATCTTGAATGAAATCACCACGCAATAAGCAAACGGCAAATAGAAAGACAAAGATGTTATAAGGCGAGTCATTAAAAAAATGCTGGATGCCAAAGAAACAACAGTGACTGTAGGAAAACTGAGGGTTTGATTGAGAAAGAACAATGACATAGAGCTATCCAAAACAACTTTGTGAAAAATTATTAGGACATTAGGCTTCAGGTTTAGAAGGTACATGGGAGGTAGAAATATAATTTGCGAGCAACCGCATTTAGGAACCATGAGAAGCAGATACTTACGTGAAATAAGGGAAATGCGCAAAGAAAATTATGACATAGTGTATTTGGATGAAACCTGGATTAATGCGCACCAGACAAATGAAAAGGAATGGCAATCAGTGGATGGAAATATAAAGCGATATGTGCCCAGTAGTAAAGGACAGCGTTTGGTCATAGCCCATGCTGGTAGTACTCATAATGGCTTAGTACAGAATGCTGGACTCGTGTTCGTATCAAAGCATACAGACATTATATTATCATAATGAGATTAAAAGTAATGTATTTATAGATTGGATCGATAATACATTGCTTCCATCTTCAGAAAGACGGTCGTGTCTAATTATTGATAATGCCTCATATCACAACGTTGTTGCCCATGAAGACAAAACGCCTACGGCATCGAGCACAAAGGACGCAATAATGATATTAGATACCATTTCCAGAGACATTCACAACTATATTTGTCGTGCGAACCAGGTAATCATGTTCCATCTCTGAACACCAAACAGCAGAGTAGACAATCTTTCACGAAGACTCAAAACGGTTCTGTCACACATGTGCATGTGTGAACAAATTACACAGATAGCTGAACAGATCCTTACAAATTATCAGATTGCTACTGGAACTATTGGTGTTGGAACTCTTTGCTGGCTGCTGAGGATGGGGAAGGAGCGCTTATGGGAATGCCCCGAATGCTGTGATGTTGGTTCCTAAATCAATCAATCAATCAATCAATCAATCAATCAATCAATCAATCAATCCTTAAAAATTGACACATGATGAATAAATTGCAGTATAATCTCTGGCCACTCCATATTAACGCACAGCTGTTTGGAAGCTTTCACGAGCTCCTTATAAAAAGCTAAATGCATCATAGTAGCATGACTCATTGTGTACACATTATTAATCAGCAGCTGAATAAACAAGACAAAAAAGAAAAATAAGGTAATAAATATATTCCTTCTACTTTCCTGTACATTACCGTTTCGATTCTACATTATTTAATCAACGCCTCTGTAAATTCGCTGTCTTTACTAATATTACACATACACCCACTCCCATACGAATCTGGATACGCCTTGTGTCGTCACACGAATTGATGGGCATTACTGTAAAACAATTTTTCTCCAAAACATCAAAGACATGTTGCCGATTTCGAACATTTAAGTTGCCTTTGGACCTATCAAAGACATATTCCTTGGGTGAGGGTAAATATGTGGAAGGCAAGGGGAAACCACCACATTATCTTCCCAAGACTTCATGGCAAAACATATATCAGAGTTAGTGAACGACGTTAATGGCTGTCTTAGGACATCCTCGTCCGGTAGGGACAGTCATGAGCCACAGGTGACACCAGACCGTCATCCAGCTACTGATGGCAAAATCATAACTAAAATAAATAAATTTAGAGTAGGAACATGGAATGTTAGGACATTAAATGAGCTAGGAAAGTTGACCAATGTTCTAAGAGAGATGGATAGCATGAAAATGAATATACTAGGCGTTAGTGAGATGAGATGGAAGGGATCGGGCACAATTATAGCTGACAATCACACAATAATTTATTCTGGAGGGGATACACATGAAAAAGGTGTAGGAATAATATTAGACGAAAAAACAGCCAAGTCAATTAATGGATACTGGTGTATTTCAGATAGAGTAGTTATGGTAAAAATCAAAGGCAAACCAATAGACATAAATATTATACAGGTATATGCACCAACAACAAGCAGTAGTGATGAAGAAATACAACACTTTTACGACGAAATAGAAATGGTGATGGCTCAAA
>OY992879.1:113996510-114289010 GCA_963921405.1 Cepaea hortensis
ACTGTTATGTAGCAGTTCTTGTGATATTGGTGAAGAAACGTGAAGTGTTTTAGTTAGTTTGTTAGTTAGTCGCGGTTCCAACTTCATGGCAACGGGTCGTCCCCATTATGCTTCATTCCAGTGCCAGTGAATATCACACAAAATGCTTCTCACTGCTCTACCTGAACAATGGAATAGACATGAGTCTCGGCAAGCCAACAGCCGCACAAGTACACTGTGCATAATGTCGCCGCCAGAATGCCAACACAAAAAGGCCTCCACGAAAAATCAGTTCATTGTCGATGGAATCGGCAGTCACCACAAAGACTTCATTGACTTGGGTTTTATCCCATATGGCTCTGTATCTTTCCGCAGAGCGACCCGCCGAAAGCGCCGCACAAATCACGAACTCCGTAGCTCCAGCAACAACTCCCAGGAATCTCCTTAAAAATGCACTCGTGAACCGAAAAGGCAAACCAATCGATTCAGTAATAGCCGGTCTTCATCGTTCCGAACATGCAGTTCGCGCTACAAACAACCGCGGACAGATGTAAAAGCATTCCACGCAAAATTCACCACGCACTTACTTTATACCAGGGCCGGAACTATGCACTACCATTCCAACATGAGGAAAATGCGAATGCAAACCATAGCCACAAGAGTAAACACTCCTGAGACCTTAACGGTTTAAATGCCTATCCGCCATGTTGGGGACCGGAAGTCCCAATAGACTGTAGACTAAGTCTCAGCCCAAACCTCCTTAGTCGCCTCTTACGACATGCAAAGAAGGAAACAGTGTTATTATTCGTTGCTTCCCTTATGGGCCCTGGCAACACACGGGCGAAAGTGAAGTGTTTATTATTGTTATCATTGTTGTCAGTAAATTTAACAGGATTATCTTCAAAGGATAAGAAATAACGCCTTGGTAAGTGGAATTTTTAATAATGGTCACCCCTTTTATTTTAATTGATGTAACATAATATATCATTATTGTCAGAGCCTAACATGGGATAGCTATGCAGCAACATCGTTACGACACCCGGCGGACAAGAATTGTCTGCTGGCAAGATTGTTACCTGACACGCGACCAGCGGTCAGGCTGACGACAAGACGCACGCATGCCACGTGACGCCACTAGAGGCGGTCAGCAAGTTGCGCGCTAGCGAGAGACCGAGCTGGGACCTGAGACTGGAAGGACGTGTGCGGTGAAAGCAAGGCGTTTGTGTGGATCTCTGTGGGTGAAAGCCGAACGACTGTCATCTTGAGCGTCAGACTTGTGAGCTGTATTGTGGTTGTGAGCGTCGTGAGTTATATATTGTATATTGTTGTAATCATCGTTCTGTATTTAATATGGCAATAAATCCATAAAACGTTGTGTCGTTGAGTCTTACGTCGAATCATGTTATACTTGTACTGTCTCACACGTGTTAGCCCAACGAGCCAATTCTAAGGTCCTGACATGTGTGGACGTGGGTTGCTCGTCCTTGTTTAAGAACCTAATACATGTAGACGTGTGTTGCTCGTCTTTGTTTAAACCATACGTCATTAACGATTTAAAACTATAATTCTTGAACTTGTAAAATTTGTCAAGGTTATAGTTATGTAAATGTGATCGTAAAAGTCTCATTGTGATCCATTACTACATTGTTTAAATATGTGTAAAACCATTTGTAAACATACAGTACATATTGTTTGATCCTGTAAGCGTGTAAAACATTTGTGATTTGTGAAACTTGTCACCGTTTGACCTTGTCGACATTGTGATTTTGTCGCCATTTTGACCTTGTCGCCATCTTGTAAACTTGATGTCTATGTCCTTACTGAATGTCATCGTGATGTAAGTGATGTGTCATCAATGTTATTGAGTGTTCAAATACAGATAAATTGTCTTTGTGCATTGAGTTTGTGGAACGCAAAGAGTTTTGGAAAGAGTGTAACTTCTGTTGAGAAAAACACTGTTGACGGACAAACTTACGACATACAATTATACTTGACGCCATCCAAACCTAATCAACACTTAGTGACTTGCAGGCACACACCAACAAATAGACGCTAACTTATTTTCTTCCAAAAACAAAGCAGGTTTTTCCGTACCATCCATAACCTTGCCGTAGAGGTCATTAGTGGTTCCGAAGTAACGACCCTACAGTTTTCTAGCCCGATTGTCCAACCATTCTTCACCGTATCCAGGGCACTTGAGTATATTTTTCTATACTTTAACTTTACGTATGCAATAGTAGGCACGCATCGTATAGTAAAATAAATTGTAAATTGTTTATTACTAACCATTTATAACATATTTTGTGTGGCTGATTTTCATTGACGTATTTTCCCCATCATGTCGTCATTATTTGATTTCATCGATATGGGTATTAAATTGCATCTAACAGGTGATGAATTAACAAAATGGAGCGAGAACAAATACGCTGAATACCTGCTGGTACAGGAGAAAAATAATGAACGCGAAGAAAGAGCAGCGGAGAGAGCTCTAAAACAAGCAGAAATGGCTGCCAAGCAAGCAGAGGCAGAAACAGCCTTAAAACAGGCAGAGATTGAAACAGCATCAAAGCAAGCTGAGATAGACAGTGAACTTAAGAAAGCAGAAATAGCAGCTCAGAGTAAGAAAGAAGAACTAGAGTTACAGTTGAAAATGAAACAACTTGACACTGAGACTGCGATGAATAAAGAGTCAAAGAAATCTGAAAGACTGGAAAAAGAAAACCAGTATAAAAAGTATCATGGTATCGTACGTAACTATACCTCGGGTGACTGCATAGCAGCCTTTACTCAAAATTTTGAGACTTTAATGGAACATTACCAAGTTCCACTTTCTGAATGGAATATTCTATATATGAGGAGTCTATCTGGGGAACCTCTTAAAGTCATTGAAACCATCCCCAAAGACCTCAGAAAAGAGTACCATTATATTAAATCTAAGATAATGGCACATTTCATGTTAGACGAGGCAGGTTACAGAGAACAATTCAGTAAATTGAGTCCAAAATCAACTCAAACGTTCTCTGACTACCTCTGTTTAGTCCGAGATGTTTTTAGCAAATGGACTTCAGCAGCCAAAATTAACAAAAGTTATGATAGATTAGAAGATCTCATCATTCGAGATAAAATCATTTCTTCTATCCCATCATCGTTTTCTAAGTTCTTACAGGAGAATGAATGCACAAGTTTGGAAGAAATTGAAAGACGTGGGTCGGCCTATTACACGGCCAACAAACAGTGCTTTGCCACTGAAGCTACTGACAGTAACTGGGTAGCAGCGGCCAACTATGAGAAAAACTATAGTAGGCAAAAACCAAACAGGCCTACCTCTGAGAAATTTATTGCATTCACTGTAAATTTTCTCACCATTTGAACGAGATGTGCGATAAAAACCCAGGGTACCAAACATACTTGCAAAATATGGTAAACAGACAAGACAAAGAGCGTAAATCGTTCAAAAGTTTACGTAAATGTTTTCTCTGCAAGGCTTACGGGCACCATCGCATGGATTGTAGAGGCAGGCATATGACCAACAAAGCCAATGCCACCTTGTTCGATAGCTCAGCGTCAGAAGACGAAAATCCAGAGAAACATCCTGTGAATGCAGCACAGGCTTGTGATGTATTTAGTGCTAACAAATGCACTGTCTGTAACACCTTCTATGAAGATGGTATCTTAACATGCGGGCACGCCATCCCTATTGCCAATGAGGAAGCTAACTTGGTAATAGACTCAAAAGGCAGATTAGACATCCATCACGGGTATGTTAATGGCAAGTTTGCTACAGTACTTCGCGACACCGGAAGTACACTTATTGGCCTGAAAACAACATTCATAACGCCTACAGACTATACAGGCAGGCACATTACATGTAGAAGATTTTCAGGCAATATTGAGAAATATCCATTAGCATGGGCATACATTGAAACACCTTTCCTCACCGGGAAAGTAAAGTGCGCCGCACTTACAAACCCAGTGTGCGATATAATCATAGGAAACTTACCTGAGGTGAATGACAAACCTCATAATCATGACATAACATCACTATGTATTGATGATAACACGACATCACCACCAAATGTCATATCACCTATTGAATGTATGTTAGCTAATGCAGCACTAAGTTCTCATCACATCATTAACGATATCATTCCATCATCATCTGATGTCATTGAGTGTGTGAACGCAGTAACAAGAGCTACTGCTAGAGTGCAAGATGAAAGTAACCAAACTGAGGCTATACAAATGCTTAGCCCAGAATTACCACCTAGTGACTCTATGAAGGAAGCATTCATAACAGCTCAAAAAGCTGATCCTTCACTGTCAAAGTACTTTGACCTGATCGGCAAAAAGGCAAGAATAACCAAGAATGCGAAATGGCATTTTGCTTTACACAATGATATACTCACCAGGTATTACACCAGAGGTGACATTACAACGAAGCAAACTGTTTTGCCAACTACTTATCGCAAGCAAGCTTTACATCTTGCTCACGATATACCTTTTGCAGGCCATATGGCATATGTTAAAACCAGGTCAAGGTTATTGACACAGTTTCATTGGCCAAAATTTTGCAATGACATAAAAACATATTGCAGAAGTTGTGATACATGCCAGAAACTGGTAAAAAAAGGTAAACACCCACAGGCAAAGTTACAAGTCACTGACTTAGCCAGTCGACCCTTTGAAAAATTATCAGTTGACATTGTGGGCCCTCTTAGTCATACAACAACTAGAGGGAATAAATATATTCTAACTTTTATTGATCAATGTAGTCGCTGGCCAGAAGCGGTTCCTCTAAAGAACATTACTGCCAACGACATCATGGAAGTGTTCTTCCATATCTTCTCCCGAATTGGGTTTCCAGATACTATCCAGTCTGATAGAGGCACTCAGTTTATTCCCGCATCGACCCAAGCTTTCACCAAAATGTTAGGAGTGAAGCAAGTCTTCAATAGCCCCTATCATCCTCACTCGAGCGGGATTATAGAAAAGCTTAACGGGGATCTGAAGCACATGCTTGCAAAAGTAACTCAAGATCACCACAATAACTGGGATGTATACCTACCAGCTGTCCTTTTTGCTTATCGCGAGGTACCACATTCTAGTACCGGTTTCTCTCCTTTTGAATTAATCTATGGTGCCAAACCACGAGGCCCATTAACAATTTATCACCAAATGTTAACTGACTCTACTCCAGTACTTAAACCCATATCATCATTCTTGTATGTAACATCATTGCGTGAAAGGATTATTAAATCATGTGAAATTGCTAAAAATGCACTAAAACTATCTGGTGCTACTTACAGACAGTACGCAGACAAAAGTAACAGGACTATAACATTGACACCTGGACAGGACGTTCTACTACTACTACCTAGTGACAGACAGCTACTGACTGATTCTTGGCAGGGACCTTTTAAAGTGACAAGACAAATCTCACCTGTAGACTACGAAATCCTAATAAAAGACAAACACAAAATATTTCACATAAATATGCTAAGACCATACCACAACAGAGACAACGAACAAGACGATACGACAGCTTGCACCGTGATAATAGATCACGAAGATGACGATTCTAGCGACGAGATTCCAACACCTACATTAGACACGACAAACTGCTTGAATGAGATCAAGATCAATCCAAACTTAAGTCAAGCAGAGACAAACAGTTGCAAACAGTTGATACAACAGTACAACACCATCTTTTCCGACAACCCAGGACAAACAGAATTAGTACAGCATCACATCACACTCACATCAAACACACCCATAAGATGCAGACCATACACAATACCATTACATTACAAAGAACAATTACATCAAGAAATCATCAACTTAGGTAAAAACAACATCATCAGACGATCCTTATCAGACTTCTCTTCACCCATGGTCATTGTACGCAAAAAGGACAACACAATACGACTTTGCATCGACTACAGAAAACTGAACAAAATAACTGTTTTAGATCTTGAACCAATGGCAAACACTGACGATCTTCTGACAGAACTGACTGACGCTAAGTTCTTTACGACGCTTGACATGTCTAAAGGTTACTGGCAGATAGCTGTACATGAAGACAGCAGACATCTAACAGCTTTTGCCACGCCTTGGGGACTGTACGAATGGTGCAAACTTCCATTTGGGCTAGTCAATGCCCCAGCCACATTCGTACGCATGACACGACTCCTCCTAGCTGACATTCCTAATATTATTTGCTACATCGACGACATCTGTGTCCATACAGAGACAATGACGGAACATATAAAGACACTAGAACAGACACTAGAACGTATCAGACAGCACGGACTGACAGTGAAGCCTTCAAAGGTGAGCATGGCTTACCAAGAGATATCATTTTTGGGGTACAGAATATCCAATGGCTTTGTCATGACAGACAACAAAATTGTCTCCAAAATTCTAAGACTGTCACTCCCGACTAATAAGAAACAAGTCCGGAGTTTGTTGGGACTGATCAATTATTACAGGCAATTCATTCCTGATTTTTCAGAACTGACCGAGGTTTTTACTAATTTACTAACTAAGGAAAAGCCTGAAAAAGTTGTACACGATGAATGCCTACGAAATGCATTTCATAAAGTTTTGGCATACTTTTCTGATAAGAACTCGAATAATCTCATCCTTAAATTGCCCAACATCCATTTACCTTTCAGATTGAGAACAGATGCTAGCTCCGTTGCGATTGGGGCAGTCCTGTTGCAGGAATACAACAACATCCTGCATCCCGTTTGTTTTATATCAAGAAAACTAAGGCCTCGAGAGCGTGCATGGTCCATTCCACAATTAGAGGCACTTGCCTTAGTAGAAAGTGTGACGAAACTATCCAGATACCTTCTAGGACGTCACTTTATCATCGAAACTGACAACAATCCATTACGGTATATAAATGCCGGAGTACCATCCAACAATATGATTGCTCGCTGGTCCTTGAAGCTTCAAAATTACAGTTTCGAGGTTCGACATATTCCAGGCAGAATCAATACAATTGCCGATCTTTTGTCCCGTTGTCCGACCGACCCAGTAAGCAATGTCTGAGTGCAGAGTGTACTAATACACTCAGACCAACACAGCCACCAATGAGTGAATTTTGTTTCTATTCACCTACTGTGTAAGGTCTATAATTGTAATTGTGATACGGTTAAAAACCGACATGTATAATATACTTATTTTAATTAAGTCTTGTAATGAGTGTAGTATAATTGTGTAGTGTGTGTTAGAAAGAGAACATTATTAACTGTAAATATACAACAAGAACAGTGTCACAGACGCTTAACCACTTACCAGAAGCGAACTTTGCGGGTTAACAGTGACAGCTGTGTGTGGATTTCTTCACCGTGATATTTTAACGACGTGTGCAAATGTGGACTGAACAGTGACTTCTACAAGCGAACTTAATCCAAAAGGTTCGACACTCAAACATCAGAAATAAGAACATTCCATCATAATCCGAAAGTTGTGATACTATAACATTAGACACGAACTTTGAGAACATTTTACTATCCGTTATAAAATAAAACCTGAGCAGTTGTGTTCAGACAGTGTAACAGCAACTAAATTTTGAGTTTCGTGCGTACTTCCTGTGTAATTTAAAAAGTACACCAAAATTAGCAGACGATATACAAATATTCAAAAACTTATGACGATTGTAAAATCCTTTTGAATCTATAAAATATAATACACCAATTGGGTACTTATTTATTTTGATTAGTGTAATCTTAGAATCATATTTTGATTAATGTATTCATATTACCGACTTTTTCTCGTTAATATGAAGAAACGTCAAGCAATGACGCTAAGAAATTAAATAATTATTGTAATTTATTGTATTGCTTGAATGTCAAAATTACTTCCCTTGCATTTATGAATTACACCAAGGGCCATAATTTGAAACATATTCAATAATGTGTATTGTATAAATAGACATTTGGTTACCTAAATGGCTAACACACCGGGTAGGCGTCCACCAAGCATGGCAGAGAGCTGCCAACATTGCAAACCAACATAAGAGCTCCTGGCCAAATGAGGTCAGAGTTTGAGTGTTTAATACGACTTATATAAAGCCGTATTTCAGTCTGGCTAGATGGCTGTTGCAAAACAACCATATTATTACGTTTTTTTTCAAATTGCTGCGAGGTAGATGCGAGAAGCTGGTACTACTGATCTGACTGGGTATTATTGCAATTGAGGTAACCAGCCATCAGGGGGATGAAACCTGATTTGTGTTAAAAGTTGAACTTCATTTGTCATTTCAATGCAACTTACATTTATCGTATATATTTCTATGCCATATATGTATTTTCATGCATAACACAGGGAATGGGTAGACTCTGACATGAAGTTAACACTACCCCAGTATATACATACATCATGAATGAAAGATGGCATCTTTCATTGAGGTACCCGGGGAGGATGTCAGAGCCTAACATGGGATAACTATGCAGCAACATCGTTACGACACCCGGCGGACAAGAATTGTCGGCTGGCAAGATTGTTACCTGACACGCGACCAGCGGTCAGGCTGACGACAAGACGCACGCATGCCACGTGACGCCACTAGAGGCGGTCAGCAAGTTGCGCGCTAGCGAGAGACCGAGCTGGGACCTGAGACTGGAAGGACGTGTGCGGTGAAAGCAAGGCGTTTGTGTGGATCTCTGTGGGTGAAAGCCGAACGACTGTCATCTTGAGCGTCAGACTTGTGAGCTGTATTGTGGTTGTGAGCGTCGTGAGTTATATATTGTATATTGTTGTAATCATCGTTCTGTATTTAATATGGCAATAAATCCATAAAACGTTGTGTCGTTGAGTCTTACGTCGAATCATGTTATACTTGTACTGTCTCACACGTGTTAGCCCAACGAGCCAATTCTAAGGTCCTGACAATTATTAATAACAATTTTCTAACATCTCACATAAGTATTAATACTCTCATGTTCCTTGGGCAATCTTCTTTAATTTGATATATAATACAATATATCTGCTCCATTTTTAACCATTTTTAATAATTATTGTAACACATCACTACTTCCCATTTTCTGCCATAAATTTCTGTTTGATCAGGATCCACTTTTTGTTTGGCAGAGAATCAGTTAATTAACTGTTTAAAATATCACGAAATGCTGTATGGCTCTGAAACCTGGAGTACAACGAAAGGAGACGAAGCCTTGTTACAAACCTTTGAGAACAAAGTTTTAAGACGCATCTTTGGACCCATTAGGGATACACAAAGTGGAGAGTGGAAAAGAAGAAGTAACAATGACATTTATGATCTGTTTAAGTCCCTGCTAATCACTGGTATCATGAAAGCTAATAGACTACAATGGCTGGGGCATATAGAAAGAATGGAAGACAATAGGGAAACAAAACTCGCTTACACTCAGGAAATAAATGACCGTAGACCCCGAGGTAGACCAAGAAGACTGTGGAGAGATAATATATATACAGACCTACAAGCACTTGGAATCACACTGGCAAGAGAAGGTCAACCAGAGAGACGAATGGAGACGGATTGTATTTGCAGCAAAGAACCTCAATGGCTCGGAACGCTGAAGAAGAAGAAGAAGAAGAAGAATACTATTCTAGTTTGACAACTTTTACAACTTTTTATTACTTCTAAATGTGGAGACTTCAATAATAAAAAAAATAATCAAGGAATAAGAACAATAAAACACAAGCACAAGCACAAAAACACTAAAATCCCAACTATCTAATTGGGGAATTTGACGTACAGGATTAGCTTGTATTACACAGTTCACTGAAACCATTGTCATTGTGCATTTACATAAAACAAAAGATAATACATTTTCCCAACACAATTCAGAATATTCCAACACGGACTAGTACCATATGTTAGAAATAGGAAGCAATATCCAATTCGATTACTCCAGGAGAGACGTAATTACACACAGCTTCATTCATGGGATTTGAAGTCACTCACTATATGTGTATACTATATCATGTTGAACTGGACAGAAAAAGAGTGTTGAAGTGCTACATAGAACCTGTACTTTTGTATGGATGTGATGTGGACAATGAGCAGACAAGCTGAAAAACATCTGATGGCTGTGGAAATGTGGTTTCTGAGGAAAATGCAAATAATACCATGGACAGACAGATAAACCAATGAACAAGTCCTTCAAGAAACAAATGAAGATCGTAAACTGATTAGTCATTAGACGCAGACGGTAAAAATTTTGTTGGGCTTGTTATGGAAAGAAATGACTTGGAGAACTTGGTGACAACTGGCAAGATCGAAGGGAAGAGACCAAGGGAAAGACCGAGAAGTAAATACCTGGATGGCTTCGCCATGTGGCATGGTCGAGACAGGAACACGGAGCTGATCCACGATTCTGGTGATCGAGTGAGATGGCTAAACAAGACCGCCCACGCTTATCGGCACAGCACATGATGGATGGATGGATGGATGGATGGAACTGGGTTGTTTATCGTGTTAAGATAATAATGAACAGGACATAATTTAACACCGATTTATGCGTATCTTCCATTTCAGACGATAAGTCATGCTAGATTTGTAGAATTATTTGCTTTGCATTATTCTCAATGTCTTTAACTGATGAAATGCAATTGTAAAACTGTAGCTTATCGACCAACGTTTGTACGGTACGTTATGAATACAATGAGCATGAAAATGAAGAAATTGCAAAGAGAACTATCCATAATCTTTCTGGTGGGTTGTTACGAAAGTGAGAGTTATGTAAATGACTTACTACAAGAAGGCGATGAGCTTATCTCGTGTGTCTGAAGCCAAACCTGATTGCCTGTAGCAAACTTGTCTGTCTCTATCGTTACATTAGCATCATCGATGGCATGTGCTGAACATTTATTTTACAATTAGAAATAAAATGTATAATTTAAGTATAGATTAGGTATGAGAGCCGAAGTAGCTCACTGGCTCAGTGTATATATTAGTGTATGCTTACTATGCCCCTACTACCATGACCTATGTCTTACACTATTGCTCTTTTTAATTATCACCTAGGAAACACTCTTATATTATCATCGTTTCCTGCTCAGCAGAGGCCAGGTTCCTGCAGACCCTCTGGGTTATGGGCCCAGTGTAAAAGCCTCTCAGTAAACTCTGCCTTCAATACTCGAGCCATGACTTTTCTTCCAGCTGGTGGTAACTATGGTGGAACCTGTTGAAGAGAGAACACACCTGGTGAGAGCAACCCGATTCCAACCTTTATTAGGTGAGTGTAGGCCACCGGCCGCACTCAGAAATATAACAGAGAACCAAACTCTGTCATAAGGCCGAGGAGCTCATCACATCGGTCTGAGTCATGGTAAGACAAGGAAAGACTAAAGGAAAAGGGCAGAAACCCAGCAGATGTCCTACTGGAAGATCCTACCATTTGAAATTTCCTTCATCCCCCCAACCATCCTCAATCTCCCTAAATATCACCCCAGTACATTGCCCTTAACTCACTGAGTTAAATGATATCTCACACCAGCTAGTTTAAGCTACGCGATAGGCTACTGTTGCCGACGCTCTTATAATACGTTCTATCAACGCACATTACTACACTCGATTCCTAAGAATAATCTAATGTAGGTTTATTTACTTAATTACCATATATGTATTCCGGTTTGAAAATTGAGACTATTGAATAACACAATGGTTAAATGTCCGCCGATGCAAATCAACATTAGACAATATAGTCTCTCTCTCTCTCTCTCTCTCTCTCTCTCTCTCTCTCTCTCTCTCTCTCTCTCTCTCTAGAAACAAACTAAGAATATTGCACATGTCCGTAGCGCTTCACAACTTTTGGTCGACTAACCCCAAAGATGTTTACCTCAACTGGTTTAATACTGGGTCTGAGTGACGTCACAAAACTGTCTAGACACTAGACAGTCTAGAATCTATTTTTCTTGCTTCTGTTTAGACTGGGTGGAAACAACCCGCCGTCTATTCCGCTTTCATCTGGGGACCTGTCCCGGCACTTCAAAAAGTCTTGCCGGCCTGCGATCTAGAGAATTCTTGTTCCCACAACAAAAGATCCTGCCGACTTTTACCCAGACAATCCGTCTACAACTTCAAAGGATGGCTGCCGTCAGCCGACGTATGGCGCGACAGTTTTTCCTCGATCAACAACACATTAAAGAATTGCCGGCTTTGTGGTAGACATTTGGCGCGACATTTTGTCATCGATCGACATTCTAAGATGTTATGTGACACATTGCACACGCCAAAGAGGGGGACAGGTCGGGAGAGAACAGACGGGGTACTGCTCTTTATGACGCCTTGCTTGAGATGGATGTTGCCTGTCTAAATGACGGGACACCTACTAGGCTAACAATGTGACAGTGGGACCCTGACACGGCCATCGACCTGGCACTTGTATCTCAAGAGGCAGAATCAGACATAAAAAATTGAGTGTCCTTAGCGACCATGGAAGCGATGGAGGCGACCACCTCCCCTGGTCTGTACTGATACCTAAGTCCAGCACAGTCAGGGCTATAAGAACCCACAGGAAATTCAGTTATGATTGCGACCACTCTTCTCTCTTGGGGGGGGGGGGGCGCTTAGATCACAGGGGCGGTCTAAACCAACGATAATTATCTTCACCCAACCACCATGGTGGACACCAGAGGTGGAGAAATCATGGAGGGAAAAAAGGGCCACCATAAGGAATTGGCAGAGGATGCGGAGAGCAACAGATTCAGTTGTCACAGCACTGGAGGAGGCTGAAAGGTATAAAAAAAGTAAAGATGCAGAATTTTAAACACCAGGCAGCAGAAGCAAAAAGGATGAAGTGGGAACAGTTTATAAATGAAGTCGGTGGGTATGTGACGTTGGGTAAATTCTGAAGGCTGCACCGTCAGATGAACAGTTAGGCTATGCTCGATACGCATGGCACAGTTTATGATATTAACAACCGACCTATGATAACTGACCAAGACAAAGGGGAGGCTTTTCTTGCACGATATTTAAACCTGCCGTATCAGCAGGATAGAGCTATTAGAGATGTTGTCAGAGACGGCTTGTCACCGGTTACTATGAAGGAGGACTATAAGGTTAAGGTGGAGAATATTAGATGGGTCATGAAAAGGGCTAAAGTCACATCGCCAGACCCAGATGGGTTGAGGAATCCCCATATGAGTAACATGAATGATAGGGACTTGGAGGAGATTGAGTCGCAGCTATTGAGTCACCAGGTGTTGGTGCTGTATAGTCTTGACATTTGGAGATGATGTGCTTGTGTACAGACAGGGCAGGGATAGGGAAAGTTTGGCTAAAGACTTTCAGATGGCACTAAACAGGGTAGCGGAGTGAGAGAGTAGAGTCTGGCATATGAAGCTACGACTTCCGTTATGAGAATTGAGGTGGAAGCAGTCACAGCGGCATTCCGTTGGTAAAAAGAGACCACTGCAACACACACTGTCTTCATCACGGACTCAATGAGTCTGCTTAGTAATGTGGAGAAAGGAATGTTTCACGTGGGATGGCTCACCTCGCTTCAGAGCTCACAGATTGTGATAATTGTATGAATTTTCCGGCCCTGGCCATGCGGGAGTAAGGGGGAATGAACGGACTGATGTGCTGGCAGGTAATGCACCACTTGGTGGTAGATTACTTATGGACAAGAGGGAGGTGGTCATGGGCCTGTGGAACCAGGTGGAGACGGTGGGGGAACATATTGATAACCCGTATCTAGAAAGGATGGGATTGCGGGGGATTGGCAGAGATTCTGGTAGAACCTCAAAACTGAAAGGGAAGTCCAGGAGAACTTTCAATCAGTTGGCGGTAGGAACGATTAGTAGTGTGACTCTTCGCTAGCTGTTGAGCGAGGGGACGGAGAGCGTATGGGAATGTCCTGAGTGCAGTGATGTCAGTTCTAGCTCAACTCAACTCAACTCAATTCGCTTGTTAATGTTCTGATTTCCTTGAAGATGTCTAAATCTTTTCCTTGCAACTGAGGGTGTTCTTTTCTATACAAATTATTCATTATAAATTGCTTCTTCTCGTCTCGGATCGCACTTCTGACGTTGTCTTTACAGATTTTGTTTGACAGGTTATCTATGTATATTTCTCTTGGCTGTAATGTTTACTTTCTTCATTAGCCTAAATGTTTTCTCTGTGATATATTTCTGCTTCTTGTACTATTTTTAAGAATAATGTTTTGTGTTGAGGATGTTGATAATGTTTCTCGCCATTGTAGCTATTGTGTAGCTCTCTATTCTGGTTGTTAATCATTTAGAACGAACTTTGTTGATGTTTTTAGTTTTATCTCCAAGTCTGCAATAAGTAATTCATGGTCCGTGTGACGGTCTACTCCCGGTCTTGTCTGTGTGAATCTAATACATGGCCTCAATCTGTGTTGTGTATTCAGCATGGTTGATGCAGTTATAAGGTGAGGTTCAGGTGTACATCATTCTTGGGTTATTTCAATTGGGTGTTTGTGATATAAAGAGTATATCTTTCTAAGTCCTATAACGAATTGTTAGAGTCAGCGATACCGAAGACTATAACATGCGAGAATTTCATTTTTGTTTTTTACTATCAATCAGAAATAGAGAATCTTCAAGTCTTCATTATCAGACTCATCATGTAATTTAAGTTCACTGTCATCATACTGTGAGGGGGAATTCACTAGCAATATTCCCGCAGGGATTCCCTTGATGTCCGTTGCAAAAGTATATAAATATCTCTCAAATCTCAAAGCAACAAATTCAGAAAGCCTAGTCAGTAATAGCATTCTTCGTTGTGCTGCACCCGTTATTAGTGAGACCTTAACGTTGATACATAACCAGTGCCTGTCCAAAACCTACTTTCCATCTGTCTTTGAAATTGCTAAAGTTTATACTCTACTTAAAAATAGCTTAACTGGTAATAGCGTCTTGGGTAATAATAGATCTATTTCCTTACTATTGTCGCTATCAAAGCCCTTAGAAAAACACGTACATTACAACATTTAATTAACAATGATCTAATAATTGACAGTCAATCTGAGTTTCGATCTAACATTTTGCCATAGTGCCCTAACAAAAATTACCGATAACTGGCATTTTAGTATCAACAATGTCAACATTTGAGGAGCAGTATTTGTAGACTTTAAAAAAGCTTTTGATATGGCAGATCATGATATTTTAATTAGAAATTTAAAACAATTGAAGACTAGCACCAATATGGTGAACCTAATTACGTCATTTCTTTCCGACAGACAACAAGTCGTGTCCTACAACAACTGTCTATCAAGACCCACACAGCTTAATATTGGTGTGCCTCAGAGCTCAATACTAGGTCCACTGCTTTTTGCAGTTTATATTAACGATCTTCTTTATATCTCAATATTTCGTGTGATCTGTTTGCAGACGACTGCACTATATACACTAGTCAAGAGAACCGTAGTAACACAGAGAGTTATTTACAAAACGAACTTGATAACCTTAGTAGACGGAGCAATAAAAACCGCATGCAAATTAGCATCGACAAAACCAAATCCATGCTAATAATGACAAGACAAAAACTACATTCCCCAGCCATAACTGGGGCACCGCTCGAGCTCCACATGGACACATTACCTATAGTTAATGTAAATGAACACAAAACATTAGTTCTTTTAATTGACAGACATTTAAACTGGAACTCTCATGTTGTAGTGTGTTAGAGGCGACTAAGGAGGCTTGATGGTTCCGTCGCCCTGCTACTGAGTGAGTGCGTGGCGCCACACTGTGAGCTGTGGGTTTCGTGTGAAGTGCTTTTGAATCTGCTCAGGTTTTTTTGTGTGGAACGTGACTGCATGTTCGGAGCGATGGGAGGTGGCTAGGCCCCAGAGTTGACCGGTTTTTGCCGTATGCAGAAATGCGTGGCTGCTGGGCTTCTGGTTGACGGCCACTGCCGTCGGTGATGAACTGTATTTTCGTGGACTGTGTGGGTGAACATCTAGGAAACATCCAGATAGGAAAATGACTGCCGATTCCATCAGAGATGAATTGGGTGTTTCGTGGGGGACTGGTGTGTTGACATTCTGGCGGCGGCATTATGCACAGTGTATCTGTGCAGGCTGTTGTTTGTCGAGACTCCTGTCTTTTCCACTTTTCACATTGGGCAGTGGGAAGCGTTTTGTGTGATATTCACTGGCACAGGAACGTAGCATAATGGGGACGACCCGTTGCTGTGAAGTTGGAACTGCGACTAATTAACTAACTAACTATCTCATGTTCACGACCTTACCAAAAGAATATCACAAAAAATTTACTAACTTGCTAAAATTCAGCACTTCCTGAATGAAAGCTCATGAAAAATATTATATGAATCCTATGTCCGATCATATCCCGATTAGTGCTCCACGGTCTGGGATGGTTGCCTTACATCTAATGTGAAACAACTGTGCTCTCTTCAGAACCGCGCTATACGTCTAATTTCTGGCACAAAGCACGCTGAAAGTAATAATTTATACAGTCATCTAAGACGTCTACTACCTCGAAAGCGCTTCCTTTTTAACAAAGCCAAATTAGTGAAAACAATTATATCTCAAAATACCTCAGAGTATCTTCTACCGTTGATTCAATCTAATGCAATGAACAGCAAGCGCTTAAATTTATTGCATGATCCAAAGCCTATATTGGACTTATACAAAACATGTTTCACGTATTATGGTGGTCACTTATGGAATGGCCTTCCACCAGATCGAAAAACTCCAATGAGTCCCTACACATTCAACCGAAAACTCGTTTAAAACTTACTCCATACCGAATATTTGCCTCCATAAGTCACCTACTGGTATCATATTTCACTATCATTTTTCACTGTGTGTGAGTGAGAGAGTGGGTGAGACAGTGAGTGAGAAAGAGTGTGAGTAAGAGATTGAGTATCTGACAGAGAGAGAGAGAGAGAGAGAGAGAGAGAGAGAGTGTGTGTGTGAATGAGAGAGAGAGAGAGAGAGAGAGAGAGAGAGAGAGAGAGAGAGAGAGAGAAAGTGAGTGACTGTGTGTACACTATGTTTAAGAGATTGAGTGAGAGAGTGAGAGAATTACTGAGTGTGAGAGAGAGGATGTGTGTGTGTGTGTGTGTGTGTGTGTGTGTGTGTGTGTGTGTGTGTGTGCTTGTCTGTGTGAGAGAGTGAGAAAGTGAGTCGGTGAGTGTGAGTTAGAGAGTCAGCGAGTGAGAGAGTGAATGATTAAGAGAGAGTGAGTGCGTGAAAGAGAGAATTTGTGAGTATGTGTGTATGTGCGTGTGTCAGTGAGTGAAAGTGAGAGCATGAGTGTGTAAGAGAGAGTGGGTGAGCAAGAGAGTACGTGAAAGAGAGATAGTGAGTGTGTGTCTGTTTGCATGTCTGTGTGTGCGAGTGAGAGAGTGGTTTAGCGTGGTTTAGAGAGAGAATGGGTGAGTGTCAGTGAGAGAGAATGAGAGAGTGAGTGTAAGTGAGAGAGTGAGTGAGCAAGTGAGAGACTGAGTTAGAGAGTGAATGTGTGGCTATGTGTCTGTGTGTGTGTGTGATAGAGAGAGTGAGAGAGGGTTAGTGTGAGAGTGAGTGAGTATGGATGAGAGAGTGAGTGAGTATGGATGAGAGAGAGAGAGTGAGAGAGAGAGAGAGAGAGAGAGAGAGAGAGAGAGAGAGAGAGAGAGAGAGAGAGAGAGAGAGAGAGAGAGAGAGAGAGAGAGAGAGAGAGAGAGAGAGAGGAGAATGAGAGACAATGACAGAGTTAGTATGTGTGAATGTGTGTGAAAGAAAAATAAAGAGAGATAGAGCATGAGAGAGAGATACAGAGAGAGAGAGAGAGAGAGAGAGAGAGACAGACAGACAGACAGACAGACAGACAGACAGACAGACAGACAGACAGACAGAGTTGAGCGCACTCATGTCCTGTGACATGCTATTCCATATTTTTTTCTGTTCCTCATTTTTCGTATTAGCATTTTTACTGCAACTTGAATTTAATATGTACTATATGAACTGCTTATGTTTATGTCAATTCCAGGAATTATCTTATTGAATTTCATCACAAGTTTTTACGATACACAATGTATAACATGTTTTTATTTCATGTTTACACTTTTTCAATTTTTTTTCACTCCCCCCCCCCCCCCCCCAATATTGAATGTTTTTGTGAGGATGCTCACGATAATCGTCAGTGTATGTGTGTGTAACGTATGGGTGGTTGTTCATATTAGTTGTAGTGATGATGTTAGGCAGCATGCATATGTGAGTATGTGTGTGTGGGTGGATCGGTGGGCGTTTATATGTGTGTCTCTGTGTGTGTTTATATGTGTGTATGTGTGTACGTGGGTGTATGTGTGTATGTGGGTGTATGTGTGTGCATGTGTATATGTGTGTACATCTGTATGTGTGTGTATGAATGTGTAACTGTGTGTAAGTGCGTTTATAAGTGTATGTGTGTATTTGTGTGTATGTGTGTGTTAGTGTGTATGTGTGTTTGTATGTATGTGTGAGTATGTTTGTATGTGTGTTTATGTGTATGTTAGAGTCAGGTCTTAGTCAGATATGACTGAGCTATCGTATGACAGTAGACGGTACTACCTGCTTCCTGTTGCCGCCAAATGTTGGGCGGCGCTTACCAAACCCGACACCCCACATTGTGCCAACGGCTTCTGACGGAATAGCGCAATTGGCAGGGAACAAGCCTTATCCTGGTGCGAGGAAATGCAAACTAAAGACAAAATGTAATGGCAGGGCAGACAGGCCCTAAGCCTTGGTTGGCAGCTGGTCTATGATCGAAGCTTCAACAGGCGGATAGTCAGAGCATTGCTTTGCTGATTCGGCAGCTTCTTCAGCTTGCCTTTTTCCAGATGTATAGATGTCCTTTCTTCTGGAGTGAACTAGGCAGGCCGAGAGAGGGATCATGCTTCATGGGCAACACATCGTCTCTATATTTAGCCCAGGCTTTGTACTATGGAGAGGCAATATCTCCATCCCTGGTCTTAACCGGAGGTAACATTTACGGGTTATAAGTTATTGTCAATTGGCGTAGACATGCGGCGTCACGGGTTGCCTCTGACGGTGGGAGACATCTACAGGTGTCACTGATCAGCTACCGCCCGCCTCAAGCTGGGCAGCTCCCGGCCAATTGGGTGCTGATCCGCCACAGCCTGCCTGCTTCAATGGGTGCTTGGGGCTAGGACAAAATCCGAATCGCAGGCTGTAAAACCAATGCACCATGTACTAATAAAAAGAAAAATAGAAACCTCAAGCTACGTCTTGCAACCTGGAACACAAGAACTATGTGTCCAGGATTTTGCACTGACTTGACGAATATTGACGATGTGAGAAAAACGGCTGTGATTGATGCCGAACTCAATCGTCTTAACATTGATATTGCTGGCCTGCAGGAGATTCGCCTCGCTGAGGAACTGTCACTCAGGGAAACCAAGTACCCCTAACAAGAAATCACGCCACCAGTGGTCCGTGGCAATGTTGTGAGTTCCGTGACATTCAAGGGTAAAAGTGGACCATAAAGTGGTTGGCATTTATGGGAGCCAAGCCAAATTTCAGCTTCGGGACAACATATTAATTATTAGAACCCACAGACTAGTTTGAGCATATGGCCATTTAATCTAATTGCTCGCTGTGGTGACAGAATTTGAATTTGAGACTATTAATGACATCAGAGAAAGCTGACCGAGAACCTCTCAGGTTTTCTGCGATTAGAGAAGTTATCGTTAACTTTTGCAAAATTAGGCTTTGCGAGAGGGGTGACAACTCACATAGCCTCAGTACGTCATCATCTGTGTTAATCAGTATTAATGTGTGGCGACTACTGTAAACAGAAAAAGATATTCCAAGATTATGAACATTAACTTAACTTATCAAGGTAATTGTCAGAAATTGGAACAGCGAAGAGGCGACAGTGAAATCTGAAAATGAACAGTAAGAAAATGAACAAGGCCAGTCGTAACAAAAGTCTAGGAGATTCTAACTGACGCTGGACCACCTGACTGAGTTTCCCTATCGTCAGTCATGCGTGTGCAGTTGAGAACCTGAATCACGATGTGTCGAATCAAAACATTGAGAACCGTGTTGGGCGATTCAGATTGTCAGGACTGAATCTTTTATAGTGTAAACAGTGACAGTTTTAATTACAAAGGACTCGTATTGCTTACAGTATTTCGATCTGTGTGATAAACCTTAGGTTTGGAGTATAGGAAACATGTTTGATTACAAGCGATTCGTGTAGTTAACAGTTACACTTCAACAAATGACAAAATTACAGTTATTTAGATTACAGAATTTGCGATTTGGATGTGTAAATTATTGAAATAGTATTATTGACGATATAAATTTAAATCAAGAATATTACAACGATACGGAAACACATATTCGAATTACGTGTGTTAGATTCACGACTGAATGGATAAGTAAGCATGGTTATAGGAACGTGTTCAACTTATGAGTGTATAACTCGTGCGTATATTACTGCATGTGTAGTTATAGTTGCAGAAACTTAATAGATGTTCTTTAGTCGACTGTTGATAAATATACTTAAATCGATTGTATTAGAGCTGAGAAAGAATAGTTAGTCGTAGGAACTCCGACGCGGAGCAAATACGGCAGGGGCTTCAGATCTTCAGAAGTGTACTCCTTTCTTCAAGTGTTTCGGCCCTTTAATCCCTTGACACTCTCTTAGAGCGGGACCGTCCGGGTCATTACTCCGGGCGTCTGTCCTCTGCCGTGGAGACGTTCTTTCGGTCATTTAGTTATCCCTGATGTTACGCTTGTCCCTTTGCTGTTACCTTGTCCATTCTCAAGCCCTCCCTCCCTCTGTGGCGAGAGCCCGTGAAGTCTGTGCCTGCCCCTTGACACGCGTGGTCGTGGGATGCTAACTTCATCCCCCGCCATGGCCTCTGCCGCCCCCACTTATTTCCGTCACCGTGTGCCTTCCTCGTGCCCCGTTCACGCCACTACACCCTTTTAGGAAGCCGGATTCATCCTTTCTATTCGGACCCACCTCTTGGTCTGTCTACAAATGACTGGACCACGTAGTATGCATATCTCGTGACAATGTGAGATGGGGGTTATTATGGCAGCTATGCTAAATGCTGGAGCTATGCTAAAGGACTGGGTGCGATCGACGGTCGATTACCGCTATATTGTGGAGGTTGGACGTCGGCCGACATTTGCGTGATTGACTACACTGGGACTAGCCACCACGTTCGAAGGAAGGGCTAGAGATCTGACACGAGATGTCTGTAAAGTTCGTGGTTTTGATTGTGAAATTGAGGTATTGCAGTCACCGCTTCTAACCATGCTAGTGCCGAGACTCATTCCAATTTAGGTTGCGGCAGGTCCACAGCCAGCACGAGGTCTTTTCGGCAGCCTCAGAAAGTATTGCACCTCCTTTGATGCCCATTCACTTCAGCACATCGAACACGGAGTAGAAGACCTCGCGCTCCAACCTCGACGGCGGACAGCCTGACGATGTAACCCTCCCGCCTGAGACTCGCGACCATGTCATTGTACTTCTCTGTCTTGTACAGGTGTTGCTCCTCAATATTCGACTCGTGCGGGACAGTCAGTTCAATCAGCGTTATCCGCTTGGCTGACGAGGAGCTAAGCACAATGTCAAGCCGCAAGCCAAACTTTCGGATCACCTCAGGGTAATCGCCACGGTCCTTTAGGTCTACGGTCAGTTGTCAGTCCCTCATACCGTCGAAGACGGTAGCAAGCGGCAAGTCGTCAGCTGTACCATTTTTGTTCCCTGCTCGGACGAAGGAAATTTCATTCGGCCTCGGTCCGTGTCCCTCTTTCTTTGCCTTCATTCGTGCTACGTCCTCTATGGCTGCCAACTCGGTCAGGACTTGGTTATGCCGCCAAGTGAACCGCCCTTGGGTCAGGGCGCCCTTACAACCAGACAGCACGTGTTCCGCTTTCTGGACTATCTGGGCTTTCTTATGGAGGGGACAGAACGGGTCGGTGGTTAACCCCCACGTCGCCAAGTTGGTACCTGATAGCAGAACATCGTGGTGGGATCGGATGACGAAACTTAGACGCAGCGGTGCCATGTGCCAGATCTCATTCCACGTAATGGATCTCTGCACTACCGCCTCCCATGACATCCACTGCGCCTGCTGCGCTTGCTGGGCAGCCTTGCGGACTCTTCCGTCATCTTCCCCCTTGCGGATCTCCTTGACCACCAGGTCCCTGCGTTCCTTGGCATTCGCCTTCGACCACATCGGATCATTCACTTGGAATCCGAATCCCTGCTTGCCAAGCTTGGTGTGGCCCATTACTTCCATTAGCTGGAGTGTAGCCTGGGCTTGTTCGACTGCGCTGACGACTTTCCACTTCCTTCCAGTTTTCAAGGTGGGAACCGAAGCGCTAACCGTAATGTCTGGAGACTCGAGCAGCATCATCGCGAGTCTGGTTTTTCCGGCCTTAAACTCTTCCATGAGGGACAGGAACGGGAGGACGAGCTTGCTCTGCTTACAATACAATGCGACAGTCATGAGGCATGTGGCTACTCCAAGCCACTTTCTCATGTATCTGCTTGTCTTGCCCTCCATTTCGCTCACAGCGGTCACGCCAATATCATATATTAGTAGTGGCCACAGGAGTTTTGCAATAAGCATAAATTGGAGAACCCAGATTTTGAACTTGCCTATCAGTCTGGTTTTATCGATGGTAATAAGGCCGTTCGTCAGCATTGCTTTTTATACTTATTAAACTTGTTTTCTTCTTCCTTACTTTTTAATTTGGTAGTTGAAATATGCCCCTGTGACTCCACCTCTAGTTCTTTCATTTTAACCTGGGTCTCAGCTTCTAATTTCGTATTGTTAGCTTCAACTTCCAATTGCTTTTCTTTCAAGTTTGTAGCTTCTGCTAGTTCTGTTTGTTTTTGGCCTCAATTTCGGCTAATTCTTTCTTATGTAAACGTTCTTGTGCCCTTTCTTCTCTCTCTGCGAGAGCCTTCTCCTTTTCCGTAGCAGCTATTCTATCAGTATGTTCCTTAAATTCCCTTTTTGCCCATTGTTTTAATTTGTCCCCATTGTATCCTAAATCGTTCCCTGCCTCAGTGCACTCTTTTATAGTTGACATTATTCTATGTTTGCTTATACAATATCAATGTATCTAATGAGACAATGTACAAAATACAATGGCAATAATTTTAGATGTTAATATACAGCAATTAAAAAAAATATAGAGTGCTGCTTTAATCAGCAATATCGAAAATTGGGTATTTATCTGAATTTAATAAACTTCTGTTTTCTCAGTGCCACTCGTGGATGACTTTCTGCTAGAGCTCGTTGCACCGTCTGGACAGTTGACATCTAATTTAAATTACAGCCATAACTTCTGTTGTTTAGATAAGCAACAATTAGTATCATACACAAATTATGTCTGTCAATGTCCAAATTTCAGAGGAAATACATATAATGCGTTATATATATTTGTGAGTTTTGTCGGTCGTCTTGTCTTCTGTCGTAATGTCGTATTTAGTTATGTATTGTAGTATTTGGGGTAGTATAGGGGTAGCGGGGTAGGGGTATCCCGTATCAAAGGAGAAGTAAGGCGCCTCCTTCCCTCCGCTAGCCTACGGGACACCCTTGGGCAAGGTGGAGTACCCGTTTAGCCCCCCGATCAGGGTTACGTGAAGCCATGGGTGCAGGTGGTGGATGAAGATGCAGAGCAGCCAACAGATAGTTGTAGGTTATGGTCTCCACCTTCACGACGGTAGGCAGAGGATCTCTATTTTGAGGAGACAATGGCTACGGTCACTGACCAGTATGGTCACTGCTAGGAAGGAAAGCAATGGTAAACTACCTTCTTTACAGATGCCAAGAAAATCATGTTGTGTGAAATCATCGATAATCAGAGAAACGGCGTAAATGGGTGCTCCATAGGAGCAGCCTCGCCCGGTAGGGATAGTCATGCGCACCAGGTGACTCCAGACCGTCAACAGGCTACTAGGTGCAACAGATTAATATCATTGAAAGTAGGAACTTGGAACGTTAGAACAATGAATGCAGATGGAAAATTAGAAAACATCAAAAAAGAAATGGGGAGAGAGAAGATTAACATATTAGGAGTATCGGAAACGAGATGGAAAGGAGCAGGGAAAAGGACAGGAGAGGATTGTAAGATTATTTACTCTGGGGGAGAAGAACAGCAAAGAGGTGTAGCCATTATATTAGATAAGCAAACATCAAATTCTGTCAAAGGATATCATGCTGTGTCAGACAGAGTCCTATTAGTAAAATTAAACGGAAGACCTTTTAAAATAAATGTCATTCAAGTATATACCCCAACAAGTGAAAGCAGCGAAGAAAGCATAGAGGAATTTTATAATGACGTGGAGTCTGCTTTGAAGAACTGCAAAAAATCAGAAATAAATATCATAATGGGTGATTTCAACGCAAAAATAGGACAGCAAGGCGATGGATACAGTGTAAGCAACCATGGTTTGGGAGAGAGAAATGAAAGAGGATACAGACTTGTAGAATGGGCAAAAGAACAAGAAATGGTTGTAGGAAACACCTGGTTTAAACAGCATCCTAGAAGATTATGGACATGGAGGAGTCCAGACAGCAGGATTAAAAACCAGATAGATTACATCCTGATTAGCAAAAGGTTTCGAAATGCGTTAACAGTCGTAAAAACAGTTCCAAATGCAGACTGTTACAGTGATCACAGATTGATTACAGGCACATTGAGGGTAAAGTTAAAGAAAGTCAAGTATACAGCAGGAAACCCTAAATATGACTTGTGCAAATTGAAAACTGACAAAGAAATACAAAATAATTTTAACATAGAAGTAAAGAACAAATTTGATATATTGTCTGATCTAGAGATCCTGTTTCAAGATGTAGATGATCAATAGGAAACGATGAAGAATTCAATCAGTTGCGCAGCAGAAAAAACTATTCCAAAAGTAAAGAAAGTGGGCCGTAAGACATGGATGACTGAAGAAATTTTACAACTAATGGAAACAAGAAGACAGAACAAAAATAATCCTGCCAAATATGAAGAAATTCACAGAAAAGTGAGAACCTTATGTAAGGAGGCAAAAGAAACATGGCTTGAGAAAAATTGCAGAGAAATTGAAAAACAACACAACAGTAACAATGCGAAACTAATGCACAAAAGAATTCAGGAGCTTACTAATCAAAGAACACGTACATCAGCAGGCTGCCTAAAGACAAAAGATGGAAGAGTCATAATAGAAAAAGATCAGATATTACATGAATGGTCAGATTACGTGAAAAACCTGTATGACGATAACAGAGACGAACAGTATGATGTTCAAAATAATAATGAAGGACCAGCAATTTTGAATATGGAGGTTCAGAATGCTCTTAACCATATGAAATCTGGCAAGACCCCCGGTTCAGACAGCGTCACAACAGAAATGATTAATGCTTTAGAAGAATATGGAATAGATCAAGTTACCAGTCTGCTTAATACAATATATGATACTGGAAATATACCCCAGGAGTTATGTAATTCTGTCTTTATTGCAATCCCAAAGAAATCAGGAGCCTTGGAATGTGATCAACATCGAACAATTAGTATAATGAGTCACATCACGAAGATTTTGCTAAGAATTATCATGCAAAGAGTTAGGAGGAAAATACAACCTGAAATAGGAGAAGAACAATGTGGGTTTGTGGAAGGCAAGGGTACAGTAAATACTGTGTATATACTGAGAAACATAATCGAACGTTCTATAGAAGTAAACAAAGATCTACACCTTTGCTTTATTGACTACACAAAGGCTTTTGATAAAGTGAGACATGTCAACATGATAAGGATGCTTGAAGATCTACAAATTGATGGAAAAGATCTTAGACTTGTAAAAAACATATATTGGAAACAACAAGCTGCCATAAGAGTTGATAATGAAGTAAGCCAATATCAGCCTATTAAAAGGGGTGTGAGACAGGGATGTGTAATGTCTCCAGATCTGTTTTCCCTGTACAGTGAAAGTATTTTCAGAAATATTGAAGATATGGAAGGAATCAACATTGGGGGACGATGCATCAATAACATTAGATATGCAGATGATACAGTCTTGATTGCAGACAATGAACAGGACCTGCAAAATTTAGTAGATGCGATTGTTACACACAGTGAACAACTAGGGTTAGAATTAAATTGTAAAAAGACACAGATTATGGTCGTAACTAGGAAGGACGAAAAACCACAATGTAATATACAAGTAAATGGGAATATTCTTCAACAAGTGAGCAGGTACAATTATCTCGGAACAGTAATAACATCTGATGGGAGATGCCTTGAAGAGATTAGAACAAGAATCGCCATGGCAAAAGTAGCCTTTAGAAAGATGAAAAACATATTGACCAATAGAAAGATGTCAATTGAAACGAGAAAAAGAGTGTTGAGATGCTACATTGAACCTGTACTTTTGTATGGATGTGAAGCGTGGACAATGAGCAGTCAGGCTGAAAAACATCTGATGGCTGTAGAGTTGTGGTTTCTGAAGAAAATGCAAAGAATACCATGGACAGCCAGAAAGACCAATGAACAAGTCCTTCAAGAAACAAATGAAGATCGTAAATTGATTAGAGAAATTAGACGTAGACAGTCAAAATTTTTTGGGCATGTTATGAGAAGAAATGGATTGGAGAATTTGGTGACAACTGGTAAGAACGAGGGAAACAGACCAAGGGGAAGACCTAGAAGCAAGTACCTGGATGGCTTGGCCTTGTGGCATGGTCGAGACAGAAACACGGAGCTGATCCACGACTCTGGTGATCGAGTGAGATGGCAGAACATGACCGCCCACGCTTACCGGCATGGCACATGATGGATGGATGGATTGTAGTATTTAACAGCAGTGGAACATCAACTGAAACGTTAACATGAACTTATTATACATGTCAGTTTCATTGCACATAATTGATGTAATGTAATTATTCTTTAACTTTTGAAAGCATTCGAATTACTCTCTCTCTCTCTCTCTCTCTCTCTCTCTCTCTCTCTCTCTCTCTCTCTCTCTCTCTCTCTCTCTCTCTCTCTCTCTCTCTCGCTCTCATCTAGTTTATCTTAACTTTACTTTCACACAGGCTGTGGGTTTCACCAATCCTAAGATTGGCCGCTTCTGACACCATAAATTGTATGCCTGTCAGCGTCTCACACGCACACAGGTATTCTATATCCTTCACGCGCACTCAAGAAGACATCAGTCGTACGTGTGGTATCACGGTTTATTCAGGAGAACCTGATTATCGTTACAATGCGCACACAAGGAGGTTACAACATTATATACAAAGGTGCCGCCTTACAAATACTTATATCACTCAAGCAATTACACAAACCCTGCACTCAGATACTCGCTCTCTTCAACAGTGGCAAAGCCAGCAAGCGCTCTCGCAAAGCTATACTCTCGCTCCAGAAACACAAAACATCCTTCCTCTAAACTGTCCGAGTCCCGTCTGACGTTTTCACACTGGTCGGTTGGTTTCGTGGTACTGGACCCCGTGTCTCTCGTGACAACCGGGCCGTCTCAACAGTCACGTCGTACTGCAGTCCGCCCGTGTTGTGTTTGGTCGTTCAGTGTAATGCCGTCTAGTCAATTCAGGACAGAGTCCCGTAGACTTGTGTCCCCTTTTATAACTAGGTCTTGTCCTGCTTATGTTCTGTCTATGACATCTCTGTGTCCCCGCCTATGTCCTGTCTCTAATCTCTCTATTGTCATGTAGGTGTCCTGTCTTATGACATCTCTGTGCCCTTACTTATGTCCTGTCTATCGTTATCTCTGTAGTCCCTGCCTATGTCCTGACTCTATTATGTCCCTTGTCCTCTCTATGTCCTGTCTCTATTCCCCAACACTCTGACAATTGGCAATGTTGACAGATGGAGTTAAATGTTGGCCAACTCAGTAAATCCACAACCGACAATGTGCCGAATTGTATTTAGCAGCATACCATATATGTGGAACTAACTGAAATTCCAAAAGCGTTCATAGGGAGATGTTAATAGATCCTTGTTTCAGAATTACAAGCAGTTAGGATTGAGAATGACTGCTAGATTATAGACATTTGATAATTAGAGATTAGGAATTACATTTAAGATAGTATGTATGACGGGGGAAATGCTTCACATTTTTATGTGATGCGGCGGTCAGTGTCATGATCCATGTTGGGTCATGGACCAGCGAGTTGAGAGAATACAGAGCTTCAGACAATTCAGTGTGAAGGTCGATCCGGTTCACACACGCACGCTTTGCATGAGGACAGCAGTGAGAGTCGCTGAGCAGGGGACAATGTCTCCTTGAAGGCGGCATTCGAGTTTGGGCCGTGTTCGAAGTCGGACTGGTCTCAGTTGAATAGGTCTATGGCAGAGCCTCAGCTCGGCGCCACTTTTAGATGAATGTTTATGTCAGTTAAGAGAGTCGACATTGGCGAAGATTGACTGCTCATGAATGCTGATATCCTTCGAGAGATTTTAGGTCCACATAGTACATCTGTAGACGTCGATTGCAAGTATTGTGTGAACTGATAACGATGTGTTCAGAGTATCGTGAGGTAAGTACCATGTTATAAACTGTAAACACTATATAATATTGTGTTAGATCAAGTTAGTGTGAACTGTCAGTCGTCCAAGAAAGAGTGGACACAGATTGGTGTCGAAGAAGCCATGCCAGAAATGCCCCAGTGTAACTTCGCTCGTGGGCAGAGGTGTAAAGCTATCGGTAAAAGTATTGGCCTAAGACAATATAACCTTTCTCGCATTAAAGAGAAAACTACAAGTGGGCAACATACAAGACAAAACCAGCGAGTGCAGAAGCACAACAATATGTCTAAATCACCCCTAGCAAGAAATTACGCCGCCAGCGGTCCGTGGCAATATAGCAATTGTGACGTTCGTGGCACTGGAGGGTAAAAATGTACCATAAAATAGTTGGCACCATTGATGTGGCCATCGCTTCGAATTTTTGCAAAATCTGGTCTATTTTCTCTTTATCGTCCTCAAATGGAGGTAAGGGAATCTTCATGGCATGATACGAGCACTTTCCAGAAGTGGGTGATCCGGGTAATGCAGAACCTCCCATTGTTCCCTCTGTTTCCCGGGCAGTTTGGGCCCTCAGCTTAAATTCCTTTATCCAGAACTCATGTTACCTCGCCGCCTTCCCTTATTAATTCGCAAGCTTCTGAGCCTCTCGCTCTATCACAGGGGCAAGTTTATTTGCTTTTTGATAAAGCTCCAGTTTCTTGGCTTCCTGCTCTACAGCAAGTCGCTTCAATTCCTGTTTTTCCTTCTTCCTATCTTTTTTATTTGTCGGAAGTCCCTTTCAACTTCCTGTTCATGTCTCTGTAACTCCACTACTTCCAGACCCAACTCTTGGCCTGTCGCCTGCATCTAAGCAATATTAAGTTTACATGATGCCACGACATACTGCATAATGAATTAGGGTGTGAGTGTGTAGAATAGTTAACAATATACGTCTTACCAGGTAAATTATTTACTGACATAATTAACCACCACAAACACACAGTCGGTCTGTCCGTCTGAGTAAAGAGAGCATTGAGGCAGTAGCGAAGTACCACAGGCAGACTCTATAGATAGGACAAAGGATTAGAAGTCCCTATCATCTATGCAATAAACAGAACTGTTATCCCGGGAGAGACCCCAAATAATGTAACAATACCCGTGCGGGAGGCTGGGCTAAGGTTACACTTGTCACTTCAGGATGAACTCTGGCCAAGACACTGGCATATTTGGTCCCCTGTCCCCTGGGGACTCCTGGACTCTGCTTTCTCTCACTCAATCAACCTAGGGGTTTTCACCACAAGGGGCTCAGTCCAGCAGACACAACTATTCTTCGCGCCCCCTCTTCCAACCCCTCAATCGTGGTGAAAGAAAATACCCCTTTGTTGCCCATAATTAGGATTTGCTTAATTATTAGACACTCAGTGTAAAATATGGGGTAGAAGTGTCAGTGGTCCTTCTGGAACCGTGTGGGGTTCGTTCACTGTTCTTCGTACCCCCTCTTCCCAACCCTCAATCGTGGTGAAAGAAAATACCCCTTTGTTGTCCATAATTAGGATTTGCTTAATTATGAGACACTCAGTGTAGAATATAGGGTAGAAGTATCAGTGGTCCTTCTGAAACCGTGTGGGGTGCACACATGCCATCAGACGATCGTATAAATTCAAGATGCTATCAGGCCAGTGCTCCTTTCCGACCCTCCGCATGGACTGCCTCCCCCTAGCTCGGGTTATAGTTGAAAACCTTATAATTTCTTTCCCACAGCGCTGCACTAGAAGTTCGGATGGGAACTGGCTCTCGCATGCCGTATTTAATCACAAAACACGCTAGCCTGCGCCGCTATGCCACGGGCCACTCTCCTAATGATTAACTATAAATATGCTATGCATATAGTTATACGACAGACGGGAATGTTACGAGGAGAATAAAGACCTCGGTTATTCTCTAACGAATAACCGTGGTCGCTAATTAAGCGTTGTAACAGCGAATTCACCTCAATCTATAAGCGGCCCACTTGATCGCAAGAACCGATCAATAACATCTCATTAATATGCGCGACTGGCCTCCGACACACGACACACGAACGGCGAACCAGACTCGCGTCAACAAGTGTATGATTCGTTCAAACACTGCTAGGAATTAATATAAATTCACTTTACCTTAATCAATGAAACAACCTTTAGAACTTGGTCATAGTTAACTGTCGGGAATCTTTGACTTCCATTTAGACAGACTGACTGATCTCAAAGACGTCGTTTCTACTGCTCGGAGTGACTAATCCGAAACCTGTCGGCTGCTCGATCTTGGTTCTCGTACCACGTCTCGATGGGGGAGGGGGAGGGGGGAATAAACTTTTTTTTTCGTGAAACGTACTTTCTCTGAGTTTTCAACCCTCATTCACGTGAGTAAACGTGTTCCGTTAGTTTCGTTCTCTCGGGGTGTAAAAGAAACCCCTAAACCAGACTTTCTGGAAGCTGGGAGAAAGTTACAGATGGGAATATTCCCTCGGGGCCCCCCTAGCTAAAAATAGCGCAATGTTTCCCCGTACCAGAATAAGACGTGTCGGCAGACCTAATAGCTGTTTTGTGACAGTATGTGTGTTTTTGTTCATGTATGTATGTGTATATGTTTGTGTGTATGTGTGCATGCATGCAGTGTATTTGTATGTTATTGAGTGTGTGCATAACTGTGAGAGTCTGTATGTATGTATATATGTGTGCGTGTGTGTTTGTGAATGTGCGTGTTTACATGTGTCTGCCTGTCTCATAACATGGTAATATGCATTATTTATGTTTACAAAATCCATTTGATATATTTGTCTTTCCAACGTGAATGTAACATGTACAATTGATGAATGAAAGATGAGTGATTGGAAGGGCCGAATGTAAGACGGACCTGCGTACCCAATTTGTGACTTTTTGAAAATAAAGTTCGTTCGTTCCTTCTTTCGTTTTATTTTTTTTTAACATCAATTTTCACCTTTAATCCACTCATAATTGTGAACGTGCTACTTTGGTACCAACTTTTCTAATGGCTCTAATAAACTGTAAAACTTCTGAACTTCTTCATGTTCCGATGAAGATGTTGCTGCGTAAATAGGTATAATTGTGATGTTATTTTTCTTTGTCCTAGGTCTGCTAGTGATATGACATGAGTTTATTATCTAAGAAGTTCTAATTTTGTCAAGTGAAACGCTCTCGTGTTATGTCCACCCTTTTCTATTCTTCAGTTTAAAAATGCATATCCTGATTTGGGTCACGAAGTGACATTGTCCCTAATCTCCCATATCTATGTTCCGAACTTCTCACTATATCTCTATTATTGCTTGCTGGTTCTTGGCTGATCATGAAATGTTTTCCTTTATTTAAACGCTCTCTTTATCCTATATTCCTATCCTTATTTTCTTCTTTAGACCAATGACAAAAGTGTCCTCAGTAGTACCGTCAGACTAATTGGCTTCCAGTTTCAACAGTTTAAGTCACTATGTTTTAATTGTGTCTAGTTTACAATATCACAATTGAACTGATGACAGTTTCAATGTTTTGTCACAGATAATAGACGTTGGAATGAACAGAGAGAACTACCACTACATACTTACAGGCATAGTAAGATACTTTCATATCCTATTTGTCATTTAAATATATAGCGTTGTGTGCTGTTGCAATTGTATGTGTATTCATTTGTTTCAAATTTTAATGTTCTATATAGTTATATTTCATTGTTATTGTACATATTAATATACTAATTCTGCGCATCATAGTTTATCTCAATTAAGAACTCAATGCCATTTTAGTGTGACTATTTGTTTAATTTAATTCGTATTACTTTTGGATGATGGTTTTTAAAAATGGAAGTGTTGCAGGTACGTTACAAATTAACACCAAGTGTTATCATGTGTTTTATTTTCTCTACATTAGGATATGGTAGAACAATGAATATACAGTGTTGGGATTACTCTGTAGCCTTCGAAATGTGATTATATCGACGAACTGAAATAATATCAGAAAAATAACACAAGCAGGTATTACAAAAACTGGCATTGCAGAAAGCACTGCTGAAAGATATAAAGGTCAGAAAATAAATGAGCTTCGATCACTTAAATAAACACAGCTCTTTGTAAATGAGTCTATTAAAGTGAAAGGTGGATGGACAGCCTGAAGAGATTGGATGAAAGTCACCTCTACAAATACGTCATGAAGATCTAGTAGTGGGAGTGTGAAAGACTCAATACAATTTGTCTTCAGTGCGGAGACGGTACATGATGATAAGCTGCATAACACGTTTCCAGGACTGCATTTCAAAGCTAAGAAAGGTTCTCATGCTCGTCTCTTTTTAAACACACCGGCAAGAGTATTGCATTCTATATGATTTCCTTAATATTACGTAGTAGACGGTACTACCTGCTTTCTGTTAGCGCCGAACGTTGGGCGGCGCTTACCAAACCCGATACCCTACATTGTGCCAACGGCTTCGGGCGAAAGAGCACAATTGGGAGGGTACAAGCCTTACCTGGTGCGATAAAATACAACCTAAAGACAAAATGTCATGGCAGGGCAGACCAGGCCCTAAAGCCTTGATTGGCGGCTGGTCTAGGATCGAAGCTCCGACAGGCGGACAGTTAGAGCATTGCTTTGCTGATCCGGCAGCTTCTGCAGCTTGTCTTGTTAAAGATGTAGAGGTGTTACCTTTCCTCTGGAGTGAACTAGGCAGGTCGAGAGAGGGATCATGCTGCATGGACAACACATGATCTCTATATTTTAGCCCTGGCTTTGTGCTATGGAGAGGAGATAACTCCATCCCTGGTTTTAACTGGTTTCGGAATCAAAGCGAGAGGCAACTGTTACGGGTTATAAGTCCGTGTCAACTGGCGTAGATATGGGGCGCCACGCGTTGCCTCTGTCGGTGGGAGACACCTACAGGTATCACTGGTCAGCTACCGCCCGCCTCAAGCTGGGCATCCCCCGGCCAATTGGGTGCTGATCCGCCACAGCCTGCCTGCTTCAATGGGTGCTTGGGGCTAGGACAAAATCCGAATCGCAGACTGTAAAACCAATGCACCAGGTACTAATAAAAAGTACAATAGAAACCTAAAGCTACGGCTTGCAACCTGGAACGTGAGAACCATGTGTCCATGATTTTCCACTGACTTGACCAATATTGACGATGTGAGAAAAACGGCTGTGATTGATGCCGAACTCAATCGTCTTAACATTGATATTGCTGGCCTGCAGGAACTCGCCTCGCTGAGGAAGGGTCACTCAAGGAAAACAATTACACCTTTTTTTGGAAGGGTAGAAGGCAGGAAGAAAAAAGGCAACACGGTTGTGGGCTTTTCAGTGAAGAATTCGCTACTGGGAATGATTGAAATTCCAGCAGGAGGAAATGAAAGACTATTATCCCTGCGTTTGGCAACCTCTTGTGATTTTGCCACCATTATTACTGCATATGCACCGACACCCGATTCCTCTGATGATGTGAAGGATTCGTTCTATGAGGAGTTAGACTCCGTGATCATGACAGTTCCAAAATCTGACTACATTTATATGCTCGGTGATTTCGATGCTCGTGTGGGCATGGACTCGAGTTCATGGCCAGTGTGCCTTGGAAAATACAACATCGGTCGCATGAATGAAATTGGACTAAGGCGGCTGGAGCATTGCACCAGAAATTACCTATGTATTACAAACTCCTTTTTTAAAACAAAATAGCTGCATAAGGTCACATGGACACATCCAAGATCCTGCCATTGGCACCAGCTGGACTTAATCATCACATGGAGACTACATCTGAACCATATATCATTGACTCACAGTTACCACAGTGCTGACTGTGATACGGATCATTTTTTGGTTGTTGCAAGGGTTAGACTGAGACCAAAGAGAATCTACACAGCAAAACACAAATCTAGCCCCAGGATTAATGTTATTAACACTCACGATCCTGAAAAGTGCTCTCAGTTTCAACAGCAAATTGAAGACGCTTTCACTGATAAACCAGAAAATTGTACAGTAAATGAAATAAATGTGGGGTCAACTTAAGGAAACTATGTATAAAACTGCCGTAGGGGTTTACGGCACTGTGGATCATAAGAGGCAGCCCTTGATTGATAAGAAAAAGATAGCTCTCTTGAGAAACAAGGAAAGACCAACGCGTAACACTCTGAGTGAGCTAAGACAAGCTAGGACGGATGTGCAAAAGGCTGCCAGGCAGTGTGCAAATGATTATTGGATCAAGTTATGTGAGTCCATTCAAATCGCAAGTGATAAGGGAGACATAAGAAGCATGTATGAAGGAATAAAGAAAGCCTGTAGTACAATTTTCAAAAGAAGTGCACCATTGAACACCTTGACTGGAGAAATCATCACTGATAAGAAACAGCAGATGGACAGATGGGTAGAGCACTATTTGGAGCTTTACTCAAGTGAGACCAAACTAGCGGATGATGACCTCTACGTCATAGAGGCTCTACCAACTCTCGACCACCTGGACACACTTTCCACCATAACAGAAGTTAAGTGTGCTATCAATGAACTTGCATCTGGCAATTGCTATAAATGAACTTGCATCTGGCAAGGCTCCAGGTATGGATGGGATTCCAATAGAGGTTATCAGGAGGGGGCAAGACACACTCACTCTACAGATCCACCAGGGAATAGAGCCATGCTGGCTAGAAGGACAAGTCCCATGGGATTTCAAAGATTCAAGCATCATAACACTGTACAAGAACAATGGCTATCGGAGCGACTGCAACAACTATAGGGGTATCTCACTTCTGTGTATTGTTGGATAAGTATTTGCCAGAATTGTTCTGCGCAGACTTCAAGTCCTAGGAGATCAAATCTACCCCGAATCACAGTTTGGCTTTCGACAGAACCGGTCTACCATTGATATGATATTCTCATTGCGACAAAACTTGGTGGAGTATTGATGCATGACAAAACAGACGTGGTTGCGGCCTTGTGGGAGCACGTATACGCCTCGGAGGAGCATATGGATCACCATAGTCTGGTAAGAATGAGGCAGCGAGGTGTGACGAGGGGATCTGGCCGACGATCGACGCTCAGAGGAAAGGCGAGACGGACATATAATCAGATTGCTACTGGAACTGTTAGTGTTGGAACTCTTCGCTGGCTTCTGAGGATGGGAACGGAGCGCTTATGGGAATGTCCCGAATGCTGTGATGTCGGTTTCTAAATCAATCAATTAATCAATCTCACTGCGACAAATGCAAGAAAAATGCCCTGAACAGAATCAACCACTGTTTATTGCCTTCATCGACCTCACAAAGGCATTTGATTTGGTAAGTTGTGAGGGTCTGTTCAAGGCACTAAAGAAGATTGGCTGCCCACCAACTCTTTTGTCCATTGTGGAATCGTTCCACGCAGGCATGATGGGTATAATCAAGTTTGATGGTGCAACTTCTGAAGAGTTTGAAATCAAGAGTGGAGTTAAGCAAGGTTGTGTACTAGCTCCCACCCTCTTTGGAATATACTTTTCACGTCTACTGAAATATGCCTTTCGTGATCAGCATGGTGGTATATACATTCACTCACGCTCAGATGGCGACTTCTACAATGCTCAGAGATTGAAGGCCAAGACCAAAATTAGGAGGGTACTGATCAGAGAGTTGCTTTTTGCAGATGATTCTGCAGTTACGACTAACTCTGAGGAAAAATTGCAATGTCTACTATCTGCATTCTCCAATGCTTGTTCTGAATTTGGTTTAACAATTAGCAAAAAGAAGACACATATTGTGTACCATCAACCTTTATTGACGACGCCGAACTAGAGATGGTAGACCATTTTACATATCTAGGATCAGTGGTAAATGGCAAATTATCCCTAGATCAGGAAATCAACATCCGGATGGCAAGGCAGCAGCAACAATGAGCAGGTTAAGAAAAAGAGTCTGGGAGAACAGGAAGCTTACTGCCAAAACAAAAATCCTTGTCTATCAAGCCTGTGTCCTTAGCACTCTCACATCATCCTGATCATGAAAGGCAAATTTCATTAGAAGTGGAAAGTATATTCCAAAGAGGGTGGGAGTTAGTACACAACATTGCTTAACTCCACTCTTGATTTCAAACTTTTCGGAAGTTGCACCGTCAAATTCGAATATACCCTTCATGCCTGTGTGGAACGATTCCACAATGGACAGAAGAGTTGGTGAGCAGCCGATCTTCTTTAGTGCCTTGAACAGACCCTCACGACTTACCAATCAAATGCCTCTGTGAGGTCGATGAAGGCAATAACTAGTGGCTGTTTATCTTTGCGGCATGGTTCTTTTATTTGTCGCAATGAGAATATCATATCAGTGGTAGACCGGTTTAGTCGAAAGCCACACTGTGATTCAGGGTAGACTTGATCTCCCAGGACTTGAAGTCTGCGGGAGCCAGTGGGAAAATACTTAGCAAAGTTTATCAACAGAACATACAACCACACCTGGAATACGGGTCAACTGCGTGGTGTTCAGCATCAAAAACCACACTTTAAGAGCTGGACAAGTTGCAAAATCAAGCGCTTATCACAGGAAAGAAGATCAACCCCTATAGTAGCAATGGAGAAAATGTGGAGGACAGAAGCACTGAAAGCGCGCAGAGATACGAAAACACTAATACAAGCAGAAACATTCCTCAGCTTGCCAGGCTACCCTATGAAGAACCGATTTGAAAACATAGCAATGACGCGGTTAAAAGAAGTAGATTTATCCACCAGGCCAAACGACTCTGCAGAGAAACCACCGATCTGCCCACAGTTGGTATCCCCCTGACAACTACTCCAGAGCGAACTGCATGGAAAGATGAACATAGACTATCACTACAAATCTAGACAAATGTGCAAGGGATATTTGACAAGGAAGAACAGAACAGTCTACAGAGCAGAACTCTCAGCTTCCTTGCTGACGAATACCCACAGGACCTCTGAATCCGAGTCTACACAGATGGGTCAGCACAAAATGCTGTTCGAAATGGAGGAGCGGGAGTGTACATCCATCCATCCATCATGTGCCATGCCGGTAAGCGTGGGCGGTCATGTTCTGCCATCTCACTCGATCACCAGAGTCGTGGATCAGCTCCGTGTTTCTGTCTCGACCATGCCACAAGGCCAAGCCATCCATGTACTTGCTTCTAGGTCTTCCCCTTGGTCTGTTCCCCTCGATCTTACCAGTTGTCACCAAATTCTCCAATCCATTTCTTCTCATAACATGCCCAAAAAATTTTGACTGTCTACGTCTAATTTCTCTAATCAATTTACGATCTTCATTTGTTTCTTGAAGGGCTTGTTCATTGGTCTTTCTGGCTGTCCATGGTATTCTTTGCATTTTCCTCAGAAACCACATCTCTACAGCCATCAGATGTTTTTCAGCCTGACTGCTCATTGTCCACGCTTCACATCCATACAAAAGTACAGGTTCAATGTAGCATCTCAACACTCTTTTTCTCGTTTCAATTGACATCTTTTTATTGGTCAATATGTTTTTCATCTTGCTAAAGGCTACTTTTGCCATGGCGATTCTTGTACTAATCTCTTCAAGGCATCTCCCATCAGATGTTATTACTGTTCCGAGATAATTGTACCTGCTCACTTGTTGAAGAATATTCCCATTTACTTGTATATTACATTGTGGTATTTCGTCCTTCCTAGTTACGACCATAATCTGTGTCTTTTTACAATTTAATTCTAACCCTAGTTGTTCACTGTGTGTAACAATCGCATCTACTAAATTTTGCAGGTCCTGTTTTCATTGTCTGCAATCAAGACTGTATCATCTGCATATCTAATGTTATTGATGCATCGTCCCCCAATGTTGATTCCTTCCATATCTTCAATATTTCTGAAAATACTTTCACTGTACAGGGAAAATAGATCTGGAGACATTACACATCCCTGTCTCACACCCCTTTTAATAGGCTGATATTGGCTTACTTCATTATCAACTCTTATGGCAGCTTGTTGTTTCCAATATATGTTTTTTACAAGTCTAAGATCTTTTCCATCAATTTGTAGATCTTCAAGCATCCTTATCATGTTGACATGTCTCACTTTATCAAAAGCCTTTGTGTAGTCAATAAAGCAAAGGTGTAGATCTTTGTTTACTTCTATAGAACGTTCGATTATGTTTCTCAGTATATACACAGCATTTACTGTACCCTTGCCTTCCACAAACCCACATTGTTCTTCCCCTATTTCAGGTTGTATTTTATTCCTCTCTTTGCATGATAATTCTTAGCAAAATCTTCGTGTTGTGACTCATTATACTAATTGTTCGATGTTGATCACATTCCAAGGCTCCTGATTTCTTTGGGATTGCAATAAATACAGAATTACATAACTCCTGAGGTATATTTCCAGTATAGTGTACATAGAATACCCAAATAATAGGCCTACTAGGAACACAGCCAGAGTTCCAACAGGAAATTACTGCCATAACTATGATGCTGAAATTGAGGCAATCAAGATAGCAACAGAGAAATTACTAAATACCAGCCATGGTACACAAGCTACCAGTACTAGAGGCGCTCCTGTCTGGGAAATTGCCAGTTCTAAGGACACTACTTTCTGAACTTAGCAGTCGGCATAAGGTCACCATACATTGGATACCATCCCACTGTGGAGTACCCGGAAACGACAGAGCTGATCGATTGGCTAAGGAAGGAGCAAAAGAAGAACAGTCTGTCGTGCCCACTACATACTACCAAAAGAAAAGAATGATCAAATCAGTCAGAAGACCATCAAAACCTACTCAAGATGACTACAACGTTATAGACTGACCAGAATATTAATCTGCGCCTCAGAATAGGACATAATAGATTATGCAACCACATGTGTACAGAATTCAACATTGCTGACTCAGCCATGTGCACATGTGGTTTGGATCGCAGACAGTAGAGCACATGTTCCAGGACTACCAAAACTAAAAAATTTCCAAGCAAACCTTCTGGCTTAGAGAGACAACAAGGGAAGATAAACTCTACGGACCGCTAAGTGAAGTAAAAAAGTCTATTGGATTCATACAAGAGACAACATTTCAGTTACAGATATATTTCAAGCGAACGGAAGAAGAAGAAGAAGAAGAAGAAGAAGAAGAAGAAGAAGAAGAAGAAGAAGAAGAAGAAGAAGAAGAAGAAGAAGATGAAGAAGAAGAAGAAGAAGACTAAACTGGATACCAAGAAATATCTTGGGAAGTAAAGGCGGCCTTTGTGATACTGACCACATCACCCACCGAGTATTGATTGATCTTTTAAAATAGGTGTACAGCATCAAATTATCGATGCGCGTGTAAAAGGGTGTTTTACTTGCTTTATTTACTAGCAAACTGTCTCTAAAATTATCTTCTCGTTAAATCATGTGGTTAGATGCTGAGCAGTTTACATTTATTTCTTATGGTTTTGTAATAGTTTTAGTGAAATCGCAATTTGTTTCTAGTTATGCTGCTAAATTAATTCCAGAATTAGTGTGTTATTAAATGTGCAGTTCGTACAGGAGTGTATGTTTTTTTTCTCCAATTATTAGTATTATTATTATTATTATTATTATTATTATTATTATTATTATTATTATTATTACTATTATTACTCTATGTAGAACGCCATGGACCTGGGCCTAGAGCAAGACTTCTTCTCTCAGTTTCTGTATGGTGGTGTAGAAATGACAGCATTCCGATTTCTAAATAATGAGAGTGAAACATACAGAAAATGGGAGCAAATCTGGCAACAACATAAGGAAGACTTCCCTGCCTTGTTCCCTCTAAAAGTAAGTGTTTGTTACAAAACGCGTGTTCTTATTCCATGAAAGTCTCTTAGATACTAAATTGTTTTATCTCTGTATTATACTGTGTAATGTATGACCGAGGGGTTAGCAGCTTTCTCCGTTAACCCCGAATACTCTCGTGGTTGACGTGAGCGCACGAGAATTAGAAGTGGTTCGAGTCGCGCCAAGGACTTATGAGAGTTTGGAGCCGGTCGCTCAGAAAGTCGTGGCGTGCTGATGAGCGTAATCTAGCCTAGGAATCAACATACAGCTGAAAGATGCTGGTGTTGACACCAATATATCCTGAAAAAGGATGGAAACGCGCGGGGGGGGGGGGGGGGGAAGAAGAAAGGTATGGTATAATCAATCATTTGAACAGCATAAGAGTCGTAGATCAGCTCTGTTTTCTCGTCACGACAATACCACGTGGCCAAGCCATCCAGGTATTTACTTCTCTGCCTTTCCGTTGTTCTTTTCCCTACAATCTTGCCAGTTGTCACCAAGTTCTCTAATCTATTTCTTCTCTAAATGTGTCAAAAAATGTGTGACTGTCTACGTCTAATTTCTCTAATCAGTTTACGATTTTCATATGTTTCTTGTTGGACTTGGTTATTGGATTTTCTGTCAGACGGCGGTATTCTTTGAATTTTCCTAGGACACGACATTTCCACAGCACTAGATGTTTTTCAGCTTGTCTGCTCATTGTCCACGCTTCACATCTATACAAAAGTACAGGTTCTTTGTAGCACTTTAATACTCTTCAATGACATCCTTTTATTGGCTAAATTGTTTCCCATCGTGAAAAAGGCCACCTTTGCCATTTCAATTCTTGCCCTAATCTCTTCAAGACGAGCGAGCGCAAAAAAAAACATAAAATAAAGAAATAAGGCAAATTTGCACTCATATTTCATTTTAAGTGGCTACCATAACCTGTGTCTTCTTACAATGTAATTCCAACCCTGTTCACTGTGTGCAAAAATCGCATCTACTAAATGTTGCAGATCATGCTCATTGTCTGCAATCTATACTGTGTCATTCGTATATCTAATGTGTCAATGTGTAGAGGAGGTACGTGCAGGACATAGAGAGGACAAGGGACATAATAGAGGTAATGACATATAGGACATTGATAAGGACTTCTACAGGCTAGTAGATAGAGTAGAGACAGAACACAAGTTAGGACTTAGAATGGTCATAAGACAGGACATCTACAGGACAGTAGATAAACGGGAGACAGGACTTAGGTGGGGACACAGACGTGTCATAACCAGGACACCGGCAGGATCAACCCAGAGAATAGGAGGGGACGCCAGTTCACGGGATACCACTCTGAACTGACCAGACGTTAGTACAACCCAGCTTAGCACGGACGGACTCCGAGTATGATAGGACAGCACGGGGTTTGACAGACAGCACGGGATCTTACGGACAGCACTGGATCTAGGACGACAAAGCCAGCCGACGTGTTGGAAAACGTCAGACGGGATGCGACATTTTTCAAGAGAGGACACTTGTGTATTTCCTAGGGCAAATGCTTAGTTTGCGAGGAGATAGCGACTGTGGAGTTTGAATAAGTGATTGTGTATGATTATTGTAGAGAAGCCGGCATTTGTATATTTGTTCAGGCAGCCACCGCCTGGGTATAATGTGTAACTAGCTCAGGTTCGCCTGAAATAAAAGACGTGATGTACCATTCACACAACGGATGTTTCTTTGGGTGTGGATGAAGAAGCGAGAGTGCCTGTGTGTGATACAAGATGTTGACAGGCAGCTTAACGTGGTGTCAGAAGGTGTGAAAGAATCTACTGCCTACTAGAATGCGTTAACGTGATGTCAGAAAGTGGTCAGTTGAATGACTGAAAGAATCTACCGCCTATTAGAAAGTGTGTAATTAAAGAGATTGAACGAATCCAGTGCTTGCGTGAGTGTTTAAAACATTAACTTACGTGAACGTCAATTATCTAAATGGGAAAGTAAGACTGAATCCACCACGAGTGCGTGCAAACTGATTAAACGTATTTGAATTGTTGTAAAACTGATATACAGCATGTTTCAGGATGACGTGTCAGTTGATGCCCCAAGCCAGTGAAGACAACACTACATAATTAACACGACAAAAGTCACGACAACCGACAAAACTAACAAAAATAGATTCCATATTCCAGTTCTCCTCTCTGAAGAATTGACTCGACAGACAAAAATTGTCTTGTATTTTCATTGTTTTGTTTGAATATTAATTGTTACTACTCTACACACCAGAAGTGGAGAGTGAGAGTGATACAAACAGCCCGAATATTGTAACAGGGGAAAGCAGAAAATTATCCTTGAGAGCAGAGTGAAAAGCAGAAATTTACAGAAAATCAGATAAGTACCCCCATTTGTTGACACTGTAATTTAAAGTAGCAACTTATTGTTTTTTATAAAATGCTGTAAATTAACATCTGTATTATTCAATGATACATATTATATTATTATTGCACATTGTAATTTTTGTTTGTAAACATAACTTGTAACAATGTCAACGTTAAAAGAATGCATTGAGGCATATATCTAGGATATAGTGGAGATAGATTAGAACAATGGGCAGATAAGAAATACAAAAAACATACTGATAGAATTGCAGCAATTAAGAGTTAGGAGAGAGACATAAAAGCGGCAGCAGAAACGGAGGAAAGAGCTCAAGAACGCTGACATAAAAAGAGCAAGCTGAATTAGCAGAAGCTACCAAACTTAAAGAACTCAAACTAAAAGAATTAAAACTGGCAGAAGCTACTAAACTTAAAGAACTAGAGCTAGCTGAAGCAACTAAATTAAAAGAAATTGAGGCACAAACCCAGTTGAAAATGAAAGAACAGGAGGTCGAGTCTCATGTACACATTGCAACTACAAAGGCGAAAAGTAAAGAAGAGGAAAACAAGTATAATAAATACAAAGGGATAGTGAAACCATTCTGCCAAGGCGGCTCAATTTCTGCCTGGTCTGAAAATGTTGAATTCCAATTAAAATTCCAGGAGGTACCAAGGGAGCACTGGGCCATCATTTACATGAAGAACCTCTTAGGGGAGCCTTTAATAGTAATAGAGTCGATTCCCCAAGAACTAAGGAATGACTATGACTATATTCACCAACGCATCATGCAACATTTTTTGTTAGATGCCCCAGGGTATCAAGTGCAGTTTTCCAAATTGAAACCCAAAAGTAATCAGACCTTTATTGATTACGTCTCTCACGTACAGAACGTATACAATAAGTGGCTGAACGCTGCAAAGATTAACAAAAACTATGAAAAACTTAGGGATTTAATTATTATGGACACAATTATTTCAACAATCCCAAACCTTTTTGCTAAATTTTTACAACAAGCTGATGTTGATTCATTAGAACAGTTAGAAAAGAGAGGGTCGGACTATTTTTCTTCCAACAGAGACATATTTAGCTCTAACAGCGATGAGAATAACATAGTAATAGAAGCTAATAGTAAACCTCAAAGACCATTCAAATACAGAGAGAAACAAAGACCTAATCCACCACAGTGTCCATACTGTAAATTCTCTAACGACCAATTTGGAATGTGTGATGCTAATGCAAATTATCCATCTCATCTGGAGATAATGATAAAAAAACAGCAAAATAAAAGAGAAACATACCGTCGTACTGTTAAATGCTTCTTTTGCAAATTTTACGGTCACTATAGTTCACGTTGTAAGGGTCGCCAGAAATTGAGAAGTGTGAATGCAGTGCTTATTGACCCATCATCGGAAAGCGAGTGTGATGAAGATCAGATGCAAGAATGTGAAGAGAATGCGTTAGCAGCGATATTCTTAACTATGATAGATGCCAAACTTGTCATAAGTTCCATGATGATGGTAATTTGAATTGCGGACATAAAATCCTAATTGCCAATGAAAATGCCAATGCAGTAATTTCCGACATGGGATTATTAACCTTCCACCAGGGGATGGTTAACGATAAACCTTGTCAAGTCTTGCTTGATTCCGGATGTTCACTAGTTGGTGTAAGAAAGAAATTAGACAATACAAAAGATTATGCTGGCGAGTTCGTGAGTTGTCGAACATTTTCAGGCAATGTGGAAAATACCCACTAGCCAGAGCTCGCATATGTACACCCTTTGTTACAGGCACATTTACATTCGCAATTCTTGATAACCCTTGCACATATTTGATCATAGGGTGTTTACCGGACTTAAAATACTGCACAAGCAAACAGATTAATGCATGGGAGAAAAAGCATCTGATAACAAAACCACAAATTAAATTAACAACCACTAATGAAGAATTAAGTAACCAAGAACAGCAACCAAAGTGTACAAAGTCAAGGGACGCAACTGTTCAGAACACAACAAAACACCATAGAAGGTTACATAACACATATTCTCTTCAGGCAAACTATTGTAACGCTATACACAAAATTGGTAGAGATCAGACTATTAAACTAACAGAAAGTTGCACTACCAGTATAACAACATCACAAGACAGCACTGACATGAACAGACAGGATACACAACAGACAACCCATACACCGGACTTACTACAAAACTCACATATCCACCAGTCTTGTACTAGCAGACAACACAATCTGCAACACACGAACAGTAACACAGTGCATAGTTACATGTGGTTCTAAGGACATAACCAAAGTGACATACAACGGAACAGAAACCTGTTAATATGGCGAATAATCAGTTCCATCACAATTATATCATTAATCATGTTGAAGATTATATGGACAGCATGGTGTGCTTACCAACTGCAACCAACACCAATCATGTGTCCATTGATTATCATACTAATGTGGCTTGCAGACGTTGAAATAGGGTATAATTATCCACCATTTTTGAATGATATTTTGAACGGAAGGAAAATTTTCACTTCATTTTGTATTAATTTACCATCTATATTTCTTATGTTGATGAAAGAGGTAAAATATATTTTGACCATGACAAAATTTGGGCTTACGGTCAAACCAACTAAAGTAGTGTTGGCATTGAAAGAAATTGACTTTCTAGGCCATAAAATATCAAAAGGCCACTTAAAAAGTGATGAAAAGATTGTGACTAAGATTTTGAATCTCACTATGCCAACAACTAAGAAGCAAGTGAGAAGCCTATTGGGCTTAGTAAACTATTATAACAAATTCATTCCGAATCTGGCACAGATTACCAATGTATCTTCTGATTTATTAAAATCTAATGCAAAAATCAATGTACAAGATGCTAATTTAAATAATACAATGTCACGATTGAAGCATTATTTCAGTAACATCCCTATCTTGAAGTTACCTAATCCAAAATTACCCTATACTCTTAGGACAAACTCGAGTACTACAACCATATCGGGAGTACTCCTACATGCCTACGATGGGATCTTTCATCCAATAGTGTACGTGAGTCGCAAGCTGACTCCAGCAGAATCAAGTTATGATTTGTCTCAATTGGAGGCTCTAGCAATTGTGCATTGTATTACGAAATTAAAAAGGTATCTTGCCGAAACACATTTCGTCGTTGAAACTGACAATTCCCCTTTGACAGTGATTGAAATAGGGCTTCCGAAGAACAATCGAATCTACCGTTCGGCCCTTATACTCCAAAACTATTCGTTTTCTGTAAACACATACGAGGGACTAAAAATACGTTAGCAGATTTGCTGACCAGACCCTCAGACTTTGGAGTTCAGCAGAAGGAGGACGCTACATTATCACCGTCATCTGGAGCTACTACAGATTAGTTAGTGTACATAGATTTTGTTAGTAATATTATAGTAAACATAACATGTACTAAGTTCAACTTATTTTTTATTGAAGTTGCACTATCAAACAAATTTCCTTTGTAGTTAGAGTATATTCATAGAAAGTTAATAATAAGTAAACGAAAATAGTCTCAGAAATATTCAAAATCATTTAGCTACATTTAGAATGAAAGTAATATTTAAACCATTAACACCTACAAAGTAGTAGAATAAGAATCTACATGTATCTAATGAGACAACATTCTTAAAAGCTAGTAACAGTACTTAATTAGGCAAGAAATTGCATTAATCTACAATTAAATACATTTAAAACTTTTTAGGCTTATTAACAACATTTTACTTTAAGGGAGCCAACACAGTTCTCCTACAGCTAATTAGTTTAGTTAAATTATATTTTCTTGGTTAACAACACCCATTAGACCAAAATACAGAAAACCAGTTATAGTTTCTTCCCTTAGTATTGCCGGAAGCAATCAAATAATTCTGTAAATAGATTACTGTACTATAGAGATGACTACTATAATACACTGCAATTCAGCTCAATAAATGTTGAAAACGAGCTTATTTTATTTCAACAAGAGAAACATTTTTAATATTGCATTGTTTAAATGAGCGGGCAAAAGTTGAATGAAAGAAGGAATGGGAGCATTAAAATGTTAAGGATGAACATTGGTGCACTTTTTTGCACACGTGTTTTTTTATGATTTGTCTTCATCTTCTGTGTAACACATACGAGCGTGCAATTGTTTTATATGTGTTTCAGTTACAATTACATTGCAACTATGGCGATGTTTCCCAGAGTCTCAGTTCGGCGACTCATCTCAGAAATTAAGCATAGTCTTCGTTTGTGAGATGGATGAACCTACCTGCGACACTTGAAAACCTTAATTACACGGATTATAAACATAAATCTATGTTTCTAATTTAAACATACATTAAGAATAATGGAACACGCAAACAAACAGAATACAAACAGATAACGTCCAAACAATTTGGAAGTAAGGGAGATCACACGGTCACAGGGGACACAACAGATTTATATGAATTATGAGAACACCGCTGGAAATTTATCCGCAAGCGGAAGCCAGACAGGTAGAGACCAGCAGACACAGAACTTGTAAAAGATGTTGATGTACATTTCATGGGAGCCATGAATAATATATTCATGATTTGTTTCCATAACAGGAACAAATTGTTTCGGGACATTTATTTTCGTGGTTTGGAGAGGTAGTGCATTTTATGACTTAGCCATAATTGTAAGACGAACTGGCCTTGGTTCGATACAGCTTCCAGTAGTGCAATGTGGAAGAGTAGTGACTCTTAGCAACATTACAAGTATGTTACACTGATCATAGACCAGTGGGTAAATACGTCAACTTGGTGTCATACCCATATGAATCAGAGTGGTACCTAAGTACAGGGTTGATTAACTCCTACAATACACAGACAAGAAGGCGGTGGAGAGATAATACATGTACAGACCTACAAGCACTTGGAATCAACGACTGGCAAGAGAAGGTCCACCAGAGAGACGAATGGAGAAGGATTGTATTTGCAGCAAAGAACCTCAATGGCTCGGAACGCTAAAGAAGAAGAAGAAGAAGAAGAAGAAGAAGAAGAAGAAGAAGAAGAAGAAGAAGAAGAAGAAGAAGAAGAAGAAGAAGAAGAAGAAGAAGAAGAAGAAGAAGACAAATTATGTCCGACTAATTTTTTATATGCTGATACGACATTGTGCCACGCCCATTATGTTGAATTTCGTGACACATGCGGGGGAGGCACGAGAGTATGTCAAGGTGTTGAGGAGGTACGTGCAGGACATAGAGAGGAAAAGGGACAGAATAGAGGTAATGACATATAGGACATAGATAAGCACTTCTACAGGGTAGTAGATAGAGTAGAGACAGAACACAAGTTGGGACTTAGAATGGTCATAAGACAGGACATCTACAGGACAGTAGATAAACGGGAGACAGGACTTAGGTGGGGACACAGACGTGTCATAACCAGGACACCGGCAGGACCAACCCAGAGGATAGGAGGGGACGCCAGTTCACGGGATACCACCCTGAACAGACCAGATGTTTGTACAACCCAGCTTAGCACGGACGGACTCCGAGTATGATAGGACAGCACGGGGTTTGACAGACAGCACGGGATCTTATGGACAGCACGGGATCTAGGACGACAAAGCCAGCCGACGTGATGGAAATCGTCAGACGGGACGTGACAGTTTTCAAGAGAGGACACTTGTGTATTTCCTAGGGCAAATGCTTAGTTTGCGAGGGCGCTAGTTGAAGATAGCGAGTGTGGAGTTTGACTAAGTGATTATGTATGATTATTGTAGAGATGGCGGCATTTGTATATTTGTTCAGGCAGCCACCGCATGGGTATAATGTGTAACTAGCTCAGGTTCGCCTGAAATAAAAGACGTGATGTACCATCCACACAACGGATGTTTCTTTGGGTGTGGATGAAGAAGCGAGAGTGCCTGTGTGTGATACAAGATGTTGACACTAATGTTATTGATGTTACGTCGCCCAATGGTGGTTCCATTCATATCTTCTAAATTTCTGAAAAATGGTTCACTGTATAAGGAAAAAAGATTTGGAGACAGTACACATTCCTCGCACACCTCTCTTATCAGGCTGATATTGACCTACTTCATTGTCAATCTTTATGACAATGTTATGTTTCCAGAGGAGCGGCTGACCGAATGGCTAGAATGCCGGATTCCCATTCGGGATACCCGCGTTCGAATCCTCGGTAAGGTGTGGAGTTGTTTTTCTGTCAGGGGCAAAACAAAACCTCTAGCCTGCACAGTTCGCAGCGACTGCACTAGCCAGGCGGCCTTAATTCCTCATGCTCAAAACCTCCCTGCCATACACTTAAGGTACTATATTGGCAGTAAATGGCAGTTTTGATAGTTGTTTCCAATAAAGATTATTTACACGTCTAAGGTCTTTCCCATAAATATGTAGATATGCACGCATCTTTATCATGTAGACATGTCTTACTTTATCGAAAGCCTTTGTGTAGTCAACATTGTAAACTAATAGATACACATTTAAGACGTCCACCAAGATCCAGTTGTAAGTAGACAGACATGTGGCAGTAACTGCCATGGCAGAACCATGCACCATTCTTTGTTCAAATACTTTTCAAGGCTAGATATGAATTATATCCATACCCATTTGTTGTCGGTTCAAGATCACAGACACTAATAAAGAAGACACCCATCTTAGGGGTTTCTATTTGGTCGTACGTCGAAGTAAACATGTTCCTTCAGGGAGGCTCTGTCATTTGAAGGCGGTAGGTTCGAATACTGATTTGTCACTATAGCTTAGACATTGTATATTCTATAGTGTGCGATTTGATGTGTTGTTCCTCTACTTTAATGCGTGCCTGTCAATATTATTGAACGTATTTATTATGCTATATCGATGGCCTCAGGGGTTATCCAGCAATTATATGTGAGTGTATTACGTAAAGCATTATTGAGCTAATCAATGAAGTCTCTTATTTAAATGTCAGTTATATATCAGACACTAGACTCAATATTAGAGTCAAGAATACGTGGTAGCTCAACGACTAGCACGCTTGCCTGTCGTTCCAGTGGTCAAATGTTTGAATCTTCATAGATAAGGGATGTCTTGATGTAGCTATTAGGTCTACGAAGATTAAATTGGGTATCTGGAAATGGTCTGGAAAGCAAAGGTGGCCGATGTGATATTGACGCATAAACCATGGAATCGCAAATCGTTTATAATGATATGGGGCTAGGACCATTTACCCAATGCAGCTCACGGCGAGAAAGGGGGTTCTTTACTTTTTATTGTAAAATTACGGTCCTGTGTGTTTGTGTGTCTGCTATTTGACCTCTGATTGGTTGATATATATTTGTATGACCGTTGTTGCTATTTCATTCAGTTATTCTGTCCATGTTCCTTAGCTGAGTGTTTAGTTAGATGATAGACCTGGTTAATCAAGATGCCTGTTTAGGGGATTTTTAGCTGGCAGTACGTTGAATTACACAGGTACACACAGTCCTTCAGGAAGGCATATGGAGGAGGCAAGTTGGAATGATGACATGGTCACTACAGCTTTGAATTGTTATGTTGCCTAGTGTGTCCTCAAATCTCTATTCCTTTCCTCTACTTCTGTGAGTGCCAATCAATACATGTGGATGTATGTTCCATAATAGACATGCTTTAATCAAAAAATGTGTCTTCGACGTTGCCATCTAAACCGCTGTGCTAAATTGAATAAATATGGAACAACATATCAACAGTTTAATCCATTTATTTTTCACACAAGCTTTCAATTTGGAGATCGCAGTAACGTATGTTTGAGATGATAGAAAACATTAATTTTTCCTGAGGAAAAATAAACACCCACACAGAATGAAACAGAAAAAAGAACAAATCGAAACTAGATAAAAGAAAAGAACATTGCTCAGTTGGCACATGGACCCATGCATATGCACATGAATAAGCGACAACAACAAATCAATAGAAAATTGAAGTGGAAGTACTCTTCTAAATTAGAGGGAACATTAACAGTGTCCTCGGTAACCGATCAATTTTCAAGTAATTTCAGAGTAAAGATAGAGGATTTGAAAACCGCAGAAGGAATATTGTTGGCAAAAGAAAACGCATCTTAAAATATACGAAGCTAGTTGTCTCGATATGGGGAAAAATATAACCCCCCCCCCCCCCCCCCCCCCAAAAAAAAATAAAATAAATAAAATAGCAGACCTAAAAGCGCACTTTATGCACTATGTCAGAAATTGCGAAAACAACTGTGACACAATTGTCGTATATTCTGAAGGGACTGGTAATCACTGATTTGCATGACCCATTTATGTTAAAGGAAACTGGGTCCCATCCACTTCTAATATGTAAATAAACCAAGAATACGACCCTTGATCTTTTACAGACTCATTTTTGTTTACTTTTGTCTAGGAGTAAATGGTCCTCTTTTTCTGGGAAAAAAACCAATGAACAAATAGATCTGACTATGTCCCCTTTCACCTGCAATATAATAGCTCTCGAACCCCCATTCAATCTGTGAAAATATCTAAAAAAAGATTTCCTCAGGGTGAACCAGGTGCAAGGAAACATGGGTTATTAACAGTTTAAAGATCCAGAGTCTTAATTTACTCTTTGGGTTATTGAATTCATTTTTGAGCTAGTTTGTTAGATAATTAATTATTTCACAAACAATGAATCACATTGATGACTTGTCACACAAATAAGACAGAGATGTCAACAGACAGGATGGACTGTAATGAAATTAGGAACTTCAATACATTGTATAAATTTATTGACTGGCCTGATTCTCTTTTGGCCTATTGATTGATCATGACACATTTAGGTACATCAGTCATGGTGATAGTTACACATGTGGCAATGCCAATCATGGTCATTCATCAGTCCATCAATAAATCATAATAATCAAATGATCACAATGTCTGATAGCAAAGCATCTTAATTTGAGTCTAAAGTTTTCTACTAAATTTTACACTCTATAAAAAGGTGGGTGTGTGTTGTTATCAGTCCTCTGGGTGGAGTTTGGGTGTAAACAGAGGAAATGTCACCTATGAGTGGTTGGAGTGAGTGAAGCCTGGGTCCATCAACTGCTGGATCCCATTCAGTGTGTGCCAAAGCTACTCTGAAGGCTTCTCATGCTCTGGTCAGGGCCTGAGGTCTCTTCCATCTCATGGTTTGGGACATCTTCTGTCATCTGCCTCCCTCTTGTCTGGTTTGGATTTCCACCATGGACATCACTGTTTAAAATTAACAGAGGTATTTACAATCCTACCAAAGTAATTTTTGCAGTATGTCATAAGTATGAGAACAACATAACAGAAAGAATAAGATCAGAAGAAGTGTTGTTGTGTTAATTTGTGTGGGGCCAGACATCATTTCACTGCATGCACCTGCCATCAGTTGGTACCTGCTGTATGCATTCTCTCAGTGTACTTTTGGTTCAGTGAGAAGTGTGCAATCAGACAGAGATAAGATTGAGGATGTGTTTTTCCTTGGGCCATTGAAGTCAAGCAAATAATGCAAGATCAAGACAAGGACAAGAGGCATTTTTATAAATGACATACATTACATCTTCATCATCTCTTTCAGTGTTGCATGGTGTGTTTAAATGTTTATCTGTACCTCCCAAATCAACTATTTGTCTTCTTCTTCCCATTATCAATCATGTTCCTGTTCCTGTTGTGGTTGTGGGGTTGGGTGAAGTGCTGTGTTGAGTATTGTGTTGAGTTAACTCCTGTTGTGTGGGATTTTCATAGTTTGTACCATTTCCATTTCCATCATCAGTAGTTAATATGAATTTAACTCACCAAGTGTTTTATTGTTATGCATGTCTGTCATACAGAATATCTGATGTGTATTTGTTACCAAAGTAATCTATACAAGATCATGACAACAATCCATTAGAAAAAAAGGTTATTACATAAGGTACCCCTTTCTAATTCCCTCCTTCTCTCCATCTTATTTTTATTCTACCACCACTATCACCAGTGCTCATCATGTGCATTCTGTTAGTGATCACTAGTTGACAATAGACCGAGGTTTTATTCACCTTGTGGTCTCGACAGATTAACCAGGCCTTCTATCACAATGGCGTCTTGTGAAGCGTAACCTGTTTCTAGGCAAATGCGTTTAGCGAGTGCTTTGACTAATTAAAATATGTCATACAAATACAATCGATTACTATCAACTACTATTATTTCAATGCGTAAAGAGGAAAGAAAAGATATAATCCATCTCTCAGCCTCTTAGATTGCAAATAGACAGAAATATGTACATTTTCAAACGAGGCAGTAGTTAATGTGCTCAAACTGACCTGTCTGCAGAAACAATTCAAAGTGATTTTTGAAGCAATGCATTAACATGCGTTTGAATTTTTGCCTCAAACATTTTCCTGTGATAGATTGATGTAAGATGCATATAGTAAAGTCAATAGTTGTAGTGAAGAATATCAGAGTTTGCAGTTTTGAGAAAGTTTCAGATGTCGTTTTCGCCGGGAAAAATGGCTCAGTGTAGCCAGAAGTAGCAGTCGTCAATTTTACACTTCAGAGATTTATTTTATCACTAATACACTTAATTTTAACACACAACACTGGATACCTCCGCCGCATATGTCTTGGTATCACACTGATATGAGGATTGTCAAGCTTACCTCAGTTCTTGAATCAAACTGCAGTCTTTGCACTCAGAAAGGACAGGTCTCACAAATAACTGACCGGTCGTCAGGCTTTAGAAGTAAGAGTGCGCGGGTTTTGAGGAAAGAGACGCTCACTTGGGTTAAATTTAAATCACGTGATCTCTTACCACCACTCGTTTTGTTAGTTGCAGACGCGGTAGTTTTCTATTATTAGATGACATCCATCTATCTAAAGTGTCAACTTGTGTTAGATTCATAATGGTGCGTTCAAGTGTGTGAGTTCTCTGGTTCGTGGTGAGAAATTGTTGACGCACTGCAAATGATGGTTGGTAAATATGTCACAACAATGGATCCTCTCACATTCCACAATACTTGGAAATAAAGAGGCTGAGGATTGGCAAAGGAAAAAGGTTGACTACCTTAACCGACTTAGATAAAATTTATGATGAAGTCAAAAGGTTTATACGAAGCACTTTTAGAATTAAGTATGAATCAGAGCATCAAGGCCACAGAAAGATCACGCATACTACCAACTTTATCTAAGTGAACAAGTTACAATCCTCGGACTCCACACAGGACATAACAGGCTGAAATAGCACTTATTCAATAAACTAAAGATATGATATACCGATGAATGTAATAGTGGAATTAGTAAAATGACAGCTAAATATTTGCTGGAAGTGTTCATCATATGTAGAACACACACACACACAAATGTGGCATGGATAGTTAAAGTTAGTTTCATATCATTTATAGGACGTAGCAGTAACCCCAGTATCGATTGTATCTTTCTGATTTCTTGGCAAAGTTTACGTTCAGTAGATTGCCATTGCTTTCTGAACCACCGGCACTTATACTATTGTATGAAATACAGCACAAGGTAGTTTGCTTCCAAATCGCCTACAGCTGTGTTTCGAACGTGGTAAGTAGGAACAGGTTGGAAACAGAAAAGACCAGCTTTCAAGGAAGACGATCATAATCCACCATGAACTCTGCAGACCTTGCCCTTTGCGATCGAAAGCCTGCTGGACTCCTTAAGCTTGAGCTCATCCTGAACTCTTGATTAAGGTTCTGACCCTGAACGCAGACGGTCTAAAATGATAGCCATGCCCTAAAGAATAGTATTAGTAGCATAAAGAGAAGGGGAAGAAGAGAGAAAGAGAGAGAGAGAGAGAGAGAGAGAGAGAGAGAGAGAGAGAGAGAGAGACAGACAGACAGACAGACAGACAGACAGACAGACAGACAGATATACAACCGTACAGACAGACAGAAGACAGACAGAAGACAGACAGAAAGAGAGTTTACTTGTGATAGAAACTAAATTGTGAATAACGTTGGTCATTTTATTTTCTCCAACTGTTTTATGGTAAGTAATAAGTAAATGAAGGGCCCTTTTTATAGTCATGGGGCGTATAGGGCATATGGTGCCAGCCATGTATGTTATATACCAATTTGCACTGGCTGCGTCATGTGGTAAGTAATATGCCGCCAGCCGTCACTTTTCAGAACATTTTCTGACACCCATTTTAGGCTGGGTCGACCTGGGAGCACAGGTCAATGAAATACATCTCTGCTTGGAAGAGAATTCGAATACGTGATCACTGGGCCGTCAGACAAGCCTTTTGAATTACTGTACTCGAAGGAAATCTGATCATCAATAAAATAAAGTGTATGTGTGTCTTTATATCCTACAGACCCCATCTGCCCTAATGATTGATGCAGTTCGGACAATTTATGAAGTCTTTCTTATGGATATTCCAAAACCTGTAGCTGGTAGATCAAAACAGGAGCAGAATTGTAACATGGAGAATTCTCGACCATTAGAAACTGGCCCAGCTATTATAAGTGCCTTAAATAAGGTATGTTGAAATTTTAAATCGTGAACTTAATGATGCTAGTTAGTTAGTTAGTTAGTTAGTTAGTTAGTTAGTTAGTTAGTTAGTTAATAAGTTAGTTATTTAGATTGATTGATTGATTGATTTAGGAACCGACATCACATCATTCGGGACATTCCCATAAGCGCTCTGTCCATATCCTCAGCAGCCAGCGAAGAGTTCCAACACCATTAGTTCCAGTAGCAATCTGATTATATGTCCGTCTCGTCTTTCCTCCGAGCACTGAGCGTCGGACAGATCCCCCCGCCACCCCTCGTCGCCCCATTCCCGCCAGATCACGGTGATTTATTCCCTCCCCCCCCCCCCCCCCCGAGGTGCACAGGCTCTCCCACAAGGCCGCAACCACGTCTGCCTTATCATGCATCAACACTCCACCAAGCCCCGCCGAGCCAGCCAATCTGTCCGCCTGTTCATTCCCCAGCACACCGGCATGCCTCGGAGAAAAGATCCAGGTGATGCCCGCCACCCGCGACCTCCGAAGCGAAGTAAGCCACTCTGCACGAAGCCCGCCCGTCCCCACCCTCCCCAGCACGCCATCTGAGTCATCTACAATCACTATGTGTGTATGTATCGTGTTCTCCATCCAGCGGAAAGCGGCACCGACCACCTCCACCCCCATTCCCAAGCTAGATGCCGTGGCATCACACGCCAGGCTCTCCCGCACCAAACGTCGATAATCAGCCTTCGTCAAGAATCCCCAGGCACCTCTCTCACCTCTCAACACCGAACCATCTGTGTAGATAATCACATTACTCGGGTGAGCATTATCGTGAATTAGTTGCTGGATTTCTACTTCCGTGGCCCCTGCTGGCCATTCCCTGCACTCCCGGCTCAATGTGATTATAACTTCGCACAAGTCCGACTGCTCCGCCAGCACCCCGACCCCCCCCCCCCTCGCCCAATGTTCCTCAAGATGCACACCCTTCCGATCGCACCCTCAGCCCGAGCCATCCACGATCTCCCTCCCACCAGTCTCTGACCCCAAACTGCGTCCAGCGCCCCATGCAACGGGTGACCCATGTCCGCAGCCACTCCAAGGCACGCCCTCGCCCGCATCACCTTGAGCCCACCAGGTAACAGTCGACATACCACGGATGCAACGCTTACACATCACCGGGGCGTCTCCGGTGCATCCCAGAATGACCCGCACAGCCTCGATCCGCAAGCGCTCCAATTTCACCAGCTGACTCTTTGTGACAGTGAGCAGTCCTAGTCCATAATCAATGAGAGGATCAAATGCTGGTATAGTGTGAAGAGCATTCTCTGCTTTGTGTCAGTTGCAGCCATAGTTTTAAGTGTATTGAAGAAACGATCTGGAGAACTTGGTGACAACTGGTAAGATCGAGGGGAACAGACCAAGGGGAAGACCTAGAAGCAAGTACCTGGATGGCTTGGCCTTGTGGCGTGGTCGAGACAGAAACACGGAGTTGATCCACGACTCTGGTGATCGAGTGAGATGGCAGAACATGACCGCCCACGCTTACCGGCATGGCACATGATGGATGGATGAATGGAGTCCCTTTTGAGATCTTGTCACAACCGTCTCCACATGGTCCTTGAAGGACAGGCTCCTGTCAAATGTGATTCCCAGATACTTCAGTTTGTTCTCTCTGTTGACGTTTCTACCATCTATCGTGAGGCTTGGGACATCAGCACCCACAATCTTGTTGTCTAGAGAGCACCACAAACAGCCGCCTTTTCCGGGTGGATGACAGCACTCATTGCAGTGCACCAATCGATCACTTTGTCTACTGTCGCCTGTAGCTCCTGGGCTGTTTGCTCCCTATCTCTCCTCTGCCTAAATGCAAGAATATCATCTGCAAATGTATACACGTTAAAGAGCACCTGTGAGATTGCAGATCCCTGTGGCAGTCCCGGGGTTAGGTCCATGCACCCAGACGGATAGCATCCCGGCGAGAATGCAGGACGGCTGCTATCCGGTTCACCAATCAGGGATTGACCCCTTTCTCCATCTGTTCGGTCATCAAAATATCATAGCGAAATATATTGTATGCATTCTCGAGATCAAGCGCTGCCGCCATCGTTTCCTGTCTACCCTGGAACCCCTCATAAACCTCAAAGTCAAAAGTGGCTGCATTTGACCAGGTATCTTTTCCTGGCCTGTAGCTCCCTAGGCCTGTTTGGAAGAAGGTTCCCCCTTTCCAAAAACTCTTGCAGCTTTACAGCAACTATCTTCTCTAAATCCTTCCCAAATGTATTTTGAAAGGTTATGATCCTAAAGCCACTAAGCTTTGAATGATCCTTGAATGGTTTATGGAGGGGGATGAGATAGCTGTGTACCCAATCCTGCGGTACTGATGCTGTCCTAATGCTCTGGTTAAAGTAGTCGGTCATCTCCTTCAGGTCTGCATCGCTCAAAACCTTCATGTTGCCATACCTAACACCATCGGGCCCTGGTGCCGTGTATTTTGTTTTTTTTCAAAACATGTTTAACACCTTCAACCCGTATGATGTCTTCATAATGCATATTCTCCATGGTGCCAGATAACTCATCTCTAACTGCATCCCTGGTATCCGCATCATTATGATTGGTCTTCTCTAAAAATCTCTGGAGAAACGCCTCCCCTTTCTCTTTATCTGTTGTAACGCGCACACCATTCTCTCTATAAATTGTTCCCACTGTCATAGGCCGATCTTTTCTTTGCATTTGTCTGTGCAGTTTCCTGAATTTTCACAGTGTTTTATCCCCTCCAATCTCCTTCATAAAACATTCCCATTTTACGTTCTTGGCCTCTGCATCACAGCGCTTGAAATCCTCCACTTTGTCTTTCTTGACATTTCCCGCTGTGTCCACTTCCTCTTGTGAGCTTCGGGGTATCTGTCGCACTTTCCTTAGCTGCTTAACTGCAGCTCTATTTTGCTCTCCAAGCATTGTCTACTGCTGTGGTCCACCATAGGGGTTGCAAAAAAAGGAGTTTTAACAGTCCTGTTGCATGCCCCCTGTCTGAGGCGTCCAAGAAGGCTGTCGTTCCACTCATACCGGAAGGTGATGCGCGCTCTCCCAGCCTTAACTTTCCTGTATTTAGAGATCAGGACTGAGCATGGCATGTGAGCACTCCCATGGACATTCAAAACAGTCCACTTTACATCAAGGACCGAGGACTGGGAGACAAGTGCCAAGTCACTAGCAGTGTCTGCATTGTCAGGCCTCATTGCTATTCTAGTCGGCCTCCCATCATTTATGCAGACCACATCGGAGTCCACCATGGCATCCGCAAGGGCAATTCCCTGTCGGTTTTCTCCACTACTGTCCCAATCTCTTTTCCTCGCATTGAAGTCTCCACATATGAGTAGCCTATCATCTGGTAATTCCTTCAATTATTTAAGCCAGTACCATTGTTCCTTTCTGACAAAACCGTCCGCTGTGGCATATCCATCCATCCATCCATCATGTGCCATGCCGGTAAGCGTGAGCGGTCATGTTTTGCCATCTCACTCGATCACCAGAGTCGTGGATCAGCTCCGTGTTTCTGTCTCGACCATGCCACAAGGCCAAGCCATCCAGGTACTTGCTTCTAGGTCTTCCCCTTTGTCTGTTCTCCTCGATCTTACCAGTTGTCACCAAGTTCTCCAGATCATTTCTTCTCATAACATACCAAAAAAATTGTGACTGTTTACGTCTAATGTCTCTAATCAGTTTACGATCTTCATTTGTTTCTTGAAGAACTTGTTCATTGGTCTTTCTGGCTGTCCATGGTATTCTTTGCATTTTCCTCAGAAACCACATTTCTACAGCCATCAGATGTATTTCAGCCTGACTGCTCATTGTCCAAGCTTCACATCCATATAAGAGTACAGGTTCTATGTAGCATCTCAACACTCTTTCTCTCGTTTCAATTGACATCTTTTTATTGGTCAGTATGTTTTTCATCTTGCTAAAGGCTACTTTTGCCATGGCGATTGTTGTTCTAATCTCTTCAAGGCATCTCCCATCAGATGTTATTACTGTTCCAAGATAATTGTACCTATTCACTTGTTGAAGAATATTCTCATTTACTTGTATATTACATTGTGGTATTTCGTTCTTCCTAGTGACGACCATAATCTGTGTCTTTTTACAATTTAATTCTAACCCTAGTTGTTCACTGTGTGTAACAACCGCATCTACTCAATTTTGCAGATCCTGTTCCTTGTCTGCAATCAAGACTGTATCATCTGCATATCTAATGTTATTGATGCATCGTCCCCGAATGTTGATGCCTTCCATATCTTAAATATTTCTGAAAATTTTCTGTGGCATATACATTTATGATATTCCAACTTAAGCCACCAATCTCCATTTGTATACCCTGGACCTCTCTTGCACTGTGATTCCACTGGCTCAAGTCAAGCTTCACTCAAGTCACATGCTTCACTCCTTTCTTCACCAGCAGACCTTGCACATGTCTCTTTTGCCCAGGTGGGGTTTACATAACTGGCGTATCCAGGGCAATGGTATTTGTCTGTATTTAACTCATGGAGCATGAGGACATCAAAATCATATATTAGCCTCTCCAATACATTACCTCTCTGCCTGGCACTACGACAGTTCCAGTATCCCACTCTTACATTGTTGAAACCTAGTCTCTCCACTTTTCGTCTTGTTCTCCTGGCGCCTGCCCTCCTATTTCTATGCCTTCTTCTCACACCACTTCCTCGCTTTCCCCTCCTCACTCTCTCTTCGCTAGCCTCTAAAAGATGTGTCAAGCGCAGAGCACGTGCTCTGTAGCTCCGGCGACGATTCTCGTGTTTAATTAAATCCATAAACAAAGTTTGGATATTGCAGGAAATAACCGGTAGCCCTAACATTGCCTCCTTACTAAGGAAGGGAAAGGGGATGTCCCCCAGGAGTTCATACGCCTGGTGCCGCCCCGCCCGCATACCAGACGTTCCACGTTCACGACCAGCTCATCCGTGGCCATTCAGTCCTCGGCACGTTGGTCCACCTTACACTTGGGGGTTTATAATCGGAGTTTTCCATCTTCTACCTCTTGGTGGTATCTTGCCTATGGACTAGGGGAGGTGGTCGTGCGCTTGTGGGACCAGGTGGAGAAGGCGAAGGAACAGATTGAGAACCCATATGTGGAAAGAATGAGATTGCGGGGGATCGGCAGGGGTTCTGGAAGAATCTCAAACCTGAGAGGGAAGACCAGGAGAACTTTTAATCAGATAGCGGTGGGAACGATTAGTAGTATGACTCTCCGCTGGCTGTTGAACGAGAGGACTGAGCACATACGGGAAAGTCCCGAGTGATGTCGGTTCTTAACGCAACTCAACTCAACTAAACCATCTTCTAGATTGGCCGCTGTAATAGCTAATGGGCCCAATCTACCCGGGGGCAAGAGGTTCCAGCGCCTCATTCCTGGCGAGCACAGTAAATACATGTATATGGGGAACAAAACCAATGTCATACAATATCTATCATATAGTACATAGTTAAAGTCACCACACAATGGAAACATAACTCTCATCGGTAGATAGTTGAGCTCCAAACATAGCAGTGACGACATCAGTAATCTGGTTAACTTCCTACGTTGAGCTCTGCAGTACAACATGCTGATGGTACACCAGTGGCCAGATCACACACTGACACAACCAGGACAACACACATGACTTCTGCCGAATGTCAATAGGCGAGGTGGAATTTATAATATTCTAGCTAAAGTGCATTTCGATTTTGTAACCGGCAGCTTGGGTGCATTGGAGGTTCGCTTGGAAGTTGTAACCAGAGTTTTCTTCAGAATGTCCAGATGTTGTATCATCTACTTGTCATCGAACATGCTTGTCTCTCGGATGGCGCCCGGGACTTTCCCAAAAGAGTAGATTCTGAACGTTGGCAGGATTTTTATATCCAGGCTTTAACATAGATCGGAATATCGCTGGCAGTTCACTGCCGCAAACTGATCGCTGTCTTGATGCCTTGCCGCCTTTTTGAAATTGGCTTTGGGTTAGTTAGTTAGTTAGTTAATTAGTTAGTTAGTTAGTTAGTTAGTTAAGTAGGTCGGTAGGTAGGTAGGTAGTTAGTTAGTTAGTTAGTTAGTTAGGTAGCTAGTTAGTTGGTTAGTTAGTTAGTCGTGGTTCCAACGTCACGACAACGGTCCATCCCCATTATGCTTTATTCCTGTGCCTGTGAATATCACACAAAATGCTCCTCACTGCCAAATGTGAAAAGTGGAACAGGCAGGAGTCTCGGCAAGCCAAGAGCCCGCACAGGTACACTGTGCATAAAGCCGCCACCAGAATGCCAACACAAAAGTCCTCTACAAAAAAGACAGTTCATCGTCATTGGAATCGGCAGTCACCAAAAAGACTTCATTAACCCGGGTTTATCCCACACTGCTAGGTCTCTTTACGCAGGGGACCCGCCGAAAGTGCCGCACAAAACACGAACTCCGTAGCTCCAGTGACAACTCCCAGGAGTCTCCTAAAAATGCACTCGTGAACCGAAAAGGCAAACCAGTCAATTTAGCGATAGCCGGCCATTGTTCCGAACATGCAGTCCACTGTGCAAACAACAGCGGACAGATGTAAAAGAATTCCGCAGGAATCTCACATCTCACAATGTCGCGCTACGCACTCAGTAGCCGGCGACGGAATCATGTACTACCAGTCCAACATGAGGTAAATGCGAATGTAAACCGTAGCCACAAGCATAAACACACCAGAGGACTTAACGGTTCAATGCCTAACCGCCATATTGGGGACCGGAAGTCTTCTCTTAATGATGCATACATAAGTACGCTGTACTTAATTAATGGCTTCCACCTTTGTCTCATTGACTTCGCAAAGGCTTTCACCATGTCAACATGATAACGATGCTTGCAGATGTACAAACTTATGGGGACAATCTTACATCTTTAGAGCATGTATACTGGAAACAACAAACTGCCATAAAATGTATAATGAAGTAAATCAATACCAGCCAACAACAACAACAACAACAACAACAACAACAACAACAACAACAAAACTTTATTTTGAAAGGGTTAAGAATTGGGCACGCAGGCCCGTCTAACATTCTGCCCTTTTATCACTCTCTTTCATACATTATACCATTCACACATCATTCAAGGCTAACTGAAAACAGCAACAATATAAAATATATGCATTATAAAGGCATTTGGAAAAATTAAAAATAAATACTACACGACTCAGTAATAGTAATAACTGGTGTGGCATTTATTAGCTATGTGGAATATACTGGCCTACCAAAAGGGGACTGGCTGTTATACTGGGGTTTTATTATGTTATTACTTCTATTATTAAGGGGGAAGGTAATCCGTACTGAGATAGTGTTCAAATAATTTGCGATTATATGTATAGGGATTGATGATGTCTTTTATTTCATGTGGAAGATTGTTCTACAGCTGAGCTGCAGAGTACGTTAAGCTTGTTTTGTATAAGTCTATCCTAGGCTTCGGAAGGTGTAATAAATTTAATCGTTTACTGTGTCTAGCATTATATTCAAACAATGGCCAAAGGTAGTTTGGGGCATTCCGATGTAGGATTTTGTGAATTAGTTTGGCCTTATTGAAAAGCAGACGTTTGCGGAGTGGTAGTAACTGAAGGCGTTTATGCAGGCTAGGATTGTCAGTTAAATGTTTGCTATAAATTAATCTCATGGCCCGTTTCTGGAGTGAGTAAAGTCGCTTGGTGCTTGAATTGGAACAACCGTCTCAGATTGTAGAGCAGTAGTCAAAATGTGTCTGTATGTGTGAAGAATAGCGTCCGACAGGGGTTTGTTAGTCTCAAAGCGTTTTTTTTTTTTTTCTCTCTCTTTTCTTTTTTTTCGTTCATAGTGAAAATACTTTGAGAAATCTTTAGGCTGAGATGCACTTACAGTGATAACATCAGAAGGAATTTGCCTTGTAGAGATTAGAATAGAAATCGCTAAGGCAAATGTATCTTTATACAAAATTTACAACATACTCACCAATACAAAGCTGCCAAGTCCAGTGAAAAAAAGAGTGTTAATGTGCCCTGGGCCGGTCTCTCTGGCTGTGGGGTTACAACACTTTCTCTCTGTAATCCCGTTTATCACGCAGAGTCTCGCAGCGAAGCGAGAACTGAGGTGGTTCGACCCCCGCTCGTGACTTGCGGATACTGAGCCGGCCGCTCAGAAAGCAATGGCAAACTACTGAGCGTAATCTTGCCAAGAGATCAACAGACAGCTGAAAGATGCTGCTGTTGACAGCTAAGTCCTGTAAAAGGATACGCAAAAAAAAAAAAAAAAAAAAAAAAAAAAAAAAAAATGTGCCCTGTAGAACCTATGCTTTTATAAGCATCTGAAACTTAGACAATAATCAGACACGCTGAGAAACATCTAATGGCATTGGAAAAGTGGTTTCTGATGAAATGCAAAGAATACCACTGGCAGATACAAAAAGCAATGAGCAAGTCCTGAAAGTAAAAATGAAATTAGTAATTTGATATAAGAAATGAGACGTAGACAGTTAATATTTGTGAACATGTTTTGAGGAAGATTAAGCTGGAAAACTTAGTGACAACTTGGAAAATAGATAAATACCTGGATGGCATGGACATATGGCATACTCGGGACATTAACACAGACCTGATCCAAGACTGATGATCGTGTGAGACGGTGAACCGTGATCACCCACGCTTATCGGCATGACACACGATGATATGATAATTAATTATGTTCGTTCATTTGTAAATATCCGCTATTGATTGTCAAGTGTGTTTTCGAAATTATATTAATATATTGCTAGCTGGAGTGGCTAGATTTTGCGTTGATAAATTGAAAACCGTGTTAATATACAGTAGTTGAAACAATTTTTAAGTCATATTTGATCATTCCAGCTGTATAAAACAAACGCAACAAATTATTCTCAACGTTCTAAGATAAAAAAAAGAATAATTAACATGAAAACATGAATATGACACTACACTATATATAGTACTAGCTGACCCGGCCCGGCTTCGCCCAGAGCCTGGTGGGGAGCATCTCATTTAAATCATATAAGTAGTCATATAAGCTCCCGTTCCCGTTCCCGACTATCTGTCTGTCTGTCTATCTGTCTGTCTGTCTGACCCGGCCTGGCTTCGCCCAGACCCTGATGGGGAGCATCTAATTTAATTCATATAAGTAGTCATATAAGTTCCCGTTCCCGACTGTCTGTCTGTCTGTCTGTCTGTCTGTCTGTCTGTCTGTCTGTCTGTCTGACCCGGTCCGGCTTCTCCCAGCCCCTGGTGGGGAGCATTTCATTTAATTCATATAAGCAGTCATATAAGCTCCCGTTCCCGTTCCCGACTATCTACTGTCTGTCTGTCTGTCTATTATTAGAAAGAGCACTTGAAAGATCTTTACATCTTCCCCCAACAATTAACTTCGGTAAATGGAGCGTCTTATTTAATTCATATTCGGCCCCTGCTCCCGTTTCCGTTCCCAAAAAAGACGACCCGGACGGGCTTCGCCCAGTCCCTGGTGGGGAGCGTATCATTTAATTCATATTCGGCGGAGGGAGGAGGAGGAGGGAGCAGGAGGGAGCAGGAGGAGACAGGAGGAGGAAGGAAGAGTAGGAGGGAGGAGCAGGGATTAGGAGAAGGAGGGAGGAATGAGGGGAGAGGGAGGAGGGGGAGGCAGGAGGAGGTAGGAGGAGGGAGGAGGAGGAAGAGGGAGGAGGAGGGAGGAGGAGGAGGAGGGAGGAGGAGGAGGAAAGAGGAGGAGGAGGAGGGAGGAGGAGGGAGAAGGAGGAAGGAGGAGCAGGGAGGAGGAGGAAGAGCGAGGACGAGGGAGGAGGGGAGAGGAGGAGGAAGAGGGAGGAGGAGGGAGAAGGAGGAGGAGGGAGAAGGAGGAGGAGGAAGAGGGAGGAGGAGGAGGGAGAAGGAGGGAGAAGAAAAGGGAGGAGGAGGAGGGAGGAGGAGGAGGGAGGAGGAGGAGGGAGGAGGAGGAGGAGAGAGGAGGAGGATGGAGGAGGCGGAGGGAGAAGGAGGAAGGAGGAGGAGGGAGGAGGAGGGAGGAGGAGGGAGGAGGAAGATGGAGAAGGAGGAGGGGAGGGAGGAGGGAGGAGGAGGGAGAATGAGGAGGGGGAGGAGGGAAAGGGAGGAGGAAGAGGAGGAGGGAGGAGGAGGAGGGTGGAGGGAGGAGGTAGAGGGAGGAGGAGGGAGGAGGTAGAGGTAGGAAGAGGAGGGAGGAGGAGAAGGGAGGAGGAGGGAGTAGGATGGAGGAGGAAGAGGGAGAAGGAGGGAGAAGGAGGAGGAGGAAGCGGGAGGAGGAGGGAGGAGGATGAGGGAGAAGGAGGCAGGAGGAGGAGGGAGGAGGAGGAGGGAGAGGGAGGAGGAGTAGGGAAGAGAAGGGAGGAGGAGGGAGGAGGCGGAGGGAGAAGGAGGAAGGAGGAAGAGGGAGGAGTAAGAGGGAGAAGGAGGAGGGAGAGGGAGGAGGGAGGATGAGGAGGGGGAGGGAGGAGGAAGAGGAGGAGGAGGGAGGAGGAGGAGAGAGGAGGAGGGTGGAGGCATTAGGTAGAGGGAGGAGGGAGGAGGAGGAGAGAGGAGGAGGGAGTTCGCCATTCCGAATTCATACTCGTCTAGTTTCTGTGATTTCGGTCCTTCCATTGATCGTTCTTCTTTTCTACATGACTGTAGATAATTCTTGACACATAAAAAGATGAATTGTTATTGACATTGCCGTGTGACGATTCTGTGAAGTCACGTCATTTTCTTCGTTTTTCCTAGCGTTGTGGTTCAGGGATTGTTTGATCTCTTCTATTTACGTACGTATTTAGGGAGGGGGAGGAGGGAGGAGGAGGAAGAAGGAAAAAAGACTATGACAGTTGGCAGCGCGGGAATGAGAGGAAGACGTGTAGAAAATTTCATCTCAATCGGATGGACCGTTCGCGAACGCATAAAATACATAAAGACATACATACATTCTCTTTTATATATAAGATAATATTACATTTTCTGTTATTTTAACTGTCTTGAAAAATAGTTTCAGCCATTATTATCACTGTATAGTGTCATACCGACAAACTTGGACGATCCTGATTAGCTATTTAACATAAACACCATACTTGGTTCAGTTCAGTTCAGTTCAGTCCAGTCGCGGTTCCAACATCACAGCAATGGGTCGTCCCCATTATTGGTTCATGACTTGAGTTATTCTCCTGATTATACCATTTCACCAAACCAGGCAACTATGTGTCTACTTTATTATATTTTTTCCTTTCTTTGCAACTATCACACAGTTTTTACCTTTTATTCTCCATAAGATGTTTCACTGCTCGTCTGCATACTGTCCCGGTCTGACATACATACACCAGTAAAGGCTCTATGCAGCGCTTTAACACTATTTTACTCATCGCAATTGGCATAATTGTATTGGTAAGCATGTTGTCCATGTTGCGAGAGGCAACGTTTGCTTCACAATGAATGGTCCAATCCCTACAATATAACTTCCATTCAATATTATGACGACAGTTTCAAGGGTGATAAAAGGTGGATGATTAGTTTTATGATCTGAGTATACTTTTATTACTAGACATACCATCACCAAGTGCTTTGCCAACTTGCATGAGTGATTATGTTTTTGTTTTTATTTCACACCTCGCCATCTTCAACAAAGTCCATTAATATTCTAATTATATATAATATTCTTAATATATTAATATTCTCATCCGCCACATCTTGCACCCATCTTCTCTGTGGTCTTCCTCTTCCTCTCTTGCCAGGCATATACCCCTCCATTATTGTTCTCTCCAAACTTTCCTGACGTTTCAAGTGAGAAAAATATTTCAATTTTCTTTGTTTTATCGTCTTTAATAGATTCTGAACAAATAGACTTCATAAATTAGCAGGTTGCTAATATGTTCCATCATTCGTTAGCAAACAATGTAAATATTTCTCAGCGAGATAACATAGACCCCGAGGTAGACCAAGAAGACGGTGGAGAGATAATATACATACAGACCTACAAGCACTTGGAATCAACGACTGGCAAGAGAAGGTCAACCAGAGAGACGAATGGAGACGGATTGTATCTGCAGCAAAGAACCTCAATGGCTCGGAACGTTGAAGAAGAAGAAGAAGAAGAAGAAGAAGAAGAAGAAGAAGAAGAAGAAGAAGAAGAAGAAGAAGAAGAAGAAGAAGAAGAAGAAGAAGAAGAAGAAGAGATTACGTTCTTATTTCAGAGCTCCATTCACAATACAATAATTTCTATACAAAACACACACACACACACATGTAAGTATGTATGTGTGTGAGTGAGTGTGAGTGGGTGCGCGCGCGCGCGTGCGTGTGTGTGTGTGTATATATGTGTGTGTGTGTGTTGTATACACATTATTGTATTGTGAATGGAGCTCTGAAACAAGAACGTTATCTCGCTGAGAAATATTTACATTGTTTGCTAACGAATGATGGAACATATTGTGTAGCAACCTGCTGATTTATGAAGTCTATTTGTCCAGAATCTATTAAAGGCGATAAAACAAAGAAAATTGAAATATTTTGGTCACTTGAAACGTCACGAAAGTTTGGAGAGAACAATAATGGAGGGGTATATGCCTGGGAAGAGGGAAGAGGAAGGTCACATGTAAGTATGTATGTTTGTGAGTGTGTGTGTGTGTGTGTGTGTGTGTGTGTGTTTGTGTGTGTGTGTGAAAATTAAAATGCTAACATGTCTCCTCGTTACATTGTTTTGCGACTATGTCTTACTTCTCTTTGCACTTTAAACAATTTTTGATTTTTTCACCATCCAATCTGACGTCTGATTGTTGTTCATGACATAACGCGTTAGTCTGCAATGTCCCTTATTCATATTCTTGCTAGACGACATCTGCTTCATTTTCCAGAAACCATGCTTTCAATCAGTATTCTTACCAAGCTACTTACGTTTAATATCGCCAACGTATTTCAATATTCGAGGCATAATTCTGTTTAAGATTTAGTTGTATTCGATGTCCATATCTTGTAGAATGTCAGCATTTTTCTGTTTCTTGGTGCACGCTATTCTAAGAATGTGTATGCAATATTTCAGCTCAGAAGTCATAATCTTCTTCTTTAGTGATTGTGAAATGGTCCTTGAATCTCATCTATATATTACCATAGGAAGGATGCATATTCTGAAAAATGTTTCTTTAATCGTTTATGTTGTGATTGAGTTTATTTCCATTCATTGTGATGTGCCTTTGAGGGGACATTTCTCCTATGTCATTACCATTAGTTTTGTTTTTCTGTTATTCAAATTAAGACTTATGTTTTGATTTTCAGTTGCAATTAGAAAAACCATTTCTTGTGACTGAGTTTCGTTGTCAGCCATCAAGACCGTGTCATCAGCATATTGCAGGTTGTTTACATTATCTCCGCCAATCGACATTCCTAGCATCTCTTTAATGGATCTCATTATTACTTTGATGTACAAATTAATCAGATTGCAACGATCACCATTTGTATTGGAACTCTTCATTGACTGTTGAAGATGATGACCGAAAGCTTATGGGAATGCTATGTGTGCATTGATGTCGGTTTTGATTCAACTCAACTCAACTGTACAAATTAAACAGATGGAATTACAGTACACAGTATTGTCTGACATCACGTTGTGAAATATTCCCATTGTATTGTCAGTTCTTTTGCTACCTTGGTTTCCCATGCTTGTTGTTTATCATCCTGAAATCTTTAACCATCGGTGTTTTAATTGTTTACAGTTTCATAATTATATCTTCCTGAAATCTTTAACCATCGGTGTTTTAATTGTTTACAGTTTCATAATTATATCTTCCTGAAATCTTTAACCATCGGTGTTTTAATTGTTTACAGTTTCATAATTATATCATCCTGAAATCTTTAACCATCGGTGTTTTAATTGTTTAAAGTTTCATAATTATATCATCCTGAAATCTTTAACCATCGGTGTTTTAATTGTTTAAAGTTTCATAATTATATCATCCTGAAATCTTTAACCATCGGTGTTTTAATTGTTTAAAGTTTCATAATTATATCATCCTGAAATCTTTAACCATCGGTGTTTTAATTGTTTACAGTTTCATAATTATATCTTCCTGAAATCTTTAACCATCGGTGTTTTAATTGTTTAAAGTTTCATAATTATATCTTCGGGTTATTCTTCTTATCAAATGGCTTAATGTAGCCAATACAGCACAGACATATATCTCTCTTTTCATTTCAAACGTTCTTCCTTGTAATGTTCTCAACATGTTCATGGTGTTGTTTATGCCTGTATCTTCTATACATTCACACTGCTCTTACCCAGTGCCTGGATGTATATAACTTCCCATTCATATAATTGTAATTTTTATGAACATTTTAGCCGCATGAATTATTCGACTAATTTTACAATGTTCTCGACAATTGATAGCACCAGACTGGTTTGGCAGAGCTATGAAAGCAGATGTTACTAGATCCTCAAGCTCTAGACATCCTTCACTAATTGTGTTATATTTTCTATACCCAATTCACTAACAGGGTTTACTTCTTCGATAATGACGTGGCAGAATGGATAAGTGCGGTCTAGCTCTTAAACTGCCAGTACGCTGGTGATAAGGTAGCGGAATCGTTTCCTAGGTACGTCTTTTGGGACTTCGGCGTTGCTTCTCGTTGAGTTAGAAGTGGCAAACTGCTCATCGCAAAACTTCCTAAAAAATGAACACGGGTTTGGGGTTGATCGCAAGGAAGATGTATTTATTTTAATGATGTAATGTGGCCCCGGGTATTTACATTTTCTCGTGTGTTGTATGACAGCTTATATTTTTGCTTTTGGTATTTCTGGTCATTGGTGGTACATGTTTGATCCCGATCTGCCATCATCATATAACTCGATTGTATACATGAATGTGTGTGTAATATTTGCTGATACAGGAATTGAGCACTATGTGGTGATCCGTTGTCGTGATAATGGAACTGCGACTAACGACTAATTTACTGTGATAGTACATAGCTATAATTAACTACACATCTTACATTGTTGTTGGATTGGTTGATGAAGAGTTAATTAACTCAGTGTGTGAAAAAAATTGTCTATAAACTTTAGTTGTTACCTTGAGTATGCTTCTCTTCACTTTTCAAGGTGCGTTTCCAAGGTTTGACAGGGCCAGTTGCTCTAAAACACGGACGCCGATCAGAGTACAGTGTTGATATATACAGACTTCATTTTAAACAACAGATGAAAAAGGTAAATTATAATATGCCATGTACTGCTTTACTGTCTTATTTCCGGTGAATGCTTGCAGCCATGGCATCCTATCGTCATGGCAGACACAAATGAAGTACCCACAATAGATACTAAATAAAGATTATACAATATTAAATTCCGCTAGCATGCTTTTTAAAAGTTCAAACAGAAGGATAAATAATTGCAATATTACAACTGTTCGAACCCTTAAGTAATGATTTTCGGTATACAATGAATGCCAATGCCTTGTTTTGGTACATTAATATTACTTTTAAAGCCGTTGAATATGTGTATTTTGTTTCACAGCTGTGTAAGTGCTCTTTGAAGAAACTAATTGACATGTTTATAACACTGGTTACACTGACATGTCGATTTGCAGCGTTATAACTGGTGAACAAATATCCATGTTCATGTTCAGTTCCCCTTGTCCATGCTTCCATACGGCCTCTCCATAATTCGTGTATTTGTTCCTATCCTGGCTTTTATGTCGACAATCAGAATATTGATATTGCCTTTTCTTTGATTGCCAATAATAATATGAAGTTTCATAAAGAATTCCTGCTTAATTGGTACATTCTTATCATTTGTTGATGCGTAACACTGAGTCATGTTTACTTTATGTGTATGAGTTGTCTTCTTTTTCATCGCCTGAAAACGTCGACTGAATATTTTTAACGAAAGTGGCAGTAAAGTTAAGGTTGTGGACATGTTGACATGTCCATATAGTTTGTCCTCAAATAGTCCTGGCGTAGGTCAAGACAGTTTTCTCAGTTCAGCAAATGTTGGGCATTCAATAATATTATTTTAGCCGCATAATACCATGTTCATAATTTTATTCATCAGTATTCCATATTGTTAGTTTATTAAACGTATGATATATCAACCTGTTATGTCCTGAACGAAGTCTTAAGATTGTTTTTTGTTCACTTGGATGGAGTTGGTAATATTACCATATTTCTGGTGGTCTTGATGCGCTGGTTCCCACATGTGTCAAAAACAGTTGTTTGGGAACCGTTTGGCCTAAATTATGTCTGTATTAGGTGAGATCGTCTTCAGCCTTTCTCCGCCAGTCTGAGAGCATCTTCATTTCAAGGCATATTGCGATGTGAAGGGATTAATTCTATTACAACTCTATGAAATGTCTGGAATAGTCCATGGTGCGCTGACCTAAGGTCTGCTAATTATGCACTGTGTTAACTCATTGGTATTGAAACAACTTACTGCGCGTCTGTGGAGAGAGATGTGATTCGCTTTAATTATCTATGTCAACAACATATTTTCTACAGTTTTCAAGGCCTGTGTCTCTGCTCTGAAGTTACTTTAGAATTGTGCAGTTGTCACTGACAGTGTTTTTGTTTAAAAACATATTTACTCCAATTTTTAAATTCTGGTAACATCCTCCATCATCATTTTGTATTGTGTGTGTGTTTTATCTTTTCTAATTCTTCTGATATGTCTGTATCTGTATGGATCCAAGTGTTACCTAGTTAATATTCTTCTATGTAGTCTATTGTTTGTCAGCACCAGAAATGCTTTCCATCTGAGGCAGGCAATGTTGTTTCTAAGTTAGGGACATGTATGCATTATAGATGTTCTAATTGTTTTAAAGTCTCTATAAAGGTATTGCACTTTAGTTTCTCCATTCTACTCCAATAAATCTCTAATGCATGGTGTGGTATATCAATGTTTCTGCTTGTTGCAGGATTCTGCTATCTCTTCTTCCCTGCATTGCTGGACGACTTCCGATCATTTCCAGTTCGCTTATTGGCGATTTCTTTCGAATTCATGCATGACTGAAAATCCTTGATTTTGAACTCTAATAATTATTTTTTTTAAGTGAAGTCTAATCGCTGTTGTCCAATTCTGCGATACCGTATTCAAGGTCTGGCTCCAAACGTCCAGTATATAGCTTCTTAAGAACTTTTTCATCGGATCCAATATTGTACCTGCAACATTTTTCTTTATCGCCATTCTTTGCCTTGCCATTATTAGGTTTGTCTCAACATGTGCCTTTCGTGTCAGGCGGCCATCAAATGGAAAACCTATGTAGTTTATATTTTCTTCACGACGCATTATTTTGCAATGCAAGAATAGCGTAGTGCTGTGTGTGTTATTTGAGAGAGAGAATACTGTGCATGTTGATTTTTTCTCGCTGATCTTCACTAGCCATGGTTTTGACAATAACACTAATAGTGTTTGCTGCATCATGTTGCTAAAATACTATCTTCTTGCTGATGTGTCCGTGTCCGGCGTTGCTGTAGGCTATTGTGCTGGAAGCACATGACGGAACTAACAGTTTAATAGCGTGGACAAAATCTCATTATATGATAATAGATGATACCAGGTTTCAACACTATCCACAACGATGTTCAGCGAGCACAGAAATCATTGTTCGCACTCACAATGACTCGATTTTCATTTCAATGAGATCCAGAAGAAATTTATTAGAAGCAATAATTATTATCAGTTATCAGTTATCATCAGTTATCAGTTGGGGTATCTTCGTTGCACTCCGGACATGTCCATGGGTGCTCAGATCCTCCCCCCAGCATATTCATCAGCGTCCGGTGGCTAATAGTGCCAGTTCTGTGTTGGTTGACGAGGCGCTTTGTTTTCCCGATGTACCTCTCGCGTCTGGCTGTGCCGATTCTTACTCCCAGGTCTTTCATCCTGGACAGCGATGTGGAATCACTGACTTCAAAGTCCTCTGTTCTCGCCATATCTTTAAGGACGTTAATAACATCGGCACGATCCATGGGCTGGCCATCTACAGGGGGTGCAGAGCCAGCCAGTTTGTCAGCTCGTTCATTTCCCTCGACTCCCGCATGTCCCGGGACGAAGATGAAGGTGACTTTACGGACAACAGACTTCCGCAGCGATTCAGTCCACTGTCTACGTACAGAACCAGCTTCGACCTTCTGAATCATGCTCATTGAATCACTTAGTACACACACGTTGGTATAATTCTGTGATTCCAGCCATATGAAAGCCTGTGTAACAGCCATCACCTCCATCGTCATGCTGCTCGTGGTCATAGAGTGGGCACCACTGGATTCTTGAACGGTTCGGCCCGCCGAACGGGCTGTAAATGCCTACGCACTTCTCTGCTGCTTTACAACAGATCCATCTGTATAGATGAGCACTTCGGGGCTATCTGAGTGTTCATAGATGAGCGCGTTAACCTCTGCATTGACAGCGGCAGGGTTCTGCTCTCTGCACCGTCTGTCGAGTGTGATAATGCAGGAGAAAGTGCACTTAATTAAAAGCTGGAGGCACCGGCACCCATTCCTTGCCGGGGTTGATACTGGTAAGACTGCAGACCTGTCTGACGACATCTTCCGCCCGACCCATCCATGATTTGCCCCTCTTTAGCCTGTCACCCTTTTCTCTGAATATAGCGTCATGCAGAGGGTGCTGCTCATCTGCACTTATTTTTAAGTATGCACGAGCTCTCCAGATCTTGATCCTGTGTTCCATTGTCGGGAAGTCAAGGAGGTATCTCATTGCTACACAACTGGTGTCTCTCGTGCAGCCCAATATGATGCGCATGGCTTCGTTTTGTACCTTTTTAAGTCTTCCAATCTGTGTAGGGCTGACAGTGAGGATGGCCAGGGCATACTCGATGCGTGAAAGCACAAGTCCTTGGAACAGAAGTATTAGCAGTCTTTGCTCGATATTGGCAGTCGCCATGACTCTCATTGCTGACAAACCTTTTCGAGCCTTCGTTATGACATAATCGACATGATCTCTGAAGGACAGGCTACGATCAAGCCTCACGCCAAGATATGTCATTGACTGGGTTCTAATCAAACTGCTCCCATCCATTCTTACTGCCGGCAGGTCTGTTTTCACAATATGGTTGTTTAGTGAGAACCATGTAACCGTTGCCTTTGCAGGGTTGACAGGGGCATCGGCATCAGCACACCATGAGGAAATTCGATCTAGTTCGCCCTGCATATCATTGGCAACAGCCTGTCTATCTCGACCCTGTCGATACACGAGGATGTCGTCAACGAATGACAGAGTCCTACCCCTCCCGTCCAACTGTTGTTCAGTGATCGGCACCGTATACACGTTGAATAGTACTGGTGACAGTGGTGAACCCTGCGGCAATCCTGGACATATCGTTATCGGCTCAGAAGACCAACTCCCGCATCTTAGCACCACCTTCCTTTGGAGCAGAACTGCAGCTATCCATCGTATAAGGTGAGGTTGCACTTTCAGCCCGAGGAGGGTTTGCATCAAGTGCTCGAAAGATACTCTCTTATATGCGTCCTCTAAGTCTATGGCGGCCGCACATGTCTCTTCTCTGACCTGAAATCCTTCGTAAACATCTTGAGCAAAGACCGCCACATTCAGCCATGACTCTTGGTTGCGTCTGTATCCTCCAAGTGTGGGCGGGAAGCAGCCTAGCTGTTCCAAGTCACAAGCAAGTCTGTGTGCTACAATTTTCTCCAGTAGCTTGCCAACAGTATTCTGCATCGTAATGATTCTGTAGCCGCTTATCTTGGAATGGTCTTTGTTCGGTTTTGGCAGCGGCAGCAAGTAGCTGTGTAGCCATTCTTCTTTGACCTGACCCCTCTGGATACTGGTGTTGAATTCTCTGGCCAGTTCTTCCATGTCATCATCTGATATCACCAGTAGGTCACCATATCGGATGCCGTCTGGGCCTGGGGCGGTGTTAGGTGATTTCTTGAGCATCGCACGCAATATTTCAGCTGTGAATGTCCATTCTTCGTCTGTCCCGACCCCCTCGCACAACTGAAAGAGTGTCGTTGTGGTCCTCTGTCTGGCGGGCTCGTCTTTCTGGTCAGTCTGTTCTATGTAGCGTGCAAGAAGGGCCTTACCTTTATCCGCATCCGACTTTTTCCATGCCAGGTCTGTGCCTTGAAAGTCTGGATTACCCCTACGTTGTGCAGCCCCGTTCATGCTCTTGTGGAGGCGCCAGAATGTCGTAAGAGATCGCTCGGAGCACACCTTCCTGCAGAACTCGTCCCATTTCTCGGCCTTGGCATGTTTGGCGCAGGATTTGAATAAAGTCGTCGTCCTATCGACCTCAGTCTTCAGGTTCGCCAACTCAACCTGTGGCATGATAGCCTTTCTGGCCTTTTGACAGTCTTTGACAGTCTGCCTCTTTCCCAGCCATGCCTTCTCGACCTCTCCATTCCACCATGGTGGCTGCAACCATCTTTCTTGTCTCCTGCGGGAGGAAGTTAGTTTTCTTCTTCTAATCTTGCTTATGGCGTCTTGACCAGTGTTGTCGTACGGGAAGGCATTTGTCTTGTTTCTTTGACTCATGGCCCCGTCTTTCTTGATCAGGATGACACAAGGGTAGTGGTCACTATCTAGTGGTATCCCAGTGTGCCCCACCGGCACCTTGGTGCGATGGTGGGCGACACCAGAGCCAAGTCAATGACGCTGTCAGAGTCACCTGGTCGAGTGGCTATTCTAGTGACCTTCCCATCATTCAGACAGATTAGGGCAGCAGATGCCAGGGCGTCCTCCAGATCTTCTCCCTGTCTATTGGTGATGCAATTCCCCCCATTGACTGCCTCTGGCATTGAAGCCCCCACAGTAGATGATATGCCTTTCATCCATATCGAACAAACTCTGCCATTGTCGCACGTCGACCTTCCCATTCCGCGCATAGACGTTGACGATTACAAGCTTCACTGGTGTCATTATTCTTAATGCTTGCACTTGCAGGGCATCACTGTTCCAGGAAGACATATCGATCTCAGACACTAGTATGTTGTCGCGGACCAGAATGGCCTGTCCGAGGTGCCGACTGTTAAAGAATCCCTGAAATCCCGCTACATTGACTGTTCCGTCGCCGAGCTGTGTTTCTTGTAAGACTACAATATCGTTTCCGTACAGGAGTTTTTCAAGAATGGGTCGGCGTTGACTAAATGATGCACAGTTCCAGTACAGTACTCGAACGTGTCCGATGCCCAATCTGTCACATTTTAACCGCCTTCTGCGTGTGCCCGCCCTCTTGCCACGCCGTGTTCTTGTCGGTCGTCTGGTCGTCATGTTAGGCTTAACTATCGCCACCGGGCGCCGATGATACGCCGAAGGGAGTACGGGCGCGCTTGCACGAACTCCGTTGCACGGTCCGAACTCCATTTAACCACGAAAAACACACTTAATCCATACACATTTCGGAAAAAACACGTTCCATTTTACGGGACGAAACAAAAGTCCCGCCATCTTGCTCAAGGGAACTCCAATAATTATTAAAGGCGTAGAATGATAAGATCAAGAAAGCACAACAGTACCTCTAGAACTACCGAAAACACAACGAAATTGAACTAAGGTGCAATGGTAAATACAGAATATAATTAATTTGACGGAGTTAATACAGGCTGTTGACTATGAGGATATGTTGCATGAATCAATATAACATTAATCAAATGAAACCATTCCTTCTATGCATGGAATATTTAAAACAATAAGAAATGGATAATACTGCAGATAGCATATGAGAGAATAAAGAAAAAGTAAGATATTGAAGAACCTAAATAAATACACACAAATAATGAACCGATCTCCCTGACGTAGAGGTTAACGTCTTTCTCTGTAATTCCGTATATACTCGTGAGTAACGCAGCTGCGCAAGATTCGGTAGCGGATCGCGCCGCGTTAGATACTTACGGGAGTATGTGAGCCGGTCGCTCAGAAAGCAAGGGCAAACTACTGAGCGTAATCTTGCCTAGTACATCAACAGCAGCTGAAAAATGCTGGTGTTGTCATGTAAGGGATATGCAACCCCCCGCCCAAAAAAAAAAAAATGAACACAGGCATGCAGACTAAACAGGTTGAATCTGAAATGCAAGGTGACTGGACAGATAATTTTACAACCTTACATTTCAAGTACCAACACATAACAGACAGTAACGCACAAAATACAACCTGATGTTTGAAATCGAACAGTAGCGAAAAATAATATATTTACTGCATGAATATAATATATAGAAGAAATGTATGATGATAAGAGACCGAATGCAGAATTTGAGGATGCACCGTATTACTCGGAAAAGGAAGGGCATCCAGACCAAGTAACATTACCTGGAAGGAAATTTGGGACAGTGAGGAATCAATGCTAAACCTGGACAATGACAGAAAAAGAGAAAAGAAAAATCACAACAGAAATTAGATTTCTGAGAAGAATACTCAATGTATCAAGAAGAAATCAGATCAGAAATGAAGAAATCAGAACCATATGCAAATCTAACCATTAGAGAACTCCTGTTTGCGGACGACCAAGCACTAATAGCAACATCAGAAGCTGAATTACAAGACCACATGAATAGTCTATACGAAATGTGTAGGGAACATAACATGAAAATTAGCACAAGCAAAACAGCGGTAATGACTATAACTAAAGAAGAACAAACAACAACAATTCATCTAAACGAACATCCCTTGAAACAAGTAAAGAGTTTCAAGTACCTAGGAAGTATAATATCATCAAATGGCAGATAACAAGACGAGATCGAAAATAGGTGCAATAAGGCAAATCAACTCATTGGACAAATGGCACCAATACTACAGAATGTATCCAGCGACAGTATGCAAATCAAGAAGTAATTCTTTTGTAATGTGAATGTGAAATGTGAGAACACTCATGCAAGCTCAACAGCTGGAAAACATCAAGAGAAAAATGTAAAGAAAAAAAAAAAAACATGGGATTCTTTTGGGAATGAGAAGAATCTTGAGATTATGTGAGACTAGACAGATAGGAGCACGAGAAATGTGCTCAAATGAATATACAATAATTTTACTTAGAAGGGCATACATATGAAATGGGTGAAGTATAATCTTGAAAAGAATAAAGGCGAAAACGGTAAAGGGGGTTTTGTCCATATTGAAAAGAGTTCTGCCAGTCAGATTAAGGCAAAAGACAGTAGATATTTATATAATACAAGTTTAAGCACCATTTGCAGACAGCACAAATGAAGAAAGTTATCACTTTTATCAACAACTTAACATGGTTATAGCACAATATAAATTCTGTAAAACAATAATAAAGGTAGACCAAGAAGGCGGTGGAGAGATAATACATGTACAGACCTACAAGCACTTGGAATCAACGACTGGCAAGAGAAGGTCCACCAGAGAGACGAATGGAGACGGATTGTATTTGCAGCAAAGAACCTCAATGGCTCGGAACGCTGAAGAAGAAGAAGAAGAAGAAAACAATAATAATGCAATGCAAACGGTTGGAGAAGAAAGAGGTGAAAATGTTACTGGTGGAAATAACATTTGAGATAGAAATAAAAGATGGAAAACCCTGGTTGAACTGGCAAGGGCACATAACATGATAATCGGAAAGACTATCTTTCAGAAACATCCAACATACATTTGAGCATGACCTAGTCTGGGGAACAATTGCACAAATTCACATACTAATAAACAATCTATTTCGAAACAGCTCACTGGCAGTGAAAATAATAGTTTATTTCCCGAGCTTTATACAGACAATACTGCAATAATACTAATTAAATACACACATGGCTGTATCTAAAACAAAATTATAGCTGCTACAGACAAATAAATTGATATTTGGATAAAGCAGGCCTCATCTATGCAAAATTAGGTGTAAAGTGTTTGGCACCTAAATAACAATAGTAATTTTAAAAATATGTTTATAATGCTGTGCTATTACACCGGGGCCTTCTTTATCCCTTCATGCATTGCATCTGAACTCTACCTGATCACCTGCCTTTTGAATGCAATCGCATTACGTGATCCAATAGTCGTTTGTACACCGTCTGGCAGCCTTTTTTTTTTTTTTTACACATCCTTCCTAACTTGTTTCAGATCACTGAGAGAGTTGCTCGTTGTTCTTTCCTTGTTTCTCAAGAGAGCTAGCATCTGTCTATCAATCAACGGCGCTGCCGTGTCTGGCTGTTTACTGCATACCAGTCCTATCTCTTATGATTAGCAATGATATAAACCGCTACAGCTGTTTTATAAAGAGTTTCCTTAAGTATACCCCACTTTTCACTTGCTGTATCCTCTTCTGATGTATCGTCTTCAAGTTGCCGTTGGAACTCAAAACAATTATCAGGATATATGGTGTTCATAATGTTAATCCTGGGAATAGATGTGTGTTTAGCTGTAAACATTCTCTTTGGTCTCAATCTAACGCTTGCAACAACCAAAGAATAATCAGTATCACAATCAGCAATGTGGTAACTTCGAGTTAATGTTTGAATGAAATGTTCTCTGTGTGTGATGATGAAGTCCAGCTGATGCCAGTGTTCGGATCGTGGCCTTATGCCTCTCTTTTGTTTTAATGAAAAGAATTTTTAATACATAGGCCGTTCCTGATGCAATGCTCCAGAATTCTTTATCAATTTTAATTTATGCGACCGATGTATTTTCCAAGGCACATTGGCCATGAACTCGAGTCCTTGCCCACACGAGCATTGAAACCACCGAGCATATAAATGTAGTCAGATTTTGGTACATAGAAGGAATCCTTCACATCGTCAGAGGAAGTGAGTGTCAGTGCATATGTAGTGATAATGGTGACAAAACGACAAGAGGTTGCTAAGTGTCCTAAGTGCTTATAGTCTTTCATTACCTCCAGCTGGAATTTCAATCCTCCTCAGTAGTGAATTCTTCATTGTTGTCTGTTTTCCTTCCTGTACCTCTGCTCTTCCAAAAAGGTGTTATGGTTTTCCTTGATTGATCTTTCCTCAGAGAGGCGAGTCTCCTGCCGGACAGCAATATTCGTGTAGAGATGATTGAGTTTGGCATCAATCACAGCCTTTTTTCTCCCTTCGTCAATATGCATCAAGATAATGGAAAATCCTGGACACATGGTTCATATGTTCCAGGCTGCAAGCCGTAGCTTGAGGTTTCTATCTTTCTTTGTAGTGCTTGGTGCATTGGTTTTACAGTCTGCAATTAAGATCTTGTCCGAGATCGAAGCACCCATTGAAGCAGGCAGGCCGGGGATGATTAGCACCCAATTGGGAGATGGTTGGGAGATGTTTAGCTTGAGACGGGTGATAGCTAATCAGTGACGCATGTAGGTGTCGTCAGAGGCAACCCTTGGCGCCCCTGTCTACGCAAATTTACAAGGACTGATAACCCATTACTACTAACTCTCGATTTGATTCCGAAATCGTTTAAGACCAGGGATGATGTTACACTTCTCCATAGCACAAAGCCTGGCCTGAATTGTAGAGATCATGTATTGCCCATGCAGCATGATCTCTCTCTCTCTCTCTCTCTCTCTCTCTCTCTCTCTCTCTCTCTCTCTCTCTCTCTCTCTCTCTCTCTCTCTCTCTCTCTCTCTCTCTCTCGGCCTACCTATTTTACTTCAGAGGAAAGGTAGCACCAATACATCTGGAACAAGACAAGCTGCATAAATGTAGAAATATGTCCACCTGTCGGAGTTTCGATCCTAGACCTGTTACCAACCAAGGCTTAGGGCTTGGTCTGGCCTGTCACGAAATGTAGTGTTTTGGTTGACTTTCCTCGCACCAGGATGAGGCTTGTACCCTCCCAATTGCGATATTCCATCCGAAGTCGTTGGCACAATATGGGGTGACGTGTTTGGTGAGCGCCGCCCAACATTCGACGCTAACAGAAAGCAGGTAGTACCGTCTACTGTCATATGTTTGCTCAGTCATATCTGACTAAGACATAACTGTCATAACTGTCATTTACTGCCAATATAGTACCTTGCGGTGTATGGCAGAGGGGTCTTTGAGCCCTAGGAATTAAGGCCGCCTGGCTAGTGCAGTCGCCGCGAACTGTGCAGGTTAGGATTTTCTTTTTGCCCCCGACAGAATACAATCCCACACCTTACCGAGGGATCAAACCCTGGTCTCCCGAATGAGAGTCCGGCGTTCTAGTCACTCGGTCAGCCGCTCCTCACTAAGACATAACATATGTACATTTATACCGGGTTTTTGTAAAGTCTCCCTACACTTTGTACGTAGAACAAATTTGAAAAATGAAGTATATGACGTGATGAAAAACTGTTCTAACAATCCATTAAGTTAGCTACAATATTCACTACTATGGTCTGACGTTGTTTTGAGGAAGCTGTAAAATACCAATGACGTATTCATTATAACAGGTGTTGGAAATGTCCACTACAGGCTTCAAGACGTGACTGTACACGCCTCTACATATTGTCAAATACCTTCTGCAACGTGTCTGTTGCTATTTCTTTAATGGTAATTCTGATTGCTTCTGTCATGTCCTCAATTGTAGGTACATTTGTTTTGCAAACATTTCTTCCAAGAAATTCCATAGATAATAATATAATAAAGTTAGATCTGGAGAACGAGCAAGCACAATCCACGTGATATTATGCGATACGCGAAAATGTCTTCCAAAAAAACGCAGTGATGCTCTAGCTGTGTCTATAGCTGCATCATCTTACTGAAACCTCGCTTCTTAAATTTCACGTTTATTTAGCTGTTCTAAAACAAAGGTTCCAGAATGTCAGCACGGTAGCGATAATCATTTATAGTGTTCTTGAATAAACGTGGTCCAAGAAAACGTCTTTTACTGACGGCACACCATTTCTCATCCTGTAAAGGTGCTTCATGAAATTCATTGGGATTAATAGTGATACAAGATGACACCACTCTGTTTGGAATGTAAAGAATTACTCCAGCAGACGACAGTTGCAAATTGCTTCACGATGGACTGTAGAGCACATCTTTTATGACGTCTTATATTTCAATCTTCAATTTTGTTCTCATTTACTTGTTTTCATTTACCTGCCATCCCACAGAACTGTGTGACTTACTTATTGACTCGCCCTCGTAACTTTTTCTACCCAACTATGCACCGCTTTACGAGAAATCGCTACGGGCTAAGTCCACTGAAAACCCACCTTGGAAGGAACACATTTCGCGGATAACGCCGAAGTTGAATGTGAAATTAAAACGTGTTTTAGAAAACAGGGAACGCAGTTCTATGCTGTCGGTTTTGGAGGGCTGATAAAACGATGGGAAAAGTGCATGAATGTTGGTGGAAATTATGTTGAGAAATAAAGAGACAATGTATGTATAAACATAAACTGGTTTCAAGTTGTTATCATACTTAATTATTTTTCTGCAGCCATTTGTGACTTACTTATTAACTTACCCTCGTACATATAAAGTGTAATGAGACTTTACAAACACCCTGTGTCCACCTATCCATATCCTTCAGTCCGTCAGTCACTCTCTCTCTCTCTCTCTCTCTCTCTCTCTCTCTATATATATATATATATATATATATATATATATATATATATATATATATATATATATATATATATATATATATACAAACATTTAGTGCATATTTGTAACAGGGGAGGGTCAGTAAACAATTTTTATTTTGCCTAAAAGCAAGTGTAACTTAGCCTCTAGATACTGGACAATTTGTATACAGGCAAAGATCTCCCTGGAGGCCTTGAATATTGTTTTAACAGAAGAATGTTGAACATCTATAGACTGCCAAAATGAGTAATCTAACTGTTTCTAAAGAAAATAATGCATAAAGTCAAGTTACCACGGACATCATAAAGAAACAGACATCACTTTTGCCATATCACGAGAGTAGACAAGTTAGTTGGTTAGTTAGTCGCGGTTCCATTATGCTCCGTTCCTGTGCCAGTGAATATCACACAAAATGCTCCTCATTGTTCAATGTGAAAAGTGGAACACACAGGAGTCTCGGCAAGCCAACCGACCACACAGGTACACTTTGCAAAATGCCGCCGCCAGAATGCCAACAAAACAGTCCTCAATGAAAAAGACAGTTCATCTTCGATGGAATCGGCAGTCACCAGAAAGACTCATAGACCGGGGTTTCATTCCACATGGCGAGTCTCATTCCGCAGGGCGACCCGCCGAAAGCAGCGTTCAAAGCACGAACTCCGTAGCTCCAGCGACGACTCCTGAAAAGTGCATTCATGACACGAAAAGGCAAACCAGTCAATTCAGCGATAGCCGGCCTTTGTCCACGCGAATTTTACAGCTCACAGTGTCGCCACGCACTCACTCAGTAGCAGGGCGACGGAACCATGTACTACCAGTTCAACATGAGGAAAATGTTATTGCAAATCGTAGCCACAAGCATAAATGCGCCACAGGACTTAACGGTTCAATGCCTAACCGCCATGTTGGGAACCAGAAGTTAGAAGATGTTGTAATGGCAAAGATAGCCGTCAGCACACACATTAATATGTGTTGTTGGAGTTCTTAAGATGTGAAGAACCAAGATCGCCCACGCCATTAACTTGATGAGTGGTGAAAGACAACAATTTGCAAACAATAGAATAATGCAGGCATAGGTATGTGAACACGCGAGAGTTTATGACAATCCAAAGTAACCCTTCATGTGTAGGGAATAATTTAATATAAAATAACATATTTAATTCATTGTGTATTTGCAGACAAACACATGGGTGTCATCAGACCTAACAGAAGATACATTCAAGACAATTATTCCTGAGGTTATTGTTCAAAATTTCACCCAAAGAGTTGCCACTGTAATTGTGAGTATCCATGAGATTATGCAAGATAGATTAACAGCCAGTGAACACATGTTCCAACAATTCACACGAACATTACAAACCGACGTAGAATACAAATGTTGCAGAAGCATTTATACAATACATTGGAAGTAACAACTGAAGAACTCAATACTGAAGTAGACTGGTTATTCAGCCAACCAAAGTGAGGAAAATGAATAATTTAATCACATAAACAGATTTGAAAGTATGCAAAAGATCTTTATACTGGGAAATTACCGCGGAGGCGGAGAAGAGGAAAACTATAGCTTATGTGAATTCAAAATGAGATAGATAATTTATCCTTATTAATATCAGAGGAATCCGTCTCGTTGCGTTGCGGACGCGATTCGTAATGCCGTTTATCCGCGCTCGAAACAACAGCGACCAGTTCGGCAGCAGACTGTGTCACACTGGTTTTAACGTGTTGGTATTGGTGCCGGTCGTTCAGAAAGCAACGGCAAACTACTGAACGTAAAAACTTGCCAAGACATAAACAACAGCAGTAAAATGCTGGTGTTGACTGCAACGTCCTGTATGGGATATGCAGCTTAAATAAAAAAAATAACAGAGGCGGTACAGTTAGCTTATGGTAGAGAAAAATTCCACAGACACGAGGAGCGACGTTCTTCTCAGGACATCCCCAGAATGAATAGATGCTTGCTTGCTTGCGTTCGCTAGCTGTGAACTCCAGCGTGAAGTCCTGTATGTCGGATGGTGACATCCTGTTGTCCAACATCAGTGTAATGTCATACCGGACTGAGGTTTGCGTGAGTATCCGTTTATCCCATGTCTGGCTTACTGGTGTTCAGACTGGTGGTTCCTCGTCGTGCAGGGAGATACTCTCCGACTTCGGAGGAATCAGCGATCCTACAGACGTTCGCCAGGACCCCGAAGGGACAGGACGCGCGACTAGGACGTGTTAGTAGGTCTTGATCAGTATAGATGCAAGCGCTACAGGCGGTGGAAGAAGCGTAAGCTGTGAATCTTTTATGTGTACGAATCTTCTCAACTAAAAATCAGAAGGTGATGACGGGTATATTTCAAAACATTAATGCCTCCATGCATTAACACTGAATTAATATCGCTTAAAGTACTAGGGGCGTTCAGGAAGTAATGCATCACATTGTTTTTCTAAACAAATAATGACAATAGAAGCATGAAATGTTGCACACTTCAAATATGGTATGTATCAATTGTGTGCACCAACCGGTCAAATAATATGGCTGCTGTGAACCGTTGAAATGGAGAGTGTTAGCAACTTGCGTTGCAAGCAGCGAATTGTGATACAATTTCTCGTTGCAGAGAAGAAAACTGTTGTGAACCTTCAAAATTTACAAGCGTATATGTGCTGTGTATGGAAGTTTTGCAGTCGACAGGAGTACATCCAGTCGCTCGGTTCAGAGAATCAAAGAATCAGGAAGTGAAGATCCGGAGCTGATTGTTCGGCCGTGGTGTGGACTTCCTGCCACAGCCATCAACGCTGACGGCATTATTCTTACATTTGGTCTTACAGCTGTCAGTCATCAATAGTAGTGCAAATGCAGTTATAAAAACTCTCGGATTATCTCAGGTTTGCACAATATTTGAATCCCCGAAATCTCACAAATGACCACCGATTGCCAAGGAAAGCAATTTCTTCTGAATTATTGGTGCGTTTCAATCCTGATGGAGAGAACTTTTAAGCTAAGATCTTTACAGGATATGAAATCTGGGCACATCATTTGAAGCAGTCAATGAAGCGGGATCATTCGCAATCACAGCGAAGAAAGAAATTCAAGATACATCCTTCAGCTAAAAAGTTCATGATCACTGTCTTTTGGGACATTGAAGGTTTGTTTCTTGTGGATGCTATGCTAAGAGGCGAGACCATCAATTCGCAAGCTTATACATTAAGACATTTTTGAAAAAATCAACGTTTTCGCAGAGTTCGGCCGCAAAAGAATCCAACAGACATGCTTCTCCTTGACGAAAATGCGGCCTCATACAAGTCTGGCATCACGGGAAGCAGTCACCAAATGGGGTGGGACTGTACTACCCCATTCACCTCATAGTCCCGATTTGACACCCTCTGAATTTCATCTATTTAGTCCACTTAAAGATGCACTCCATGGGTCAAGGTTTAAAGATGAAGGAATACATGCAATTGTTTCGTTCTTTTATAAAGCCGCACAAGTTGATGGGGATTCTGTTGAATAATACCAATGTTTGCACGACACATTCTTGATTATTTATATAAATTTCATGCTTAAAGTCGCTTAAAAGTCGCTTAAAAGTCGACAGGGTCGACTTCATTGCGCCTGGTTTTATCCCATATGGCTCGGTCTCTTTCCGCAGCACGGAAAGCGTCGCACAAAGCACGAACTCGGTAGCTTTTAGCGACGACCCACAGGAGTGCTGATTTAATAAACAGTTCCTGAGAAAAACAATGTAGTATATTAATTTTTGAACATCTATCACATCTTGAACTCACACGTTGTGGTTTTCAAATGTCCTTTACGCTGGGGAGTGTTTTTAAGAATATTTTTAACTTTACCTCCAGATCTATAGCTGCAGAATTAATATTTTAACAGTAACATGAGTTATTAAATGTATAGTGTTTGGTGCCTATGGATATTTCAAGTGTATACAGTAAGTAAATAAAAGTAAAGAATCCATTTTAACGATATGAGGTATACTGGATATATGGAGTTAGTCACATATTTTAAGATCAATGAATGATGTGTTAGGTATCACACATCATTACATCCCAAGGCATTTCCTGTACCCATCTGCTGTTGAGTCGAGAAGAAATCTCAGGTCAAATTACAACAACCCCCCCCCCCCCCAACCTACTTCCTTTCCCCCCTCGATGAGGATTCGAATACTTGCACACCTGGCCGACAGGCAAACATATAAGCATCTGCGCTACCATGGCTCGTAAGAGTATACCGCAGACAACCCTCCTCCCTCCTCCTCCTCCCTCCTCCTCCCTCCTCCTCCCTCCCCCTCCCTCCTCCTCCTCCTTCTCCCTCTTCCTCCTCCATCCTCCTCCCTCTTCCTCCTCCCCCTTCCTCCTCCCTCCTCCTCCCTCCTCCTCCCTCCTTCTACCTCCTCCCTCCTCCTCGCTCTTCCTCCTCCTCCTCCTCCCTCCTCCTCCTCCCTCCTCCTCCCTCCTCCTCCTCACTCCTCCTCCGCCTACCTCCTCCTTCCTCCATCTCCCTCTTCCTCCCTCTCTTCCTCTCTCCTCCTCCTCCTCCCTCATCCTCCTCCCTCCTCCTCCCTCCTCCTCCCTCTTCCTCCTCCTCCCTCCTTCTACCTCCTCCTCCCTCCTCCTCCTAATCCCTCCTCCTCCCTCCTACTCCTCCCTCCTCCTCCTGTCTCCTCCTGCTCCCTCCTGCTCCCTCCTCCTCCTCCCTCCGCCGAATATGAATTAAATGATATGCTCCCCACCAAGGTTGGGCGAAGCCGGGCCGGGTCGTCTTTTTTTGGGAACGGGAACGGGAGCAGGGGCCGAATATGAATTAAATAAGACGCTCCATTTACCCAATTTAATTGTTGGGGGAAGATGTAAAGATCTTTCAATTGCTCTTTCTAATAATAGACAGACAGACAGACAGACAGACAGACAGACAGACAGACAGACAGACAGACAGACAGTAGATAGTCGGGAACGGGAATGGGAGCTTATATGACTACTTATATGAATTAAATGAGATACTCCCCACCAGGTCCTGGGCGAAGCCGGGCCGGGTCAGACAGACAGACAGACAGACAGACAGACAGACAGACAGACAGACAGACAGACAGACAGACAGTTGTTAACGGGAACTTATATGACTACTTATATGAATTAAATGAGATGCTCCTCGCCAGGAGCTGGGCGAATCCGGGCCGGGTCAGACAGACAGACAGACAGACAGACAGACAGACAGACAGACAGACAGACAGACAGACAGACAGTTGGGAACGGGAACTTATATGACTACTTATATGAATTAAATGAGATGCTTTTCGCCAGGAGCTGGGCGAAGCCGGGCCGGGTCAGACAGACAGACAGACAGACAGACAGTTGGGAACGGGAACTTATATGACTACTTATATGAATTAAATGAGATGCTTCCCACCAGTGACTGGGCGAAGCTGGGCCGGGTCAGACAGACAGACAGACAGACAGACAGACAGACAGACAGACAGACAGATAGATAGATAGATAGATAGATAGATAGATAGATAGATAGATAGTCGGGAACGGGAACGGGAGCATATGTGACTACTTATATGAATTAAATGAGATGCTCCCCACCAGGGTCTGGGCGAAGCCGGGCCGGGTCAGCTAGTTCAGAATAATTGTATACAATTTTGAACATCTAACACAAATGATGACCAGGCTGTGGACTCTGTTTTCTTCATCTAATCAATAAAATGTGGGTAGTTTATTAATTGTTTTATATGAGGTCATCAAAAATTCCAGTTTTAAGTTTTGCTCAATTTCGCAAACTGCATAAGTAATTAAAATAGGTACCATCTGTGTTCAGTGTCTTAACATATTGCTTCATCAAGCCTAGCTTTATATGTAATGGTGGCAGTAAAAATATTTGTCGATCAATGAGAGGCTTGTTGACAATATTTGTTTTCTCCAACTTTAAATTCATCCCTCAACGGCCACTGTTTCGTTGTCAAGTACGTATCATTTGTTGTGCTATCCCACAGACACATACAGCATGAGGATTTGGTGAATCCTCTTTGCTGGCCAAGCAAGAAGTTCATCATTTTTAAATCTACCCAAACCATCCAGTTATGTTCTAAATACTTTAATGTTTCCAGAACTGTACTTATTGTAGCGAATAGTCCTTCAATGTTTAAGAATCAGCAATTGGAACTGAGCCATGTTTATTACCATTGTGTAAGAGAACATATTTCAAACTTCTGTCAATGAAAGGTCGCCACTCACCTGGTGTATAACTGTGATATATGCCACATGGCGTTTAGACAGAATGACGTCATCGGAATAGGCGGTGGAAAATCATATACGGAATTTCCCATTCAGACACTAAAGTGGACGTCAACAAAGGAATCCAAGGAGAATGTGGAGAACGTAATTGGAGAGCAACGGGAGACGCTGTGATTGTGATTTCGAACAAGGACGTGTTTCAAAGGATCTGTGTGAGGTGACCTCTGGACGCGATGATATGAGCGTGAGACAGCTATGAGTCAGGAGAGGGATCTGTTGATGATGACACCGCAGTGAAGTAACCGGGCGGAAAAACCTAGAGTGGAATTACAGCTTAAATGGAATCAGTGGATTAGGGCTTCAAGCAGAGCGCAGTAGACTGGACACTCATCGGTGGATTAGTAAAGTAGGTGCCGACCCTGTCTATAGGAGTCAACCTACAGGTCTGCGTGAGTTTAATGTTCACATGTCTGCTACGGAATAAACTTCTGGTAGCGCTTTGATATCTTGACTTTTGCCGTTGATTGTCATTGTATTCAAGGTAAGGACGCAAGTTTAATTCCTCGTCCTTTGTTGCTGTTTTTCATTATTACGAGTTGATACCTCGACGGTTGCCGGTGTAGGCACTTCGAGGCATATGGGGGTCGTCACTGGACTCGCTGCATAAAAAAAATTGTCAACACGAAATTCCTGCCAGATTCAGTCAGCTGAGCGTAGAAACATTTGCACGCCGACATCTTGAGTTGCACCGCACTACACGAATCACACACAAGTTCGACGTCACAAAATGGAGAAGAGCAGGAATAGGTAAACTGGAAGATCATACAGTTTGCAAGTTACAACAGTAAGTTGGAAGGTGATATTTCACAAGAACAATCAGTTCGACTAGAATTAACATGTCAAGACAGTGAGAAAATAGTACTGGAATAACACCGTTGCGTATAAGAATTACAATAACAGTATAATAGTTACACAGCAAGAATGCACCATACGCGCAAAACGGCACTATATTAAACACAACACAGCGCTATCAAATATTTGTGAACAACGAACATTATAAGAGATTGTAAGATATTTAAGAACATTATAATTAGAACGAATGTGTGACACTTATAGCTTTGATGTTACCTTGGAAAAGAAGATAGACAGCAGATACAGGCCATATGAGTAATTTGACTATGTAGTCGACATGGAAGATACTTATGGCAATCATAGTAGGCAGTGAGCTCGTAATAAACACTGCGTTGTCACATTAAGCTATTAACAGATTGACATTTCACAGTAATGTGCGGTACTTACAAGAAATGAATGCAACTGATCGTTTGAAACTGCTCAGGAGTTATTAATTGTTTATTCTCGCAACTCCATTGCTGAAGTAATACATTAAAAACGATTTGTGGGTTGAATTGTTACATACCCCACATTATCGAGGAACTCCGAAACAGAAGACAGTATATACGAATTATCCTATCAGAATTTGGGGACAGAGCAGAGCAGTATACAAGAGCAGCAAGTTACACTGCAGTCAGAGATATATATGGTATACTGAACATGACAACGTTGAGGAGCATGGGTCACCGGTAAATTTCGGAGGTGCACTATTATAATCTGTGGAAAACGAACATACTACTTTGTAATGAACGACACTACTCCCAAACCTTGTCCCTCCACATAACCCTTCCAGGACATTTTTCCTCATTGACACTGCCCTCCATAATATTCCCGCACTCAACCTTCACTATGTCAACCATGTATTATTATGCCGTTTTCGGATACTAAACTCAAGAACTTTACGTGACACACATTGCGCCGCCATACCAAGTGAACAAGGATTTACTAACGACATTTCAGTCGTCACGGACACATTGTTGCTGACTATTTACAGTCGCCGAAGCAGCATTTTGTTTGTCTCACGGTGCCAGTTCATTATATTAGACTGACACCTCACTGGCATAGGATCAACGGACACGAAGTTTCTTCACAGAATATCGCATTCGTTATCGTCAACACTACACATTATACGCACACCATTTGAAACATACTGTCCACGACGCTATATTAAGGAAGAAACGACGATACAAACATTAACTCATTACGTCGACATCTACGGACAACGGTAACGTTTGGACACTGATTGACTGTACACGGATACACTACACACGTCAGGAGGCTACTCACTTTACACTTCAGCGGTTACACATCGGAACGTTATACGGAGTGACATTGTTCTTATTGGGCGTGATACCATTCGTTTTCACGCTAAACTTTACGATGCTATACTCCATTGTGGACATTAAGCGTTCCAGTACCCACAGCATTCAGCTGCTATAACTCAAGTATCGTCGAAAACACCCAAGCCAATCACGTTTCTCAGAAATTGGTTACGAACCGCGTTGGTTCGGGTTTAAGTACAAATTCATTGTACTTTCGTACAAGCAAGGAGCGGTCTACTTCCTTATACAATTCCTTCCCTTGGCATATCGTGGTTAACATATAGGATGTAAATTATAGAGCATTATATTTACGGACACGAGAACCTTAAAAAGGCCAGTATATGTTATTGTTGGTTAATGTTTTATTGTTGATAAATGAGGTGCCTATTATTTAATATTAAGTAAATTAGTTCAAAAATGGATAGTGTGAGCGTTTCTACATTAAGCAAGGACACTTGAATATTGTGGGGTCAACACATAATTGTTGTCTTGGGTTAAGTGTAGTAGTAAGAGAGGATATTTACGGCAAATTTCTATAAAAGTACTATTGTCTTTTATGAAAGAAAATATCTATTTACGTCACTCGTCAGTCGTCTTCTGTCATTGTTGACTGTCTAGTATTATATATTCTTTACACTGAATATATTTCTTATATTATTTTCTGTTATTTACAGATAGTAACACTTAAGGTATATAGATAGCAAGAAGTTACTGAATTTCGTTATTGTTCAATTTTACATTGCTGTTGAGTTGCAGTTCACATTTTGTTCAGCAGTTGTTATATCTGAATTGAACATATTTACATTTTTGCATACTCTTCTATCATATTTCAGCTAGATTATTATACAGGTAGGACAAGATGTCGACACTACAATATTTCACGGAGTTGGGTGAGAAGAATGGTTTAGCTGGTGCGGACCTTAGGAACTGGGTGCTGCAAGAATTCAGAGCTCAAACCGCACGTGAGTGGAAGGAACGACGAGAAAAACATGCAGTAGAGCAACTTCAAGCTACGCGTGAACGACAAGAATGACAAAAGAAATTGGCGCTAGAGATGGCTATCAAGCAGAATGAGATAGCAGCTAGAGAAAAAGAATTAACTTTGAGACGCGAAAGGATTGCAGCCGAAAAAGAGAATTTGGCTCTGAAGGAACAGGAAAAGATAGCTGAAATGAGAAAAGAGTTAACGGCAAGACAGATAACCGCAGACGCAGAGTTAAAGGCAAGACAGATAATTGTAGAGGCAGAGTTAAAGGCAAGACAATTAACCGTGGAGACAGAAATCAAGCAAAAACGACTCGCACTTGAAAATGAGAATCTTGCAAAGGAAGCAATGTGGAAGGAGCGTATAAGACAAATGTATGAAATAAAAGAAAGTAATCACACAAGTAAAGTATGTGCTACAGTAGTGAAAGAACGAAACGCCAGAGATTTCGTTCAGAAAGGAACTATAGAACACAAGTCTAACGAAACACTTACAAGTACAAATGCCCAAATTGAAACAACACAAGAAGAAGAAGAAGAAAAGACGCAAATAGAACAGGGTACATTAACCGTAGACATGCATGATACAACGCTACTGAGTGATAGCATAATGGTAAATAATTGCAAGTACCAAGATTTGCACACAGTCAACGAACCCAAACATGAAGAAATAACTGATACTCAAAAACAAAGCAAACGAGATTATTTGTCGGTAAATGACATATTTTTGAAACATTCAAAAAAGAAACCAAAAGTTACACGCATTGGTTGTTACACACAAAAGTTACATGCACAACAAGCGAGGAAACATAGTGTAAACGGGTTCATACAAACAAAAACGCATATCATAAACATGCACACAGAAGTGAAGAAGCATAGCACAAATATACACACAAAAGGCAAGAAATGTATTACATACATACGCACAGAAGTCAAGAAGTGTGTCACAAACGTACATACAGAAGTCATTAGGTGTATTACACACATACACGCTGAAGTTAATCAGTATGTCACTAACAGATACACACAATCAAAGAAATACGTTGCGTGCGGCATTACAATTATCCATTCACAAGTTAAAAGAAGATACACAAGACTGAAAACAATTACATTGTTCCAATCAACAAAGTTACCATGTACAAATATTGGCATGCGTGCAAAAGAGAGATTCTATAGGTTTGAAACAAAGAAAGAAAGAAAGAAAATAAATGAAAGGAAGAATAAAAGAAAACAATAAAGAAAAATAAAATGGGATGAATGTGAAAGTGTTAGGTTCATATCAACACATAGTACACTACAGACACATTAGGGTCTTATTACTTAGTTATCCCAGATGTCACTGTGTAAGGTTATACTTGTCATAATTATTCTCACTATCTTTCTTCATTTAAGAGTGTGAAAATATGTTGGTTCTCTATTCTACAGATAATTGTGCGTAACTATATCGTTATTAGAGAACTTAATAATTTTATAAAGAGTATTTGATTTAAATATTTATTGTATGTCTGATTTATTACCTTAGAAATCTTGAATCTTTGAGATATGATTCTTCACAAAACTGTAGGATCTACAACTCGATTATAATCTTGCCGATATTCTAAATCAACTATAAATATAAATATCTTATTCAATTTATTCAATCCTAGTTTATTATAGTTGTTTGTTCATAGAGTGTTTGGAAATATGTGTTAGATAGCACCGAATTTACTGGCAATACACACACAGAACAATAATTACATATTATGAATACAAATAGCTAGTTTAAGTAGTTGGATACTTCTGTCAATATGTGATTTTGACAGGATGATAAGAAAATTTACGTGGGGAGGAACCGATGAGGCATGGAGAACTTTGAGAACTTTGACTTGCGTAGCTTCTCTCCTGTGTCCGGTTTTCACTTGGATGGTTTGTGACGATGTGACTTTAAAGAAGAACCGGTGAACACGTATTGTGCTATGACAAGTTGAACTTAATGAACATTTTATAGAAGTATTATATGTAGTATGTGTATATAGAGTTAATTTAATGCATTGTGATAATAGTTGATTAGTTAACGTAGTTAGATTAAATACTATGTTGGTATAGTTATATTTTGATCATTGATCGTTAGTTATTATTGCTGGCCTTGTGAAAGTCATTGTGTCTACACTGCTATGTGCCAGGTTAATTCTCTTGATGTAAAAAAAAAAATGATTACATTATTTTAAAAGGGAGGGGGCATACTGCCACATGGCGTTTAGACAGAATTACGTCATCGGAATAGGCGGTGGAAAATCATATACGGAATTTCCTATTCAGACACTAAAGTGGACGTCAACAAAGGAATCCAAGGAGAATGTGGAGAACGTAATTGGAGAGCAACGGGAGACGCTGTGATTGTGATTTCGAACAAGGACGTGTTTCAAAGGATCTGTGTGAGGTGACCTCTGGACTCGATGATATGAGCGTGAGACAGCTATGAGTCAGGAGAGGGATCTGTTGATGATGACACCGCAGTGAAGTAACCGGGCGGAAAAACCTAGAGTGGAATTACAGCTTAAATGGAATCAGTGGATTAGGGCTTCAAGCAGAGCGCAGTAGACTGGACACTCATCGGTGGATTAGTAAAGTAGGTGCCGACCCTGTCTATAGGAGTCAACCTACAGGTCTGCGTGAGTTTAATGTTCACATGTCTGCTACGGAATAAACTTCTGGTAGCGCTTTGATATCTTGACTTTTGCCGTTGATTGTCATTGTATTCAAGGTAAGGACGCAAGTTTAATTCCTCGTCCTTCGTTGCTGTTTTTCATTATTACGAGTTGATACCTCGACGGTTGCCGGTGTAGGCACTTCGAGGCAATATATGTTTCACAAGCCGTAAAACTAATGTAAAATTTCTCCGTACAACAATAAACATTGACACCGCCACGGCGCTGTTTTGTTCCCTACGTTGAAAATCCAACATATTACAACAACAGACCCAGCTCGGCGAGATACCAAAAACTGGAATCGGGATAAGGTACATAAAAAGACGAACAAACGGAACACGGCCTGTTTGTTAACCAGTCCAGCACGAGGCATTAGAAGATCTGAGATAGCGGACGGAGTGATGAAATATCCCTAAACGTAATATTTAAGTATAAATATTATAAATAAAAATAAGAAACATCAGCCTACAACACCGCATTCAGATTCGGAAACCTGTCTCCGAAGTGTTAGAAGCAATCATATTCGGATGTAGGTAAACAGAATATTTATTTTAAAATTAAGTTTAGTCTGTGAGTCTAGTTCCCAAGAAGAAATGGTAAGTCAGTGTGTTGTATAACCATGTGGTTAGTCTCTAAAAAATTAATATTATATTCAATATTCAGTTATCATAGTCATAGATAAACTGTACAGTAGGAAACCTAGTGAATTTCTTTTTCTTCTAGTAAACAACTTATTTAATGTGTAAGCATTATACACAGGTGATACATTGTATTCTTAAGTGGTAAACTCAACCTGCAATGATTTAGAGGGGTGAGTAACTTAAGATTTAAGAAAACTAAGAATCCCTAGTGCAGTGGTAAGGAAACTAGTTTATATGTGCCAACACTGGTAATACAAATTAGTGTAATGCGTATTAGTTAAGTATTTTTAATTACATGAGCACATTACTCAAGTAGAATTTTTGACATCAGCACATGAACAAACAATTAGTTTTCTTATATTTCATGAACACATGAGAACCAAATAGATTCCTATAGGGATCATAATTGTGTGTGGTGGGTTAAAGCACCCATGTGGTGAGTCAAGTGTATTTTCAAAGTTTTAAACATGTGGAATTAATATTTGTGCCACATAATAATACTTAGTCAACCGGCATGCAAGAATGGTTAGGATTCATAATGACTAAATTTGACTTGAGTATATCACATAAATCTATGTATTTTAAAGCATGTGGTGATCTATGTGTAAGTTCAATATTGCTACAAATGATGAATCATCCATTGTTAATCTAAGTATGCCTAATGATCACATCAGTCTGTCATTGATGACAGCATGTGTGGAGTGGTTTATGTGTGATTTCATTATTGTTAAACAGATGTGACTGTATCATTTGTAAAACCACATCACTAGGCTTAAGTATCATTCAGAAAATATTATAATGTCTGATGAAGGATGAGGTGGTGGTGGTGGTGGTGGTGGTGGTGGTGGTGGTGGTGGTGGTGGTGGTGGTGGTGGTGGTGGTGGTGGTGGTGGTGGTGGTGGTGGCGGTGGCGGCGGCGGCGGTGGCGGTGGCGGCGGCGGCGGCGGCGGCGGCGGTGGCGGTGGTGGTGGTGGTGGTGAGGATGATGATGATAAATAAGGTAAAAGCATATTACAAACACGGTGAAGAGAAGAGAAGATACTAGCCTTGAACCTTTTGTTCAGAAAGGAATTCACCTGAATAATATACAAGAATTGAGACCATGATGTACATATATTGTTCATAAGCAACCCCTCATTGCAATAGGGGATGATTTCTAAAACCCTTAATATATGAGACCCTTTTTCCTTTCATGGAAGAAGATGAAGAGAATTAACTAGGTACAGAATCGGATAGGAAACATAGTTGTCAATTCCGAATCAATCAAGGTATTAGTCAACCGGTGGACCTGAGGACAGGCATAGGTGAAGATAAAACTGCTAGTTTAAACCTTCAACACTTGATAGAGGAAGATTGGATGTAAATCAACCGGTTATGTTGGGGAGAACTATTTTAGAGCACCAAAACTCATTACCTTCCACTGTTTATTTTCCTAGGATCAAAATTCTTTTATGTATTTTGTTTGTTGTTTGTTGTTGAAAGGAACAGCATTTAATTTCTAATGTCATATTGATGGTATGTTTAGATGTATGTTGATTGCTGAAATTTCATATAGTAGCTAAGGACAGCTAGATCCAGCCCTGACTAGGGTGAATGCAGTTCTTGAATGCAGCACGTGAATGCAGCACTTTGTGCATGTAGTAACAGCTAGGCTGGATGTTGCAGCTTGACTGAGTGAGGCAGCTGATATAGTGAGGCTAAATACTACCTGCAAGAAGTTCCACTAGACAGTTAGGACAGGTAACAATTATTCTTGTGCCTGATGGTGGGGAACCAAGAGCCACTATCCTATTAGTACCGGGAAAATCAACAATCTAAAGGACAGAAAGATACATAATATCAGGAAACTATTGACCACAGGGATCCCAGAATTCTGGAATAGAACACCCTGATTGCATAACCAGTTCACACTTAACCTACCTCAAGAAAAGATGGAAAGTCACTAGCACTGAGGAACTGGACTATAGTTGATGTTAATGAACTGAAAGGTTTAGACATCAAGGTCATAGATAGTTAAAATAATATATGTGTGTATAACTTTGTTTTTGAGTATCGCATTGATATTTTATGACATGTATGACCAATATCATATATATATATATATATATATATATATATATATATATATATATATATATATATATATATATATATATATATATATATATATATATATATATATATATATACCTTAAATTATGACAGTAATTGTCATTTTCTCTTTTGAAAGTTTCTTGTCGTAGTAAAATTGTTTTTACGTAACAACCCTAGATTTTAATTTATTTAGTTGGTAGAGGAGGGGCAAGGAACCACCTGGGATATTTTGGAAACTCAGTAAACCCTTCGTTGTTTTCCTGGAGGTATTCCTTGGTTCTCTGACACTCTATTTATTGTCTCAAGCCAATGGGCCAGTAACAGCTAAATCAATTATAACGGGCAGGATCACATTGAGAAAGAGGAACGTAGTATCCTTTATCTCTGTTGAGTTGAGCCATCATCAACTATATATTCGACAATAACTTACACCTATTTCGTTTACGATACCTCCTACATTTGTACAAAAGACAAGGTTGCTTTCTTTACAAAGGAATTAAAGAAACCAATAGTCTTTGCTGCGATAAAATGTAACCTTTGTTTCAGCAGTCAGTAATCTGTATTTCTTTCAATTTTGAAGCCAACAGTTCGAAAGATTCCTTGGAGAGACATAGATCTTCGATTATATCTTTCTGTTCACGCTGGTCGAAGCGTTGAGTAGCTGGAAAATCATCTGTGAAATCACTATCACTGTCACTTGTTGTTCCACATGCTACTGCTGCCCCATCTTCTAGCAGGGAGTCGGAAATCTGACTAAAATTTTAAATTGGGATGTTATCTCCGCGTCGAACACGTCGTCAAGCAAAATATAAATCTGGATATTTCTATAGTTTTTTAATTATTTTACCATTTAGTTCCCTTATATTGACAACACAGAAATAACTGCAATCATTGTGGTTCTTGGGCTCTCTGCAAACCTTCGGCATTCCAAATTGTAAACATTCTCTTTTCCCACGAGTCCACAGTCGCAGGTCATCAACACATGTTTTGCTAACATTATTAGAAGCTTAAGATTTTCCTGGTTACCTAGTTTTACTTTAAAGTAAGCAAAGTATGCCTTTTCCCAACAAAAACATTAATATGCTTCCTATGTTCTTCTTTCAAAGTATATTAAATAAATCCGGTTAAAGAAACCATGCTCTTCTTGAAGATAATGTTTCCAGAGCTTTATACGGAAATACTGTAATAATATTAAATAAATACGCAAATGCCTCTATCTAAAAAAAAAAAAAAAAGAACTGCTAAAGACAAATATATGTAATATTTGGATTTAAAAGTCTTCATTTATGCAAAATCAGGCTTGAAATGTTTGGCACCCGATTTTTTTGTTGTTGTTACTGTGTAATTATCCCTAGATAACAACAAAAGACACTCACTTCTCTTGAGTATTATTCTCACTGAATAAGAGACCCTCTGCTATTTTGATTCATTACCCACATGATCTTGAGATAGATACCAAAGAAAGACATAAAGATAAATGAATCACAACTGAATTTTCATCCACTATTACTTTATTCTACTTGTGACATCAAGTAGCGACGCTCTCTATAAATAAAAACAAGTTAAAACATAGTTGCATATCCTTTACAGGACGTCGCAGTATACCCCAATATGTTTTGACTGTGATATCCTGGCAAGTTTACGTACAGTAGATTGCCGTTGCATTCTGAACGACCGGCACGTATACTATTTTATTTTTAAAAAACAACGCTAGGTGGTCTGCTGCCAAATCGTCCGCAGCTATGTTTCGAATGTGGTATGCGACATTACCAACTGCGTCCGTCAGTGCCTGTGTGGGTAACGCAAGACTGTGACAGGCAGCGAGTTATGGTGTAAGAAGTTACGGCTTGAACGCACGCCTGAATGTTAGATTGAGATTGCTACCAAGTGAAACGCTCGAATGAACGCAGTAGCGAAGTATGCTGGAACGAGTTATTGATTGAAAACGAAAGATTGTGAAGTGCGCCGTGTGACCTGTGAGAGAACTAATTACCGATGCAAGTGTGTAAGTGGGTGATTATTGATCGAAGAGATTTAGAGCGGAGTGAAATGTAATGTAATATTGTGATTGCAACATGTGTTGTTAAAGACGTTTCAGCTGAAGATCAAGCCAGTGAAGACATGACGACAGACACAGACAGTACGACAACTGACGAATATTTAACAATTAGACAAATTTAAATATTATAAACCACTTTTCAGCGTTCTGTCCAGGCAACTTATAAGACATATTGTGCATTGCGGTATTATCTATTTATGTCAGATATTAATTGTTTCCGCTCTATATACCAGATTTTGCATGAAAATGTTTGTACCCTCCAGCCGAGGGTAACAATAGAAGAATAGAAGATACTTCCCAGAACGAAGAAAAGATCCTGATCAGCTTGAACGATCAGATAAGTACACATAAATTTAGTAATTTTTTTTTTTTAGTAGCATCTTTATTTTTCTCGCTGTAAACTTATCATTATACAATTGATTACCACTGTATTTATTGGAGTGCGTGAAAAATAAGGAATAACCATGTCGTCACTAAATGAATTGATAGAAGCTGGTAAAAACCTAAATTACAGTGGGAAGAAATTAGAATAGTGGGAAGAGAAGAAATATAAAGAATACACCGACCGTCAAGCTGCAACAGACAAAGAGGAGAGAGAAAGAAAATCTGCAGCAGACAAAGATGAGAGAGACAGAAAAGCTGCAGCAGACAAAGAGGAGAGTGACAGAAAAGCAGCAGCAGACAGAGATGAAAGGGCAAAAGAACGGTTACATCAGAAGGAACTCGCAGAGTTAGCTGAAAGTACTAAAGTAAAACAATTAGAGTTAGCTGAAAGTACTAAAGTAAAACAACTAGAAATAGCTGAAAGTACCAAATTGAAGCAGCAAGAGGTGGCTGAAACTAATAGATTAAAGCAAATAGAGATCGAATCCCAAACACAGGTAAAGAAGAAAGAGCTCGAAATTGAGTCTCATGTTCATATCGCTGCAACTAAACTCAAAAGTAAAGAAGAAGAGAATACGTTTACCAGATATAAAGGGATTGTTAAACCATTCTGCCAGGGTGATTCCACTACGGCATGGTCAAAAAATGTAGAATACCAATTAAAAGTGCAGGAAATACCAAAAGAACACTGGGCGCTGATCTACATGAGAAATCTTTCCGGGGAGCCTTTAAAGGTAATAGAATCCATTCCCCAAGATCTTAGAAATAACTATGAGTACATCCACCAGAGGGTAATGCAACATTCCCTTTTAGACGCCCCAGGGTACCAAATTCAATTCTCAAAGCTAAAACCAAAGAACAATCAAACGTTCATTGATTACGTCTCGACAGTACAAGACGTCTATAACAAATGGCTTAAGGCTGTTAAGATTAGCAACAATTATGACAAACTTAGAGACCTTATGATTATGGATTAGATCATCTCAACCATTCCTAGCCCATTTGCAAAAAATTTACAGCAGTCAGACGTAGATTCTCTAGAACAGCTAGAAAAACGGGGGTCCGCTTATTTCTCATCAAATAGGGATATTTTCAAATCTGTTAGTGAAGAAAGTGAAATTGTTGCAGCGGCTATGGGCAAACCACAAAAGCCTTATAAATTTAGAGAACAGCAAAGGGGCAACCTACCACAATGCCCATATTGCAAATGTCACCACCCACAATTTGCGATGTGCGATAAAACCCGAATTATCCAGCACACGTAGAAATAATATAACAAAGGCCAAGCGGGGTTTGGCAGCGATGCGGGTGATGGCGGCAGCAAACTGTGAGCAGCGCCATCTATGTCTTCTGTACGAGGGGCTGGTCATGTCTGTTTTGAAGTATGCAATGGCAATCCTGACTCTCAGCCATAAGCAGATAGAAAGGATGGAAAGGATACAGAATGAAGCTATGCGCATTATTCTTGGATGTACAAGAGATACAGCATGCAGGGCGATGCGCTACCTTCTTGATTTTCCAACCATTGAAGAGAGAATACAAGTTTGCAGGGCACGCGCCTACCCCAGAATTAACGCAAACACACAACATCCACTGCATAGTGAAATTAGGAAGGTGAAGGGCAGCAGGTTAAAAAGAGGACGGTCGTGGATGGGTCAAGCCGAAGACATTCTTCAACAGGTGTGTTCACTTGAGGACTTAGAACCTGGCGAGGAGTGGGTGCAAGTGCCAACAGACTTCTGCACATCCTTTTCAGTTTGCATCCAACTAGATAGAAAATGCAGACAAGAAAATCCGGCTGCTGTTGAGGCTGAAGTACAAGCGTTGATTTTCGAGAATTCGCTAGACGGTGACGCGGTCATCTACACAGATGGGTCGGTCGTCCGACATGTGAGAAGGTCATGGGCCTTTACAGCTCGGGCCGGAGGGAGAATTGTGAATTGTGCTTTCACTGAAACCACAAGTAGCCTGATCATGGAAGTCATGGCAGTAAGTAAAGCAATAACATGGCTCGAGACACAGACATTCACTAGGGCATGTTTCCTTAGCGACTCAATGAACATGATCAAGAGGATAGAGGAGGGGTCGATCCGAAGAGAATGGTTGCTGCCTCTGAAGCGATCTCGGCTGGCAAAGATTAGTTTCATCTTCGTGCCAGGGCATGCGGGAGTACAAGGAAATGAGCGGGCTGACAAGCTCGCAGGTGAGGCTACTGTGGAGGGCGGACGCGCCATGGACCAGGCTGACATTCTGAATGCTCTACGTGAAGTGAGACTTTTGCGAGAACCAAGTGATGACTGTGAATCTACAACAATGGCCAGACTGCGAGAGCAGCAAATTAAAAGAGGGGTGGCCAAACAAGAACATTACGCAGGAAGCCACAGAAGATTGATAAACCAACACAGAACTGGCGTCGTTAGCCGCTACACGCTGCGGGATTTGCTGATGAGGGGATCCGAGCACTTATGGACTGAATGGTTCGATGTGCAACGAGGATGATCTGTCGACTAACTAACTAACTAACTTAGAAATGATGATAAAAAAACAGCAAACCAAGAGAGAAACCTTCAGACGTGCTGTAAAATGTTTTCTTTTGCTATTGTTTTGGGCACTATTCATCTAGATGTACTGGAAGACAGAGGTTGAAAGCAGCCAATGCATTGTTAGTCGATTCATCATCTAAGTGTGAAAGATATTTTGAAGAAATGCGAGAGAATGATGAAAATGTAGTAGCAGCGAGTGATATATTAAATTACAGTAAATGTACAACATGCCATCCGTTCCATGAGAACGGAATACTTGAATGTGGGCATACAGTGCCGTTTTCTAGCGAAAACGCGAATGCAGCAGTGGCCTCCAGAGGCAAGTTAAATTTCCATCACGGAATAGTTAATAATATGTCATGCAAACTCCTGATCGATAGTAGCAGTACATTAATCAGTCTCAGAAAGGAATTGGCTAGGCCAGAAGACTATAAGGGAGAATTTGTTAACTGCCGTAGTTTTTCAGGCAGCATAGAAAAGTACCCGTTAGTCAGAGCTAACATAAATACCCCTTTCTTGACTGGCACCTTTACGTGCGCGGTTTTACATAACCCATGTACGGATCTTATAATCGGCTGTTTACCACAGGTGAAGAAATGTACCACTGAAGAGATAGCAGCCTGGAGAGGAACCTACTCCAATCAGGCTGAGTCCAAAACTAGGTCAAAAACTAGTAAACAACATGATGACCTACAAAACAACATGATACACCCCAGTGCATCCAGTGGTACAGTGGAAAACAACACCACACAAAAGGTCATACAGGCGCAGCGCGCCGAGTCAAACATACCACCGTATTTTAAACAGGCCGATACAAGTGTAAACAGCGTACAGCTTGAACCCAATCAGGATGTTTTGTTACTGTTACCGGATGAGAGTGACCTATTATTGACCTCATGGCAAGGGCCTTTTAAAGTGGTGAGGAAGATTTCAAATGTTGATTATGAGATATCCTTGAATAACAAACTCAAGATATTTCATATCAACATGTTGAAGCCTTATTACAGAAGACAAGAACAGGAGACGGACGACCAACACAACGCAACCACGCCAATTAACCAGACTCCAGACGAACAGATTACAGACACAATAGTTAACTATGTAGAAGACGAACACATTACAGCCACAGTTATCAACCAAACAGAAGAAGATGACTTTGAGTTACCGTTACCGACTGTAGAGAGCACCACAACAATTAACAACATACATCTAGGGCCAAAGATGACAGACGAACAGAAACACCAGACAATAGCATTATTGACTGAGTACAAACAAATTTTTTCAGACATTCCAGGTAGGACAGATAGAATACAACACTCCATTATTCTCTCAGACTTATTATTATATTATTATTCACCATACTCTATCCCTCTAAACTATAGGGAAAATCTAGATAAGGAAATTCTTCGTCTAGAAGCCTGTGGGATAATCCAGAAATCCCAATCAGAGTATTCATTTCCGATAGTCTTAGTCAAAAAGAAGAATTCCACCATAAGACTCTTCGTGGATTATAGGAAATTGAACACAGTCACGAAAATTGATGCAGAGCCTATTCCTTCCCGTGACGACCTTATCTTGAACATGTCATCATCTATCATCTTTTCAAAACTTGACCTAACGAAAGGATATTGACAAATTCCGATGCATAGAGATTCCATTCATCTTACTGCCTTTGCAACACCTTTAGGTCTCTACGAGGGGTGCTTCCTTCCTTTTGGCCTACGCAATGCATCTGCCACCTTTGTCCGCCTTACTAGGGAACTTTTGCATGGAGTCACAAATACTCAAACATATATAGATGATATATGCATCCATACAACAGACTGGACAACACATCTACAAACTTTGAGACTCGTCTTCTAAAGAATAAAATTGTTTGGACTAACAGTCAAACCAACTAAAGTCGAGTTGGCGTTGGATGAGATAGATTGCTTAGGCCATACTATATCCAAGGGCCAGTTAAAAACAGATAAAATTTTAACCAAAATCTTGAACCTCACTATTCCGACAACAACAAAAAAATTAGGAGCTTGCTAGGTTTAGTAAACTATTACTACAAATTCATCCCCAATTTGGCACAAATAACGTGTGTATTTTCGGATATGTTGAAATCTTCTGCAAAGATAAATGTGCAAGACGCTACTTTACAAAGTGCAATGTCAAAACTAAAGTACCTTTTTAGTAATGTTCCTATCCTCCGCTTACCTAATCCGAAACTACAATATATCCTTAGGTGTGATGCCAGTGCGACTACAATCTCTGGCGTACTCCTGCAGAAATATGAAGAGATTCTCCATCCAATCATGAATGTCAGTCACAAACTTAGCACAGCTGAATCATATTAAGACGTCTCTCAACTTGAGGCTCTTGCAATCGTGTATTGTGTTAGTAAACTTCATAGATATTTGGCGGGAACTCACTTTGTCGTCGAGACCGACAATTCTCCGCTGTTAGTTATGGAGAAAGGCCTGCCTAAAAATAATAGGATTTATCGCTGGGCTTTGATACTCCAAAACTACTCATTCTCCATAAGGCACATTAAAGGGAGATGCCCTTGCAGATTTGCTCACGAGACCTTCAGACATTGAAGTGATGCAGAAAGGAGATGAAACACTATCACATTTGCTTGCAGTTACTACCGATGAATTCATATAGAAACTGTGCTAGTAATCGTAAGAAAGAAGACACTGCAAAACATAAGTATCATTATGTGCACTTACCAAGAACTCGCGTAGTGCCTGAACGCATGAACAAGGTATGTAGAGAGTCATCTAGTGTATATAAACTGTGATACTATTATAAACAGAGTGTGAGACGCTACATCGTCACCTTAGGTGCAGTGAAAATTGTATATAAACTATCATAAGTAAAGACCCAGAGGAAAGAGACGTCATCATCACCGTCACCTGGATCTACGATTAGTTAGTTAGTTAGACTTGTATGTAACATGTTTATATGTATGTAACATGTATGTATTAATGTCATATGCTATAATTTTTAATCAAGTTGCACTGGGCAATTTAGTGGTTCATTACAACAGTAATAGTATTAATAGAAGAACCACAAGTATTCCGATAGCCTAAGTGAAATTGTTAGTTGTAGTAATAACCATGAGTTAAATAGTTTAGAAACACTTACAATTAGTGCTTAGACTTAGAAATGTAGATAATATTTAGATTTAGACTAGTAGAATATAGCAAACAGTTCTCTGAGGAGACTGCTACCGATGAAGCCAATTAAAACGGCGAGGTAATAGACTTAAATTTAATTAGAAATATAATAAACTAATTGTCAAAAACATTTAAGAATTTTGCAATTTATAACTTTATTAGTCTTAAGGGAACAAACACATTTCTCTTACAGTGTGTTTAGTTTACTTAATTACCTTCCCTTAGAAACATCCAGAAATTAATAGTTTAGTTAATTATATAACCATATTTATCAACAGTAATTATTTAGTTTAGTTAATTAAATTCCCTTAGTTATTACACCCATCATTTAGTTAAATAGGTTAAGTACATTATTTACCTTAGTAACATCCATTATTTATTATATAACTTGTTTCTTTTACTTAACATCACCAAATAACAATTTAGTTAATTTACTTCCCCTTAGTTAGTTATTTACTTTAATCTAGGATAAATAGCTGAGTTAATTTAATTAGACATCACCCCGTACAATGACAGTTATACTAGAAATCATCGGTCTAGTGACTGATCAAACCAATTATCCATTAGAATAGTTAGATATGTTTAGACATAGTTAGTTTCTTTTGTATTACCGTAAGCAATACATTTCAACTTGTAATTATAAGAGTCTGATATATAAAACTACTTTATTTCGGCTCAATATTGTTTAACACGAGCCCAATTTTATGTCAATGACAAAACATTTTTAAAATTGACAATGTATGAATGAGTGAACGCAAGATGAGTATACGGACGAATGAAAGAATTAAAAATATTAGTATGAACGGTGGTGCACACACGAGTTTTTATGACTTGTCCGCGTCTTCTGTGTAAACCATGTGAAGTGTGTACTTTTGTGTGTGTTATAGCCACTAATGCATTACAGCAATGGTTGTTTTCCAGAATCCCAGATCGGCGAAGTACGTCATAAATTAAGCAGAGTCATTACTTTGTGACGTGCATTAATCTAGCTGTGATAAATGAATACTTAAATACATCGATTATAGATATATAGTTATGTTTCTAATTGCAACACATATAAAATAAATATTTACACCCATACAAACAAGAATACAAACAGATAAAAATACAAACAGAAGCTTTTGCAAAGGGAGAGAACACTTGGTCAGGAGACACTACAGACTTAGAGTAAGTTGAAGGGCGGGTTTAATGTTTATCCACAAGCGGGAGCGAGATAGGGGAACATCAGCATACACACAACTAAGAAGAGACGTGAAGGTGCATTTCACGGGAGCCATGAAATATATATTCATGTATTGTATCTGTAATAGGAGCGATTTGTTTTGGGATATCGGTTAATCGGTATTTTGAGGGGTATAAGTTTGTTAAACGGGCCCTGGTTCAACACAGCTCCCGAGAGTGTAATGTAATGACTCTTAATTAGAGTGGAGGTGTGTCGAGCTGATCTGAAACCAGTGGTTAGATACAGCAATTTGTTATCAGACTTGTTTGAGTCAGAATTGGTACCTTATGACAGACCAGTTATTATATTACCCTTGACAAATTAGATCAGACTAATTTTATATGCTACGACGACATTGCGTCACACCTACTACATTAATCTGGTGACGCAATACGGGGGGGGGGGGCGACGAGAGCATTTCAAGGTGTTAGATACCACTAGGACAGACTAGGGACAGAAGAGAGGCAAGGACTGAGAGGACAGAGAGACAGGACCTCTATAAAGGTATAGACAGAGTAGAGACAGCACCCAAGCTAGGACTTAAGAACGGTTATAAGACCAGACTCGGGTGGGGACACTAACGTGTCATATTTAGGATAACAGAGGGACCAACCCCGAGAATAGGGGATGGGTACTTTAGGTCACGGAGAATACCGTGACGACGTAAACAGTAATAGAACGTTAGGGTTAATCAGTACTAAGACGACAGTACTACGTGACAAATATAACAGCACGCAGTGTTGCTGACCGCACGAGGGATTTTGACCACGTAGGCAAGCGACGGACTGAGTTGAGTCAGACAGCGACGAGACGGCTTCCCGACAAGACATAGTGTTTTTCTGAAGCCATTATCTAATGTTGTGAACGCATGTGATATTAGAGAGAGTGAGTGATCATGTTTAATGATATATATACTGTGTGACGAGTGGCGACCATTGTATTGATTTGACAGACAGATAACGCCTTGTCGCAAATGTATGATTGTCAGGCTTGCCTGAAATAAAATCCGTGTATACCAGCTGTACAAGCGAAGTTATATTTGAGGTATAGATGAAGTCGCGAGAGTGCCTGTGTGGGTAACGCAAGACTGTGACACCTGTGCAGAAAGCTAAGTCTGGAGTAGAAGTAGTAAACCATCTTCTAGAGTAGAAGCTCGGTGTGTCATCAGCTTTGTTGAGTAGAGAAGGTCTATTTCCCAGTCCCCCACTTCTGTTGTCAGTATCAGGGTATCCCCATCTTTCAAAACGGCTTGTAAAGTCTCCTACTACCCCCCCCCCCCTTCCGCATATCCTTTACAGGACATCGCTGTCAACATCCACATCTTTCAGCTAATTGTTGATTTCTTGGCAAGATTACGCTCAGTAGTTTGCCATTGCTTTCTGGGTGGCCGGCTCGCATACCCCGTAACTTACCAACGAGGCGAGAACCGTTACCAATTCTTGCGCAAGTTACGTTCCTCTCGTGGATATACGGGATTACGAAGAAAGTCACTAACCCCTGGGACAGGGGACCGGCAGTATGTCTGTTAGTTGTCCGTTTGGTTGTAAGAGACCACGATACCCACTGTAAGGTATTGTATTTCATGTAGGTAGTTAGTAATCAATCTTGGGTCATTGATTACGAATAATGGTGACACAATGAAAGAAATTAAACGGCGACTATCCATTGCTCTTCAAAGACTAAAACAGATGAATAAATTATGGTGTGGGACAGACAGAACTACAAAAATTAGATTTTTAAGAGCATGCATCTTTCCCATTGCAACATACGCCTGTGAGACATGGACACTTACTAAACAAGCTGAACAGCGCATACATGCCTTTGAATATAAATGTTATAGACGAGTTCTAAGAATATCTTGGGTAAAGAAAAGAACAAATGCATCCATACTTCAAGAGTTGAATATTGAGGAGGGATGGCTATTAAAGACGATAAAACAAAGAAAATTGAAGTATTTTGGTCACTTGAAACGTCACGACAGTTTGGAGAGAACAATAATGGAAGGGTATATGCCTGGGAAGAGAGAAAGAGGAAGGCCAAAGAGAAGATGGGTGCAGGATGTGGCGGATGATCTCCAGATGGGTGTATCAGATGCGGGACATCTTGCTTGTGATCGAGAAGTTTTCCGGAAGGTTGTTATGGGAGCGAGGTTCTGCAAAGGACATGCTCTGAATGAATGAATGAGTTAGTATTCAAAACGAGAGTTCTCTAGACCAACCCATCAGCGGTTTTCTGTGACGGTGTGTATAACTATTTCTCCGTAACTGTCCAATGCAGCCACTGGGCGTTGGAGGTGGGGAGGGGGTGTTTCCCACAGTATCCTCCCCCTTCTGCACATGTAAATAAACTATCTCAACTTGAAATGTTCCAAATATCTGCAATAGTTGCCCCTAGATCTTGTTGTGGTTAACAACGTTATCCCTTCTTGTCTTATTAACAATTTGTATTCACATATTTTTTTTAAATTCGCATATCCTTTACAGGATATCCAACAGCAGCATATTTCAGTTGTCTGTTGATTTCTTGGCAAGATTACGCTCAGTAGTTTGCCATTGCTTTCTGAGCGGCCGGCTCGGTTATCCCGCAAGTCACCAGCGGGGGACGAACCGCTCCCAGTTCTCGCCCGCTACGAGACTCTGCGTGATAAATGGGATTACGGAGAAAGTGTTGTAACCTATCGGCCAGAGAGACCGGCATTCACATATTAATTCGTATAAATAATTAATAACCATAACGTATATATTAATTTGAATGTGTATACACTAATAATACGCTAGAGGTACTGAGGTACTATTGGAGGTACAGCAGTACATACTAATTAATGAGTTGTTTAAATAATAATGAATTAATGAGGGAGTCTCCGTTACGTAGTGGTCAAGCCATCTGACACGAGCTCCGAAGGTTGTGTGTTCGATTCCGGACCGCGCCCTTCGGTTCACGAGTGCATTTTTTCGGAGACTTCTGGGTTTCGTCGCTGGAGCTACGGAATTCGCGCTTCGTGCGACACATTTTTAGCTCCGCTGCGGAAAGAGACTGGGCCATATGGGATAAAACCCAGTGCAATGAAGTCGATCCTGTCGACTTTTAAGCGACGTTTTTAATACTAATTAAATTATTATTTTCAAAGTATTGAAATTGTCTAAGAAATACCTTTTAATCAGTAACTATTTATCTTGTGTTGCAAGGAACCCCCTTTTGTTATGAGGATAAAAGAAAACAGAAATGGAGAACCCCCCGTAGGACCAGATTTGGATTTGGAAGGATATTGTATTGATCTAATTCGAGCTTTGGCTCGAAGTCAAGTCTTTGAGTACCAAGTGTACGTGGCAAAGGACTATGGTGATAAGAATGAAACAGATGGTACATGGAATGGCATTATTGGTCAGCTCATAAATAAGGTAAGATAATAATAGGAACACATAGTGTATACCAAACAGAGAGCTCTGGTCGAGATTAAATTAGTTTTATGTGTTTTCAATAAACCAGTGATATTCATCATCATCAAGTTTTCAGCACTTTGCCTGGCCATAAAGCTTCACGATCTTTGTCTATCTTATGTCGCTCTCTTTAATTCCAGGCATGTCTGCACTGATAGATCTGTAGATGTCCGCCTTATAAATGTCCCTGATCTCTTTCTTTTGCTACTTTTTATCCCCTATTGGAGATTAAACGTTCACAAACCTAAGCAAATGCAGATGAGTTGTTTGAGAAGAGCTGCCAACTTAACTATTCAAGACCGAGAAAGAAATGATGTTACCAGACAGACAGTGAGATCAACACCCTGTGCCATATATTTGAAAGGCACAAGATGAAATGTTTCGGCCATTTCGTTAGATTGTAATATCAGCACTGGCATTACATCTGATACGAGAACAAGAGGACGTCCGAGAAGAAAATGGAATGACGACAACAAAGACATCGTACAGTCACATGGCTGCACTGAATGGGAGATGTAACAACTGATCCACCATAATTCGCGAATAGGTAATGTAATCATCTTCACGGTTGGCTCTCTGCTAAGATGTAGAAGTGTCTGTGGATTCATGGGATGTTCTGTGGACAGTTTTTGATGTAGGAGACCTGGCATGTGATATCACATCTAGTCTATGAATAGAGGTGGAGGCAGTCATTGGGGATTTCTCTGACTGGATGACAAACGGTAAGTAAGATGAGAAAGGTGAAGAAGGCATGCTTCGTCCATTCTAAACAAACCAAATAGAACGCATGTGTTGGAATTTTTCCGCTATTCGTGCTCGTGTCGTAAGAAACGAGCACGCGGAGAGATTGGATGTTTCAGCAGCGCTAGGTATGATATTGACGCATGGTAAAGCAGATGTGGTAGTGCCTTTTGGAATCGTGTGTATAGAGCAGACAAACAGATAGATTATCACGGCTTGGAGAGAATGATGCTGAATTGAGTAACCATAGGATCTTGCCGACATTCAAACCTCAGAGGAAAGGTCAAACATTCATATAACCTGTACTGTAATATAATACTGGTACCATTAATATTGTGACTCTTTACTGGCGGTTGCAGATGAGAGCGGAGCATGATGTAGATGTATCGAGTACTGTGATCTGTTCTTGAGTCAACTCAACTCATTGGCACTCCAGCTCTAATTTTGAACACATCTGCAAACTTTTTTATCACGAAGAACTGTGTACCTTATGTCTGTCTTCAGATTTTGCCCATATTAAGGTAATGATTGTATCATATATCCCATAGAGGCCATTAAGCCTGGGAAAGGAGTCTTTATTAATGCGGTCAAAAGCTCACATTCCAAAAATCAATTATAGTGACGACCTCAGAGACATATCTTACTCGCTTATTATGCACAGCGTGTCAATGTCATTAGATTAGACAGTCTCCGGTTGGAAATCCGCCTACTCATCCTTAGCAGCATGTAAATTGCATTTCTTAATCTCTTAAGAATGCAGAAATGATTACACCCTATTTTTTTCTTGAAAGCGGACTTCCGGTCCCCAACATGGCGGTTAGGGATTGAACCGTTAAGGCCTCTGACGCGTTTATGCTCGTGGCTACGGTTTGCATTCATATTTTCCTCATGTTGGACTGTTAGTACATAGTTCCGTCGTCCTGCTTCTGGTGAGTGCCACTGGGAGCTGTGAAATTCCTGTGAAATGCTTTTACATCTGTCCGCTGTTGTTTGCACACTGAACTGCATGTTCGGAACAATGGCCGGCTATCGCTGAATTGACTGGTTTGCCTTTTCGGTTCACGAGTGCATTTTTCAGGAGACTCCTGGGAGTCGTCGCTGGAGCTACGGAGTTCGTGCTTTGTTCGGCGCATTCGGTGGGTCGTCCTGCAGAAAGAGACCGAGCCATGTGGGATAAAACCCTGGTCAATGAAGTCTTTCTGGTGACTGCCGATTCCATCGACAATGAACTGTACTTTTCGTGGAGGACTTTTGTGTTGGCATTCTGTAGGCGGCAATATGCACAGTGTACCTGTGCGGGTTGTTGGCTTGCCGAGACTCCTGTCTGTTCCACTTTTCACAATGGGCAGAGAGGATCATTTTGTATGATATTCACTGGCAGGGGGAACGAAGCATAATGGGGTTGAAAAGTTGAACCACTACTAACTAACAAACTAACTAACTAACTAACTAACTAACTAACTAAGTAGACACCTTGCAGTCTTGACAGACCAAAGTATGTGAGTGGAATGTGGCCAATATTCCATCACAATGTCTGGGCAGAGATTCAGAGATCATGTGATGCCCAAACGACATGACCCCTCCCTCGGCCTAGTCTTGTGTATTCCAGAGGAATGGGTAACCAATACGTCTGGCACAAGGTAGGCTGCAGACGCTGGCGGCTCAGCGTCAATCCACCGAGACCTCACCACCACGAGCCGGTGGCGAGCTATGGCCAGACCCTGACACCCAAGGGACCCGGCTTAGAGGCGTTCAGCCATGTCCCACAGATGAGGGCCTTGTACGAGCCCGGACTATGAGGGCGCGCACATCTGTCGATCACAAGTGTCCGGACCTGTGTAAAGCGTGCACTATCGTCAGACTCCCCACCTGACTTTTAGTGGTCCCCGCGACAGCGGGAATAGGCCCGCCATAGCTACCGCAGGAGATATTGCCTGTCTATTTGCAAGCAAAGCTCCCATACTTCCACTGTGCGGATCTCGCGACCAGCGAGAATAGGCCCGCCGGAGATTAACTAACTAACTAACTAACTAACTTGATTATACCCTTCATGCCTGTGTGGAACGATTCCACAATGGACAGAAGAGTTGGTGGGCAGCCAATCTTCTTTAGTGCCTTGAACAGACCCTCACGACTGACCAAATCAAATGCCTTTGTGAGGTCGATGAAAGCGATAAACAGTGGTTGATTCTGTTCACGGCATTTTTCTTGCATTTGTCGCAATGAGAATATCATATCAATGGTAGACCGGTTCTGTCGAAAGCCACACTGTGATTCAGGGTAGACTTGATCTCCTAGGACTTGAAGTCTGCGCAGAACAATTCTGGCAAATACTTTTCCAACAATACACAGAAGTGAGATACCCCTATAGTTGTTGCAGTCGCTCCGATCGCCCTTGTTCTTGTACAGTGTTATGATGCTTGAATCTTTGAAATCCTGTAGGACTTGTCCTTCTCGACAGCATAGCTCTATTAGCTGGTGGATCTGTAGAGTGCGTGTGTCTTGCCCACTCCTGATAACCTCTATTGGAATCCCATCCTTACCTGGAGCCTTTCCAGATGCAAGTTCATTTATAGCACACTTAACTTCTGTTATGGTGGGAAGTGCGTCCAGGTGGTCAAGAGTTGGTAGAGTCTCTATGGCGTTGAGGGCATCATCCGCTAGTTTGGTCTCACTTGCGTAAAGCTCCAAATAGTGCTCTACCCATCTGTCCATCTGCTGTTTCTTCAGTCAAGGTTTACAATGGTGCACTTCTTTTGATCACTGGAATACAGGCTTTCTTTATTCCTTCATACATGCTTCTTATGTTTCCCTTATCAATTGCGATTTGAATGGACTCACATAACTTGATCCAATAATCATTTGCACACTGCCTGGCAGCCTTTTGCACATTCTTCCTAGCTTGCCTTAGCTCACTCAGTGTTACGCGTTGGTCTTTCCTTGTTTCTTAAGAGAGCTTTCTTCTTCTTATCAATCAAGGGCTGCAGAGTCTCGCTGTTTGCCGCAAACCAGTCCTGCCTCTTATGATCCACGGTGCCGTAAACCCCTACGGCAGTTTTATAAAGAGTTTCCTTATGTTGACCCCACTTTTCATTTACTATACAATTTTCTGGTGTATCAGTGAAAGCGTCTTCAAGTTGCTGTTGAAACCGAAAGCACTTTTCAGGATCGTGAGTGTTAATAATATTAATCCTGGGGCTAGATTTGTGTTTTTTAGCTGTGTAGATTCTCTTTGGTCTCAGTCTAACCCTTGCAACAACCAAAGAATGATCCGTATCACAGTCAGCACTGTGGTAACTTCGAGTCAATGATATATGGTTCAGATGTTGTCTCCGTGTGATGATGAAGTCCAGCTGGTGCCAACGGCCGGATCTTGGATGTTTCCATGTGACCTTATGCGTCTCTTTTTCTTTTTAAAAAGGAGTTTGTAATACATAGGTCATTACTGCTGCAATGCTCCAGCAGCCTTTGCCCATTTTCATTCATGCGACCGATGTTGTATTTTCCAAGGCACACTGGTCATGAACTCGAGTCCTTGCCCACAAGAGCATTGAAATCACCGAGCATATAAATGTAGTCAGATTTTGGAACTGCCTTGATCACGGAGTCTAACTCCTCATAGAACGAATCTTTCACATCATCAGAGGAATCGAATGTCGGTGCATATGCAGTAATAATGGTGACAAACCCACAAGAGGTTTCCAAGCGCAGGGATAATAGTCTTTCATTTCCTCCTGCTGTAATTTCAATCATTCCCAGTAGCGAATTCTTCACTGCAAAGCCCACACTGTGTTGCCTTTTTTCTGCCTGCCCTATACCCTTCCAAAAAAAGGTGTAATTGTTTTCCTTGAGTGATCCTTCCTCAGCGAGGCGAGTCTCCTGCAGGCCAGCAATATCAATGTTAAGACGATTGAGTTCGGCTACAATCACAGCCGTTTTTCTCACATCGTCAATATTAGTCAGTCAGTGGAAAATCCAGGACACATGGTTCTCACGTTCCAGGTTGCAAGCCGTATCTTGAGGTTTCTATTTTTATTTTTGTTTGTACCTGGTGCATTGGGTTTACAGCCTGCGATTCAGATTGTGTCCTAGCCCCAAGCACCCATTGAAGTAGGCAGCTGTGGCGGATCAGCACCCAATTGGCTGGGGGATGCCCAGCTTGAAGCGGGCGGTAGCTGATCAGTGACACCTGTAGGTGTCTCCTACCGTCAGAGGCAACGCGTGGCGCCCCATGTCTACGCCAATTGACAGGGACTTATAACCCGTAACAGTTGCCTCTCGCTTTGATTCCGAGACCAGTTAAGACCAGGGATGGAGTTATTGCCTCCCCATAGCACAAAGCCTGGGCTAAAATATAGAGATCATGTGGTGCCCATGCAGCATGATCCCTCTCTTGGCCTTTCTAGTTCACTCCAGAGGAAAGGTAACACCCCTACATCTGGAACAAGACAAGCTGCAGAAGCTGTCGGATCAGCAAGCAATGCTCTAACTGTCCGTCTGTCGGAGCTTCGATCCTAGACCAGCCGCCAACCAAGGCTTAGGGCCTGGTCTGCCCTGCCATGACATTTTGTCTTTAGCTTGCATTTCCTCGCACCAGGTTAAGGCTTGTATCCTCCCAATTGCGCTGTTCCGTCCGAAGCCGTTGGCACAATGTGGGGTGTCGGGTTTGGTAAGGACTGCCCAACGTTCAGCACTAACAGAAAGCAAGTAGTACCGTCTACTGTTATACGGTAGCTCAGTCATATCTGACTAAGACCTGACACACAAAGGTCGTTTTGATATAGCTGTAAATACACATATCTGCATACCACCACGCAAGGCAGCTGCGAAAAATCGAAAGTGCAGTATGGTATACTATTGTGGTGCCAGGACTTGCGAAAAAGGTGTAGCATGTGAATGTGTAAATAATGAAATCTCACAATCTGAGGAAAGCAACTATCGAACCAGAACAAAGGTAAAGAATCAACCCAACAACTACATCACCCTTGATTATTAGGGGTATGTGACCCTTTTTAACTTCAGAATGGAGCAATACGCATTTACAAGCATACATGCTAAGAAATATCTACTGGTTGTGAAAATTTGGTTTTTGAGGAGAAGAAAAGAGTATAATACACCGGGTGAAAACGATTATAACAGTCCTTCAATAATCAAATGGAAAACGTAAAGTGACTGTAGAAATTAGACATAAGCAAATTATTTGGGTAATGTTATAAGGCGAAATAAATGTTAAAACTTAGTGACAAATGGAAAACTTTATGCAAAACGATCAAGAAGAAGAGAAAGAGATGAATACATTAATTCAGATCACTTGACCACATGACACAAATGTTATCCACTACTCTGGCGATCGTGTGAGACGGCGATCCATGATAGCGCACCAATATCCGTATGGTACATTATGATGATCATGGTGATGATAAAGTATTTTGTATGTACATACATTAGATAATATATACGGCAACATTTAGTTTTGCCAATATGATCACAATTAATATGTGTGTGTATAATTCTGATGTGCCAGTGATTATATATAATTGTAAAAATGAACCTATAACTTTCATAAAACTTTTAACAATCTGCTGCGTATGGCTGTACATAAAGATTTGTTGATCGCATTTTACAGGAACGTGATATTGCAGTGGCACCACTAACCATCACCGAAGATAGAGAAAGAGTTGTGGATTTTTCTAAGCCTTTCATGAATACAGGCATCTCTATTATGATTAAAAAGCCGGATAAAACAAAACCTGGTGTCTTTTCCTTCATGGATCCACTGGACAGGAAAGTGTGGTTTTGTATTGCGATCGGCTTCTTAGCTGTCAGCTTTGTACTTTATTTTGTTGGACGTTTCAGGTATGTTTCGGAATATTCGTTTCATTACAACCCATTGTAAATAAAATATCATGCAGTTTACAGTTCAATGCTAGCAGAATGATAATACACTATATATGTCAGAGTTCAATTTAGTTCATAGTTGGGTTTTTATTCAATTGTAAATGTAAAAGTTTCTAGACTACCTTCGAAGTTATAAACCTTACGAATTTCTAAATTCCGATATGTCGTTAATGAATTATTTATCGTTATAAAATATGTGAATTTATAATTGTTTATTTTCTTACATTTCAGCCCATATGAATGGAATGTCGTTGAAGATTCTAAAGAAAGAACAACTACAACAATCTTCTCTATTTCCAACACACTCTGGTTTTCTCTAGGTGCTCTTATGCAGCAAGGATCTGATATATCCCCAAGGTTGGGCCCTTTAAATGACGAAATACTATGACACTTCTTGTTAACTACTTAGAATTTAGGTGGTTTCTAATTTCAGTTGAAATTTCTAGTTTATATCAAATAATATACAGTTGTCATTGTTTGATTAGTATTCTTTCTATCTAACACTAGTTTCAAATAACATCTCATAATTAACATCAAAGCACTTAACATAGAAGATATAACATTATAGAGATTAGTCACTTGCATAACACTGGTTTTCAAAAGTCTTCATTTGTATTTCTTTGCTTTAATAATTATTGTACTGTATAATGCACTTAAATGCGATCGCAATGATACTATGCCAGCAACTATGTATTAAACTATGCTTAGGGCTGCAATTTCTAATTTATAAACAAGAAGGTTATGGAACTTCGTACATCCTATATCTGGCATATGGTACTTCTTGCACAAAACATTTATTGAAATTACTAGAAATTTAAATTGCAAGGAAAGATGGGGGTTATATCAAAGTGAGAATATGTTAGGTTATTTTCATTCTCTGCTATCTAATCCATTATTTGAAATTACATATGCGTAGTCCCATAGCAGCTATTACCTCAGGGTGTGAAGAGTTATGCCATTACATGTTTTAGGCCACAGTATCCCGAGATTCATCCATTATGTGTCGATTTGTCTATACAAATATGGAGCCATCGAATTATACTCATTGGGTCAGAAGACGTGTGAAAGGTTCTTTACCTTACTTTCAGATGTAAGTCAGTAAGTAAAGGACCTTACTACACGCCATAAGTCGCATCGGGCATTTGGTGTCAGACCCATATAGTTATAGAGCAATGGGCACTCGGCTGGTGTAGTGGTCAGTATCGAGTGGCCAACATGATTTCCGAACACAAGTCCTGGTATCCACGTAAGGCTGGATCGACCAGGTGCCGAGATAAGTTTAAACAATCAGCCCCGATCTGGCTTCGAACCCATCACCACCGAACCGGCAGCTAAGAGTGTAGCCATTACGTATTTCTGTAAGTTAAGTAGATCAATGGTATAGAAAACCTAGTAGCCCCATCCCAATTGAATAGTGAAAATCACAACTTATATCTCAACATAGCAAAAATAAATATAAGGCATACAGATAAAACTACTATGGAGAAAGAAATAATAAATTGGAGGTGGTGGAAAATGTTGAATATCTTGGGTCATTGATTACCAACAACGGTGACACAATGAATGAAATTATTAAACGACGACTATCAATTGCTCTTCAAAGACTAAACAACTGAATAAATTATGGAGTGGGACAGACAGAACTACAAAAATTAGATTTTTAAGAGCATACATCTTTCCCATTGCAACATACGCCTGTGGGACCTGGACACTTACTAAACAAGCTGAACAGGGGATAAATGCCTTTGAATATAAATGTTATAGACGATAAAACAAAAAAGTGACGCAGAGGTGTTTCCAAGGCACCAGGCCTGGGTTATATACTGGCCAAGACCTACTGACGCGTTCTCGTCGAGCGTCCTGGGCAACAGTCCCTTCGGGGTCCTGGCTAAAGTCAGTAGGATCGCCGATTCCTCCGAAGTCGAGAGTGTCTGCCTGTACGGCGAGGAACCACCAGTCTGCACACCAATAAGCCAGAAATGGGACGCAAACCTCAGGCCCTGTATGACATCACACTGATGTTGGACAACAGGATGACCATGACATCCGACATACAGGACTTCGCGTTGGAGCTCAAGCCAACGAACACAAGCAAGCAAGCAAACAATGAAAATTGAAATATTTTTGTCACTTGAAACGTCACGAAAGTGTGGAGAGAACAATAATGGAGGGGTATATGCCTGTGAAGAGAGGAAGAGGAAGGCCAAAGAGAAGGGTGCAGGATGTGGCGGATGATCTCCAGATGGGTGTATCTGACGCGGGACATCTTGCTTATGATCGAGAGGTTTTCCGGAAGGTAGTTATGGGAGCGAGATTCTGCAAAGGATATGCTACTGAATGAATGAAGAAGATCAATAAAACAAGGTCAGACAACATCATTACAACACAGACTTTCAAATCAATATCTAACAATATGGGACTGGCACTATATAACGAATAGTCTATTAGCAGGACTATGGGGCACTTATATAGTTAATTAAAAAACATAGCTTAACTGTGAACTAAACATATGTGTATGTAGTATGATATGCCATGGAAAAATAGGATAATTGTTGTGGGTCGCTTGCACTTTTGTATAATACTATGCAAGTCTGTTGTTATACACTATCCAATCTTGGGAATATAGCAGTTTTTGGATGCATATTCAACAAACAGAATCTCTTTCTTACAAGTTCAGCTATAAGATCTAACTTTCAGTTTCCTTTGCTCTAAACATTATTTAACTTTATTTCTGTTAATGCAGTGGTTCTCAACCGGTGGGGAATTCCCCCTCCCCCAGGTGGGAATTTTAGGGTTTCCGGGGGGCGGGGGAGGGGGAATTAAGATTATCTCAAGATCGCATAAATACAAGAATCAGTTGCTTTATATTGTTTTTCCCTCTAAATTTTACGGTTATATACTTCTCGCCCTAATGGAATTCGTTTTATAACGAAAGTAGATCCGCAAATCACGTTTTCTATAGATGTCTAGTCTTGCTCTAGTATGTGTTATTAAATTTAGCTTCCATTTTTATGTATAATATGTAAGGATGGGGGGGGGGGGGTTCATAGGGAGGAAATTCGAAAAGGGGGGGGGGGGAGAATGACGTTCTGAAAATATGGTAAAGGGGGGCATGGCCCAAAAAAGGTTGAGAACCACTGTGTTAGTGTCTCTGTGTTTTCTGTCGATGTAAGTGCATACGTACGTACGTACGTACATACACACACACACTCATACATACATACATACATACATACGTACGTACGTACGTACATACATACATACACACAGAGACAGACAGACAGACAGACAGTCAGACGTAACGAGTGTACGCACGTGGGTACGTACGTACGTACAGACCGACCGACCGACAGACAGACCGACCGACAGACAGACCGACCGACCGACCGACAGACAGACAGACAGACAGACAGACAGTCCATCACTTCAGTTATTCCGATCACAAGGATGTCGCTGATGTATGCGTGACTGCCATATTGTCATGCAATCGGAACAGACAGATCGTGCTGCGATGATTGCATTAGCCTCTGGAATCAACGGTGTTGTACAGGGTGTTTGTAAAGTTTCACTACACTTTGTATGTAGAACAAATTTGAAAAATTAAGTACTTCAAAAATGTTCTCCACAATCAATAGTAAAGCAATATGCAGCGAATGGCTGTCGACTGATGGGGTATTTCTTTGCACTCCAAGCAGAATGGTGTTATCAATCAATCATTGGCACCTTGCCGTCTTGACAGACGATAGTTTGTGCTTTAAAAAGGCATAATAACTTTTAACTATGGCGGTAGCGAGTGTGACTGATAAGGCCAATTTGCGCTGTAAATGTCCGTTCACAGTGGGTGCATGTGAACACGTGGTCATTTCCACCATCATGCACCATCTTACGTCTCAAACGCTTGGTGTGTGACTTTTCTGCAATAATTTTCTCCTTTGACTTTATTCCATTTCTGATATTTGCCCTCCATGCAACACGTTCAGCGGCGACTTGCTCCCAATGTGCATTATCAATGCCTGTATCAATCATGTCCCGCTTACACACATCTTTGTATCGTAGTAGAGGCCGACCCTGAGATCTCTTACCGATCTGTAATTCACCAAAAAAGATATCCTTTGGTATTCTACCATCATCCATCCTCCTAAGATGTCCTATCCATCTAAGTCTACGAAGACTGAGCATGGAATAAACTGTCACACAACCTGATCTTTCCAATACTTCAGTATTTGTGATTTTGTCTTGCCACTTAATACCAAGAATTCTTCGCAGACACCGCATATGAAAGCTGTTTAAATTGTTCTCTTGGTGTGAGTAAGTTGTCCAGGTTTCACTGCCATAGAGAAGAGTACTAAGGACACAGGCTTGATAGACAAGGACTTTTGTTTTGGCAGTAAGCTTCCTGTTCTCCCAGACTCTTTTTCTTAACCTGTTCATTGTTGTTGCTGCCTTGCCAATCCGGATGTTGATTTCCTGATCTAGGGATAATTTGCTATTTACCACTGATCCTAGATATGTAAAATGGTCTACTATCTCTAGTTCGGCGTCGTCAATAAAGATTGATGGTACCCCATGTGCACCCTGTGACATAATCTGTGTCTTCTTTTTGCTAATTGTTAAACCAAATTCAGAACAAGCATTGGAGAATGCAGATAGTAGACATTGCAATTCTTCCTCAGAGTGGGTCGTAACTGCAGCATCATCTGCAAAAAGCAACTCTCTGATCAGTACCCTCCTAATTTTGGTCTTAGCCTTCAATCTCTGAGCATTGTAGAGGCCGCCATCTGAGCGTGAGTGAATGTATATACCACCATCCTGATCACGAAATGCATATTTCAGTAGAAGTGAAAAGTATATTCCAAAGAGGGTGGGAGCTAGTACACAACCTTGCTTAACTCCACTCTTGATTTCAAATTCTTCAGAAGTTGCACCATCAAACTTGATTATACCCTTCATGCCTGTGTGGAACGATTCCACAATGGACAGAAGAGTTGGTGGGCAGCCAATCTTCTTTAGTGCCTTGAACAGACCCTCACGACTGACCAAATCAAATGCCTTTGTGAGGTCGATGAAGGCAATAAACAGTGGTTGATTCTGTTCACGGCATTTTTCTTGCATTTGTCGCAATGAGAATATCATATCAGTGGTAGACCGGTTCTGTCGAAAGCCACACTGTGATTCAGGGTAGACTTGATCTCCTAGGACTTGAAGTCTGCGCAGAACAATTCTGGCAAATACTTTTCCAACAATACACAGAAGTGAGATACCCCTATAGTTGTTGCAGTCGCTCCGATCGCCCTTGTTCTTGTACAGTGTTATGATGCTTGAATCTTTGAAATCCTGTGGGACTTGTCCTTCACGCCAGCATAGCTCTATTAGCTGGTGGATCTGTATAGTGAGTGTGTCTTGCCCACTCCTGATAACCTCTATTGGAATCCCATCCTTACCTGGAGCCTTGCCAGATGCAAGTTCATTTATAGCACACTTAACTTCTGTTATGGTGGGAAGTGTGTCCAGGTGGTCAAGAGTTGGTAGAGCCTCTATGGCGTTGAGGGCATTATCCGCTAGTTTGGTCTCACTTGAGTAAAGCTCCAAATAGTGCTCTACCCATCTGTCCATCTGCTGTTTCTTATCAGTGATGACTTCTCCAGTCAAGGTTTTCAATGGTGCACTTCTTTTGATCACTGGACCACAGGCTTTCTTTATTCCTTCATACATGCTTCTTATGTCTCCCTTATCACTTGCGATTTGAATGGACTCACATAACTTGATCCAATAATCATTTGCACACTGCCTGGCAGCCTTTTGCACATCCTTCCTAGCTTGCCTTAGCTCACTCAGAGTGTTACGCGTTGGTCTTTCCTTGTTTCTTAAGAGAGCTTTCTTCTTCTTATCAATCAAGGGCTGCAGAGTCTCGCTGTTGGCCGCAAACCAGTCCTGCCTCTTATGATCCACAGTGCCGTAAACCTTTACGGCAGTTTTACAAAGAGTTTCCTTAAGTTTATTCCATTTATCATTTACTGTACAATTTTCTGGTGTATCAGTGAAAGCGTCTTCAAGTTGCTGTTGAAACTGAAAGCACTTTTCAGGATCATGAGTGTTAATAATATTAATCCTGGGGCTAGATTTGTGTTTAGCTGTGTAGATTCTCTTTGGTCTCAGTCTAACCCTTGCAACAACCAAAGAATGATCCGTATCACAGTCAGCACTGTGGTAACTACGAGTCAATGATATATGGTTCAGATGTTGTCTCCGTGTGATGATGAAGTCCAGCTGGTGCCAATGGCCGGATCTTGGATGTTTCCATGTGACCTTATGCATCTCTTTTGTTTTAAAAAAAGAGTTTGTAATACATAGGTCATTACTGGTGCAATGCTCCAGCAGCCTTTGCCCATTTTCATTCATGCGACCGATGTTGTATTTTCCAAGGCACACTGGCCATGAACTCGAGTCCTTGCCCACACGAGCATTGAAATCACCGAGCATATAAATGTAGTCGGATTTTGGAACTGCCTTGATCACAGAGTCTAACTCCTCATAGAACAAATCCTTCACATCATCAGAGGAATCGAGTGTCGGTGCATATGCAGTAATAATGGTGGCAAACCCACAAGAGGTTGCCAAGCGCAGGGATAATAGTCTTTCATTTCCTCCTGCTGGAATTTCAATCATTCCCAGTAGCGAATTCTTCACTGCAAAGCCCACACCGTGTTGCCTTTTTTCTGCCTGCCCTTTACCCTTCCAGAAAAAGGTGTAGTTGTTTTCCCTGAGTGACCCTTCCTCAGCGAGGCGAGTCTCCTGCAGGCCAGCAATATCAATGTTAAGACGATTGAGTTCGGCATCAATCACAGCCGTTTTTCTCACATCGTCAATATTGGTCAAGTCAGTGGAAAATCCTGGACACATGGTTCTCACGTTCCAGGTTGCAAGCCGTAGCTTGAGGTTTCTATTTATATTTTTGTTTGTACCTGGTGCATTGGTTTTACAGCCTGCGATTCAGATTTTGTCCTAGCCCCAAGCACCCATTGAAGCAGGCAGGCTGTGGCGGATCAGCACCCAATTGGCTGGGGGCTGCCCAGCTTGAGGCGGGCGGTAGCTGATCAGTGACACCTATAGGTGTCTCCCACCGTCAGAGGCAACGCGTGGCGCCCCATGTCTACGCCAACTGACAAGGACTTATAACCCGTAACAGTTGCCTCTCGCTTTGATTCCGAGACCAGTTAAGACCAGGGATGGAGTTATTGCCTCTCCATAGCACAAAGCCTGGGCTAAAATATAGAGATCATGTGTTGCCCATGCAGCATGATCCCTCTCTCGGCCTGCCTAGTTCACTCCAGAGGAAAGGTAACACCCCTACATCTGGAACAAGACAAGCTGCAGAAGCTGCCGGATCAGCAAAGCAATGCTCTAACTGTCCGCCTGTCGGAGCTTCGATCCTAGACCAGTCGCCAACCAAGGCTTAGGGCCTGGTCTGCCCTGCCATGACAATTTTGTCTTTAGCTTGCATTTCCTCGCACCAGGGTAAGGCTTGTACCCTCCCAATTGCGCTCTTCCGCCCGAAGCCGTTGGCACAATGTGGGGTGTCGGGTTTGGTAAGCGCCGCCCAACGTTCGGCGCTAACAGAAACCAGGTAGTACCGTCTACTGTTATACGGTAGCTCAGTCATATCTGACTAAGACCTGACTGACCCCCCCCCCCCTGACTGACCACCCCTTTCTATACCTTGAGGCAAACTGGGTATATGGTGCTAGTCCCATGTGTTTGGTAAACCAACAACTACTTGATGGGTGATGGGTGATGGGTGATGGGTGATGTAGCCACCTTTACTTTCCAGAACTTTTTTCCTTGTACCTATTTTAAGCTGAATTGATTGAGAACCCCGGTCAATTTTTTAAAATCCCTGCCACTATGGGGATTTGAACTCATGACCACCGGGCCAGTAGGCCGGGGAATAGAACCCACATTTCGTAATGTGTAAGGTCTGAATCTTAACACTTCAGCCCACCAACTCCTAAACCTTTACAAGCCTCCCAGTCTACCAGCTGCACATGTCTAGGGAAATTCACAGAACTTCCTGATGTAAGTTATCCTTCTTCTTGTATTTTAGTTGTCCATCAGCATAGACCTCAAGCATTTCACTCTCCATCTCTTGGTATCATGAGCGGTACCTAGGGGCCTCCATGATGAAGTGTTTAAACTGTCTGCCTTATGCTCCAAAGGTTGTGGGTTCATTTTGGGACTCTGTAATTTCGTTCTCAAGTAGTTTTTTCAGAGATCCCTGGGGGTCATCTCTGGAGCTACGCTTTTAGCAGACGATTAGCTGCTCTTCTGTGGATTGTCTTCCTCCATATTCTCTGTCTGGCCGTGTGCTGTTGATCTCACAGCTATGTCAGAAGCCATTGTTGTTGTAGCTGTACAAGTGTAGGAACACTGTGTTGGTAACAATGATGTAGATTACAGGGCGCCCAGATAACTTACATCAACAAGTACATACTCCAAGTAAACACCGACATGGTTCTCTAGCTACCCCGCACTGAGATATAAAAAGTGTTATCAACAGAAGAAAGAATTGTCCAGAGTTGTTCTGCATACAAAGTGTTGTAAGCTTTAAAAACACCATATACATGCAACTGTAGTATTATAGCAGCTCACTATCAGTCTTTTAAAATAGTTTCAGAAATTTAGAAGATATGAGAGGAAAATCACCATTTGGGATTGGGGATGGAGGGAGAGGGGGGAATGAGAAACATCAATAACATTAGATATGTAGATGATACAATATTGATTGCAGACAATGAACATAATTTAGTAGATGTGTTTGTTGCACACAGTGAGCAACTAGAGTTGGGATTAAATTGTAAGAAGACACTGGTTATGGTCGTGACTAGGCAGGAAATTCCGCAATGTAATATACAAGTAACTGGAAATATTCTTAAACAGGTAAATCGGTATAACCATCTCGGAACAGTCGTAACATCTGAAGGAAGATACATAGCAGAAATTAAATCGAGAATTGCGATGACAAAAAAAGGTTACCTTCTGCACATGGAAAACATACTTACCAACAAAATGTTGTCAATTGCAGTGAGGAAAAGAGTATTGAAGTGCTGTATAGAACCTATATTGTTTTATTCGTGTGAAACATGGACAATCAACAGACAAGCTGAGAAACATCTAACGGCGGTGGAAGTGTTGTTTTTGAGAAAAACGCATCAAATATTTTTCACAGCGGGCCGGATAACTGAAAAAAAGACGAACGCGGGCAGCATACTCATTTTGTACAATACTTGCACCGCACTCCTTGGCGAAGGTCTTACGGACGCGGTTCGTAATCCCGTATACCCGCGTTCGAAAAACAGCTGCTCAGCACAAAGATTTGGCAGCAGACCGCTTTGCGCTAGTTTTTTACGTTATGCTACGGGTACCGAGCTTTCAGAAAGCTATAGCAAACTACTGAAAGTAATGCGATGCGGGTGATGGCGGCAGCAAACTGTGAGCAGCGCCATCTATGTCTTCTGTACGAGGGGCTGGTCATGTCTGTTTTGGAGTATGCAATGGCAATCCTGACTCTCAGCCATAAGCAGATAGAAAGGATGGAAAGGATACAGAATGAAGCTATGCGCATTATTCTTGGATGTACAAGAGATACAGCATGCAGGGCGATGCGCTACCTTCTTGATTTTCCAACCATTGAAGAGAGAATACAAGTTTGCAGGGCACGCGCCTACCTCAGAATTAACGCAAACACACAACATCCACTGCATAGTGAAATTAGGAAGGTGAAGGGCAGCAGGTTAAAAAGAGGACGGTCGTGGATGGGTCAAGCCGAAGACATTCTTCAACAGGTGTGTTCACTTGAGGACTTAGAACCTGGCGAGGAGTGGGTGCAAGTTCCAACAGACTTCTGCACATCCTTTTCAGTTTGCATCCAACTAGATAGAAAATGCAGACAAGAAATCCGGCTGCTGTTGAGGCTGAGTACAAGCGTTGATTTTCGAGAATTCGCTAGACGGTGACGCGGTCATCTACACAGATGGGTCGGTCGTCCGACATGTGAGAAGCTCATGGGCCTTTACAGCTCGGGCCGGAGGGAGAATTGTGAAGGAGGACTCTGGTGCTTTCACTGAAACCACAAGTAGCCTGACCATGGAAGTCATGGCAGTAAGTAAAGCAATAACATGGCTCGAGACACAGACATTCACTAGGGCTTGTTTCCTTAGCGACTCAATGAACATGATCAAGAGGATAGAGGAATGGTGGCTGCCTCTGAAGCGGTCTCGGCTGGCAAAGATTAGTTTCATCTTCGTGCCAGGGCATGTGTGGGTACAAATAAAAGGACGGGCTGACAAGCTCGCAGGTGAGGCTACTGTGGAGGGCGGACGCGCCATGGACCAGGCTGACATTCTGAATGCTCTACGAGAAGTGAGACTTTTGCGAGAACCAAGTGATGACTGTGAATCTACAACAATGGCCAGACTGCGAGAGCAGCAAATTAAAAGAGGGGTGGCCAAACAAGAACACTAAGCAGGAAGCCAAAGAAGATTGATAAACCAACACAGAACTGGCGTCGTTAGCCGCTACACGCTGCGGGATTTGCTGAGGAGGGGATCCGAGCACTTATGGACTGAATGGTTCGATGTGCAACGAGGATGATCTGTCGACTAACTAACTAACTGAACGTAAACTTGCCAAGACATCAACAACAGCAAAACATGCTGGTGTTGATTGCAAACGTCATGTAAAGGATATGAAACGAACTTTAACAATACTTGCATGCCAGAACAAATCAATCAATCATGTGCCATGCCGGAAAGCGTGGGCGGTCATAACTCGCCATTTCACTCGATCACCAGTGTCGTGGATCAGCTCAGTGTTCCTGTCTCGTCCATGCCATGTGACCAAGCCATCCAGGTATTTTCCTCTCGGTCTTCCTCTTGGTCTGTTCCCTTCGATCTTGCCAGTTGTCACCAAGTTCTCCAATCCATTTCTTCTCATAACATGTCCAAAAATGTTTGACTGTCTACGTCTAATTTCTCTAATCAGTTTACGATGTTCATTTGTCTCCTGTGGTACTTTGGTCATTGGTTATTCTGTCTGTCCATGGTGTTCTTTGCATTTTCCTCAGAAACCACATTTCTGCAGCCATCAGATGTTTTTCAGCTTGACTGCTCATTGTCCAAGTTTCACATCCATACAAAAGAACAGGCTCTATGTATCCCCTGAACACTCTTTTTCTCGTTTCAACTGACATCTTTTTATTGGTCAGAATGTTTTTCATCTTGCTAAAGGCCACTTTCGCCATGGCGATTATTCTTCTAATCTCTTCACGGCATCTCCCGTCAGATGTTATGACTGTTCCAAGATAATTGTACCGATTTACCTGTTTCCATTTACTTGTATATTACATTGTGGCACTTCTTCCTTTCTAGTGACGACCATAACCTGAGTCTTTTTACAATTTAATTCTAACCCCAGTTGCTCACTGTGTGCAACAACCGCATCTACTAATCGTTGCAGGTCGTGCGCATTGTATGCAATTAATACTGTATCATCTGCACATCTAATGTTATTGACGTTTCGTCCTCCAATGCTGATTCCATTTATATCCTCTACATTTCTGAAAATATTTTCACTGTATAGGGAAAAAAGATCTGGAGACATCACACATCCCTGCCTAACACCTCTCTTAATTGGCTGATACTGTCCCACTTCATTGTCAATCCTTATTGCAGCTTGTTGTTTCCAGTATATGTATTTTATAAGTCTAATGTCTTTCCCATCAATTTGTAGATCTGCAAGCATATCCACTATGTTGACATATCTACCTCTATCAAAAGCCTTTGTATAGTCATTAAAGCAAAGATGCATATCCTTGTTTACTTCTATAGCACGTTCAATAATTGTTCGCAGTATATACACAGCATTTACTGTACCCTTTCCTTCTACAAACCAACATTGTTCTTCCCCTATTTCAGGTTGTATCTTCTTCCTCACTCTTTGCATGATAATTCTTAGCAAAATCTTTGTGATGTGACTCATTATACTAATTGTTCTATGTTGATCACATTCCAAGGTTCCTGATTTCTTTGGGATTGCAATAAATACAGAGTTACATAATTCAGAAGGTATATCTCCAGTATCATATAATGTGTTCAGCAGTCTGGTGACTTGCTCTAGTCCAAATTCTTCTAAAGCTTTAATCATTTCTGTTGTGATGTTATCTGCACTGGGGGACTTGCCAGCTTTCATATGCTTAAGAACATTTCGAACCTCCTTCTCCAAAATTGGCGGTCCTTCATTTTTAAATCTAATGTCATACTGTTCGTCTCTGTTATCATCATAAAGGTGTTTCACATAATCTGTCCATACATGTAGAATCTGGTCTTTTTCTATTATGATTTTGCCATCTTTAGTTTTTAGACACCCTGTTGATGTACTTGTTCTTTTATTAGTAAGTTCCTGAATTCTTTTGTGCACTAATTTGGTATTTAGACTGTTGCGTTGGATTTCAATTTCTAAGCACTTTTCCTCAAGCCATGATTCTTTTGCCTCCTTACATAATATTCTGACTTGTCTGTGAATTTCTTCATATTTGACATAATTAGTTTTGTTGAGTCTTCTTGTTTCCATGAGGTGTTAAATTTCTTCAGTCATCCATTTCTTACGACCCACCTTCTTTAATTTTGGAATAGTTGTTTCTGCAGCCACATTGATTGAATTCTTCAACGTTTCCCATTGATCATCCACATCCTGGAATAATATCTCTAGATCAGACAATATTTCAAATCTGTTCTGTACTTCTATGTTGAATTTGTTTTGTATTTCCTTGTCATTACTCAATGTACACAAATATTATTTAGTGTTTCCTGTTATATACTCGACTTTCTTCAACTTTATCCTCAATGTTCCTGTGAGTAATCTGTGGTCACTATAACAATCAGTACTGGGAACTGTTTTTGCTACTGTTAGCGCGTTTCTAAATCTTCTGCTAATGAGAATGTAGTCAATCTGGTTTCTAATCCTGCTATCAGGACTCCTCCATGTCCATAATCTTCTAGGGTGTTGCTTAAACCAGGTGTTTCCTACAATCATTTCCTGTTCTTTTGCCCACTCCACGAATCTGTATCCTCTTTCATTTCTCTCTCCTAAACCATGGTTTCCTAATGTGTATCTATCCCCTTGATTTTCTACTTTTGCATTTAAGTCCCCTATTATGATGTTTATTTCTGAATTTTTACATTTCTTTAAGGCAGACTCTATGTCATTATAAAATTCTTCTACACTATCTTCACTGGATTCTCCTGTTGGGGTATATACTTGAATAATATTTATGCTAAAAGGTCTGCCACTTAATTAAACTAGTAGAACTCTGTCCGACACTGCCCAATATCCTTGAACAGATTTTGATGTTTTCCGGTTCAAAATAATTGCCACTCCCCTATGACGATCTTCACCTCCAGAATAAATAATCTTGAAATCTTCATCTATCTTGATGCCTGATCCTGTCCATCTCGTTTCACACATACCTAAAATATTAATTTTTTCCCTTTCAATTTCTTGTTTTATGTTCTCTAATTTTTCGTCGTCGTTTAACTTCCAAACATTCCATGTTGCTAATTTTAACGTCTCTGTCATTGTCTTGCGATGATCAATCTTTAAGCGAATCATGATATACTAGACACTTTTAAAGAGGTAGTTTGCCGTTGCTTTCCTCTATGGCAGTGACAGTACTGGTCGGAGACCGCAGCCATTGACTCAAGAAGAGCTCCTCTGCCTGCCGTCGTGAACTCGAGACCATGACCAACAAATATCTGTCGGCTGCCTTCAAAATTTCATCCACCACCTGCCTTCCATGGCTTCTCTTGAAAACTTCAAATAAAAGAACACAAAATAGCATCACATAATCCACAGGAAAACACTATTCACAAGAAATCCACAGGAAATCACACGAAATCCAAAGGAAAACACTAAATAGCGTCCCCCCGAAAAGTAACGCGTCATTTTGTCGCCATGGTGAAAAAAGGCGAAAAACTAAGTTAATTATGTGTGAGTTGCGTGCAATGCACAAAAAACAAAGACAATCAACATATTTATTTACTAAAAAAAAGTTAGTTACACCAGATAGTTACACCAGACCTAGTGTGCACATATCCGAATCTCACAAACTAAGCAGCAAAAAAGGTTAATGAGATTTGTGAAACTGATATTTGGCTTTCAAGATATCATCAATGTTTGGTTTAGAATTGCTGCATCCAATCAAGAGAATTACTTTCAAATGTTTATCAGTCAATCTCGTTCGATGTGTTGACTTAACATACTTCATTTTTGACAATGTTTGCTCACAGACATAAGTTGTTCCAAACACTGATGCCAAGCCAGCGGCAAATTTTTTTTAAGTTTCAGAAATTCAACATTAGGTAAGCAGTGGTAAAATTCAACAAGTTTTTCTTCTCTGTGCTTCTTTTTCAACACGTCATTTGCTTGCAAACCAATGAGCTCCGCCTGTAGTTCAACAGGCACATCATCAAGGTTACAATCAAACGGATTCTGAAACAGAAGAATGTCACTCTCAATTTTGTCCAGAGCTGAAAATCTCTCCAAAAAAATGCTTCTTCAAGTCACGAATAATTTTTTCCCCGGAAAATAGAGGTTGACATCTTAGGCGATTGTAGTGCAAAACGCTTTGAATCAGTGAAAATGATAAAAGCTTTCTCGTTCCAGTTATGCTTCAAACAATGGCAGCTTACGCTGAAATCCTTTGATTATTCTGTAGAGATTATAGACGAGGTTTTTCCCCTGAGGTTTCAAATTTAGTTCACTCATGTGGGATGTGATGTCGACCACAAATGACAAACTTGACAGCCAGGTAGGATCTGACAGCTGTGGGTCATCTTTATCTTTTTTAAGTGAGGAAAACATTTATTTTGTTTCGGAGCTTGTAAAAACGACACAGGTCTTTACCGCAGCTGAGCTACCTCACTGATGTGTGATAATGAAAGTCAGAATTCAAAATCAATTTCTTCAAGACAAACCTGGACATGACAGTGATTGAGTGTATATCCCAGAAGTAAGTTCACAGCAGACACGACTGGTTTCAATACACAAGAAATATCTAAGTCTTTCCCACAGAGTGCTTGCTGCTGTATGTGGCAGTGTATGAACAAGGTGCCCGAAATCTGCAAATCTTCCAGCAGAGTCCTGCTCTGAACCATCAGACCCTTCCTCACTCCAGCAATGTTTATTCCTCCATCAACTTTAACACCGCGAAGCTCATTCTACTTTACGGTTATAGTCTTGCAAAACTTTTCGCACTTCCATGAATATGTCTTTTCCAGTTGTTGTTCCATGCATGCTGGAAACGGATGCAAACTCTTCCGTTATCTAAAAGTCCAAATTGACACCACGAATGAACAAGAGAAATTGTGACGAACTCAAGAGATCATCAAACTCATCCAGCGCCAGAGAATACCACAACAATTTCCTAGTTTTCTCGCGTATCGGTAGCACTATGTTCTCTCCACGTTCTTCTGTTCTTCGCATAGCTGAACTTGCCGAAAGGCTGATGGTTACAAACAAATCGGCTTTCTCTGGACACTAAAAGTCATTTCCTGCTTCCACCATACACTCTTTGATGAAGTTCCCATCAGTAAACGGTTTTCCTCGTTCTGCCATCGTATACACTATTTTGTAACTTGTACGAGTGAGAGATTCATTTTCAGCAAATTTCTAGTGAAGAGATGTCTTTGTGTTTCTAAACAACGTTTCATGGACTCATATTTCTCAGAGCGTAACTTTTAAGAAAATTGTGAATATGTTGATAGATGTTTTGTTTCGTAGTCACGCCGAAGATTGTACTCTTTCAAAACGGCAACATTTTCGCTGCATATTACGCAACTGGTTTTCTGGTCCTTTGTTTCCACAAAGAAGTACTTTACTCCCCATTCTTCATTGAAAATGCGATACTCGGTGTCCACTTGTCTTTTTCTTAGTAGCCATAATGAAGGGTGAAGTACACGGGATCTGAAAATGAAAAACAGGACATTGAATTAGAAACATAATTAAAATCCTATTGAAACACAAGAAAAGCAGAGGACTAGGGGTCACAGGTGAAGCTATGGCAAACCAAAGGTACATAAAAATATATAAATAATCAATGATCAATAACAATGATCAATAGAGACACAGAAGTACTTGTTCTTTACAAATTATACCAAATCGTTTGATAAAGTGAAATATGACAGCGTGATCAAAATGTTGAAATATATTATAATTGGTGGGGAATATCTCATTATACCAATACACAGTTGACTGTAAGCATTTAAACTGGGTAAACAAAAGTCAATTATGAACATATAAAGCAAGGAAAAAGACAAGAATTGTATTCTGTCTCCAAATCTATTCTCTCTGCATAGCGATGTAGTAATGCGAGAGATCAAAGAGGTGCGAGAATGCGAATTGGAGTTATAAACAATTTATGCCGTGTAGATACCAAAGTATTGATAGGTGAACACGCAATATACCTTATATCTACAACATTGTAGTAATTCATTCATTCAGTAGCAAGTCCCTTTGCAGAACAACCGTCCGGAAAACTTCTCGGTCATAAGCAAGATGATCTGGAGATCATCTGCCACATCCTGCACCCATCTTCTATATGTCCCTCCTCTTTTTCTCTTTCATGGTTGTTAGGGTTTCTTGGCAAGTTTTTCAGAAGGTAGATTGCCGTTGCTTTTCCTCAGGTCAGTGACTGTATTAGTCGGTGACCATAGCCATCAATAGAAACTACTGATGAGACTATGAGAGAGTGAAGTAAAGAACTGTCCTTGAATATCAAGAAAACCGAAAAAAAGATTGTCAGATCAAAGGGAAAAAAGACAATACCAACATTATATAACAATAGAAAGAAAAGTGCTTAACCAAGTTGATAAAATTTATATACAATCATAACATCAGAAGATGAGATGCGTGATAGACATTAAGAATAAATCAAGCAAATGCTGCATTTCAGAACATGGAAAGGAAATAACATGAAATAAGTCTCTTCTTCTTCTTTCTTCTTTCGTTCGCCTGAAATATGTTTATAACTGCAATGTTGTCTCTTGTATGAATCTAACAGTCTTTTTTTTAGTTCATTCAGCGGTCCATAGAGTTTATCTTCCACTGTTGTCTCTCTAGGCCAGAAGGTTCGCCTGGATATGTTGTAGTTTGGGCAATCCTGGAGTATGTGCTCTGCTGTCTGCGACGCCAAACCACATGTGCACATGGCTGAGTCACCAATCTTGAATTTTGTATACATGTGGTTGCGTAATCTATTGTGTCCTGTTCTGAGGCGCAGAAGAATGACCTGTTCTGGTCTGTCCATAACGTGGTAGTCGTCTTGAGTAAGGTTTGGTGGTCTTCTGACTGATTTGATCATTCTTTTCTTTTGGTGGTATGTAATAGGCACATCTGGTTGTTCTTCTTGTGCTCCTTCCTTAGCCAATCGATCAGCTCTGTCGTTTCCGGGGATTCCACAGTGGGATGGTATCCACTGTATGGTGATCTTACGCTGACTGCTAAGTTCAGAAAGTAGTGTCCTCAGAACTGGCAATTTCCCAGACAGGAACGCATCTATTACGGATTTTGCATCTGTCAATATCACCACAATAATAAGTCTCAATAACTGAATGTCAGATATAAATTTCTGAAATAATTTCATTCATTTATTCAGTAGCATGTGTTTTTTGTTGTTGCGGAACCTCGCTACCATAACAACCTTCGGAAAACCTCTCGATCATAAGCAAGATGTCCCGCGTCAGATACACCCATCTGGAGATCATCCGCCACATCCTGCACCCATCTTCTCTTTGGCCTTCCTCTTCCTCTCTTCTCAGGCATATACCCCTCCATTATTGTTCTCTCCAAAATATTTCAATTTTCTTATCGTCTTTAATAGCCAACTTTCTTCAACATTCAGCTCTTGAAGTATGGATGCATTTATTCTTTTCTTTACCCAAGATATTCTTAGAGCTCGTCTATTACATGTATATTCAAAGGTATTTATGCGCTGTTCAGCTTGTTTAGTAAGTGTCCAGGTCTCACAGACGTATGTTGCAATAGCAAAGATGCATGCTCTTAAAAATCTAATTTGTGTAGTTCTATCTGTACCACTTCATAATTTATTCGTTTTTTAGTCTTTGAGGAGCAATTGATAGTCGTCGTTTAATTTCTTTCATTGTGTCACCGTTGTTGGTAATAAATAACCCAAGATATTCACAATTTTCACCACCTCCAGTTAAGATATAAGTTGTGATTTTCACTATTCAATTGGGTTGAGGCTATTAGGTGTTCTATACTATTCTGTGTTGTGGATAGCAATACTGTATTATCAGTATCTGTGGTATGTCATGACCACCGATATGTAGGGCATCATATAGCTCCCTGTTTATAACATCTCTTACATTTCTCATTATACTTTCGGCGTACACATTAAACAAATAGGGGGACAGCACACATCCCTGACGGACTCCTTGCTTAATGTCAAACCAGTCTGATGTCTATTCTAACCGCTGCTTGTTGGCTTAGATAGAGCATGCTTATGAGTTGTACTACATATAAATAAATGTCCGTTTTACACGAGTTAAGCGAATTAGGTAAATGTGCTAGACGCATAGTTGTATAGAACAATTGGCACTCGGCGGGGGATGTGATCTGCATCAATACTGACCGCCTCTACTTCTCAACACGTTTCGTTTCCTTGTTGTTTGCTTGTGTTCGTTGGCTTGAGCTCCAACGCGAAGTCCTGTATGCCGGATGAAAGCATCCTGTTGTCCAACATCAGTGTGAACGTCATACAGGACCTGATGTTTGCGTGAGTATCTGTTGTCCCATGACTGGCTTATTGGTGTGCAGACTGGTAGTTCCTCGCCGTACAGGCAGACACTCTACGACTTCGGAGGATTCGGCGATCCTACTGACTTAAGCCAGGACCCCGAAGGGACCTGTTGCCCAGGAAGTTCGACGAGGACGCGTCAGTAGGTCTTGGCCAGTATGTAACCCGGCCCTGGTGCCTTGGAAACACCTCTGCGTCCCACGTTTGCTTGTAACAATTGTAAGCTGGGTTGACCTGGACATGGGTCACATCCGGGATCACCGGGTCGGCAGGCAAGCTAGTAACTACCGTGGCTACCCTGAAATATTATGTAGATGTGCCGTATGACAGTGATTTATGGAACGTAAGTGAAAACATTTGGAGGAGTTAGAAAGCAACGGGCTATGTGATTCCTTAGACATAGGTTGCGAATGTCTTGAACTACCAGAGCAACTAACAACAAAAGCCTAGCTTAAAGAGACACATGGTACCTATGTCTTGTTCCTCGCTGTTATCTATGCATGCATAATAATTACTAATTATTCTCCTGCTCTTACTATCGCGTATGCCCCTAGTACAAACTGATGACGATTCTGCTTTATTTCCCAACTGGTACCATTTAACAATTTGCTGTCTGTACAATGTGCTCGTTTGTCTGTTTTCGTATAACATGTTATATTTTAATTCTGCTTCGATATTTTGGGAATAATGCTACGCTTGCTTTTTCTTACAGCCCGTTTAAGTAAGATGGCATATCATCTGTGTATCATCGTTATTTCTCGATTTAGAAATGTATTATGTAATATTTTAAGTTTTATTTTCAGACACTACCATTTCTTGTTTATTGTGTAATGTTTCTAATACATTGTCCTAAGCTTTCTATCAAAAAGGTATGTTTTGTCAGTTGTAGGCTGAACACAGACCTTCAGAGACAAATACTCCCACACGGATATCTGGGGACTTGACCGAGCTCTCAATTACGGCATCACACATTCGAAAATAAAACTGGAAAGCTCCTGAAGAAGTTAATTAGAGCAACAGCGAACGTTAAGAAGATGAGGATGAGCAAAGGAAAAACAATAACACACACTCACACACACACGCACGCACGCACGCACACACACACACACACACACACACACACACGCACACATTAAATATCGTATATATAATATATGATATTATATTAGACTAATCATATTAAACTAATTATCTTCTTCTTCTTCTTCTTCAGCGTTCCGAGCCATTGAGGTTCTTTGCTGCAGATACAATCCGTCTCCATTCGTCTCTCTGTTTGACCTTCTCTTGCCAGTCATTGATTCCAAGTGCTTGTAGGTCTGTATATATATTATCTCTCCACCGTCTTCTTGGTCTACCTCGGGGTCTACGGTCATTTATTTCTTGAGTGTAAGCGAGTTTTATTTCCCTATTATCTTCCATTCTTTCTATTATGCCCCAGCCATTGTAGTCTATTAGCCGTCATGATACCAGTGATTAACGGGGACTTAAACAGATCATAAATGTCTTTGTTACTTCTTCTTTTCCACTCTTCACTTTGTGTATCCCTAATGGGTCCAAAGATGCGTCTTAAGACTTTATTCTCAAAGTTTTGTAGCAAGGCTTCGTCTCCTTTCGTTGTACTCCAGGTTTCAGAGCCATACAGCACAACTGGTCTGATCAGAGTTTTGTATATTGTGATCTTGGTGTTACGAGATAGCGCCTTTGATTTTAGTAGATGTTGTGGTGCATAGTATATCTTATTTCCAGAATCGATTCTTGTTTGTATTTCTTCCCTTATCCTGTTGGAGCAGTTGAAGATTGTACCCAGGTATTTGTATGTTTCCTTTCATATTATCTATTTGTATGTGGCCAGAGGTTTTAGCCATTCCTTCTCTTGAAATTACCATATAGTCTGTCTTATCTTGGTTGATAACCAGGTCCATTTGTTGAGCTTTTTCCTTTAAGTGAGTCAATATTTCCAATGTCTTTTGTTCATTTTCCCCTATAATATCTGTATCATCTGCATAACCAAGCAGCTTGGATGTTCCTCCAATATCACATTCCTCCTTTACCCTCCTTACAACTTTCTCTAGAGCCAGATTGAAGAGTAGCGGCGATAGTGCATCACCCTGTTTCAAGCCAGATGTTATTTGGAAAGGGTCTGATTTCCTGCCTTTATATGTTACTATATTATAAGTATCTTCCATGCATAGTCTGGGCTTGTTGATTAACTTCCTTGGTATTCCAAATTCCCGCATAGCATTCCATAGACTATTCCTACGGACACTATCATAAGCCTTTTTACAATCCACAAAAATGTTATGGAGATCTCTTTTATATTCCCAATTTTTCTCGGCTATTTGTCGTAAGATAAATATCTGATCTATTGTTGATCTGTTTTGTCTAAAACCCGCCTGGTAGTCACCTAATATGTATTCTGAATATGGTTTTGGTCTATTTAGTAATACTGCGGATAGTATCTTATAGCTTATGGACAGTAGTGATATCCCTCTATAATTTTCACACTGGAACTTGTCTCCTTTCTTAAAGATAGGTATCAATAATGACTCTTTCCAGTCATGGGGTAATTTTTCAGTCCTCCAGATTTTTATTATTAGTTCGTATAGCTTTAGATGTAATGCAAGGCCACCCGCCCTTATAAATTCAGCAGCAATTCCATCAGCCCCTGTTGCCTTATTGTTTTTAAGTCGTGTGATTACATATAGGATGTCATATAGGAAATCCCGAAACAACCAAATAATCAATATAGGATTTCTTCAAATGCAGGTTCTTCAATTTGTGGTTCACACGTTAGAACTTCTTCCTGTTGGAAAGTGTTACTTGGAGCTTCACAATTTAGTAATTCAACATAGTATTCTTTCCATGTATTGCACATTTCCTCATTGGTATTTATCATATTCCAATTTTTGTCTTTTAAACCATGTGTGTTGTGTTGGTGCCCTTGTTTCATTGACTTCAGTTCTTTAAAAAACTTTCTGGATTCGTTTTTCTGGTGATTAGTTTCCATATCTTTGATTATATTACTCATATATTCTCGCTTCTGCTGTCGAACTATTTTTGTAGCCTCTTTACATTCATTTCTATATTGCTCTTCCTTTTGGATGTTGTTGATGTCATTTAGCCATAGCTGTCTGGCATTCTTTTTCCTAATGACTGCTTCTTCACATTTTGGATTGAACCATCTGTTCTTTCTATGCGTGGTTAACACAACGAGACATTCTTCTGCGGTAGATTGTATTCTTGATGTTCAACCAAGTTTGGTCAACGCTTTCCTCCAACGGGTTTTGTAGAATTTCAAGTTTACATTTTATTTCATCTGCAAATTTCTCTTTAACTGTAGTTTCTTGTAGTTTTTCTCTGTTATATGTTGGGTGTAACCTTTGTAGTGTAGCATAGAAATCTCTCTTAAGTTTTATTTTAAATTTTGCTCCAACGAGGAAGTGGTAGCTGTGGCACTCAGCTCCTCTATAGAATTCCATATGTATGTATGTTTGATGCATTTTTGTTGTTAATTAAAATGTGATCTATTTGATTATAGGTTCTCTTATCACATGATTTCCAAGTTTGTTTATGTATATCCTTTCTTTGCAGTTTGGTACTGCTGATGTGCAGTCCTTTGGCTTCTGCTAGGTTGATGACTCTCCATCCATTATCGTTTGAAGTTGTATGTAGGCATCCCATACCGGCAACTTTGTTATGAGTTTGCTCTCTACCTATTTTTGCGTTGAAGTCTCCCAGCACAATCAGGATGTCCTGGTTGGGGGTTTCTTTTATGACATCTTCCAGATCATTATAAATGTCTTCTTTAATATCATCTTCTTTCTCTTCAGTAGGTGCATGTACATTAATCATCGTTATATTTTTCCATTTACCTTTTATTCATAATTTAATAATCCTATCATTAACAACTTTAACGTTTAGAACGTTCCCCCATAACTCTTTTTTGATGACAAATCCTGTTCCTAATTCATGTTTATTTTGGGTGTTTCCTCCATATATTATAATCATTCCATTTTGCTCTAAAGTACCCTCTCCTGGCCACCTTATTTCTTGAATTGCTGTTATATCCATTTGATATTCAACCAGCTCCCGGATTAGTTCTTCGGCCGCTCCAGCTCGATATAGTGTCCGTACATTCCATGTTCCAAATCTCAAAAGTCCTTTAACGTTCCAAGGTCGTTGTCCAGATAAGTCAGTCCGATATCGAGGCTCATGTAATCTGTTTCGTAACAAAAAAGGTTTTTACAAAGGTGGGGATGTTAACCCCACGCTTCAACCACCAACCTGGAAGACCAGGGTGTTTCTCTTTGTCTGTTCTCTACCCTTTGACCTGTCCGGCTTGGGAGGCCCTGCTGGTAGCTACGCTACCGCCGGCATAGCTCTCAGGGTCATTGAGAAACTCAAGCTCCCCCGCCACGACAAGGTGGAAACACCATCGGGGGAGAGACTAATTATATTAAACTAATATATTATGGTAATTATTTCATTCGTTGTTCGTGTTTTGTTGGTTGTTGTTTACTGTTTGTTTTCATTGTTTATGTTTAAAATCACTGTTATTGGAATGCAAACGATGTCTCGATTTAACATATATGATGCTGTAAATACCAGCATGCACGAAGTACAGACTCCATATCATATTGGATGTTTCATATTAGCATGACATTGAAAGGCAAAACGGGTCTGCAGAAAAGAGCTGAAAGGCAAGAATAAGTAAAATAGGACGAAAAGAGTAGTAGTAGTAGTAGTAGTAGTAGTAGTAGTAGTAGTAGTAGTAGTAGTAGTAGTAGTAGTAGTAGTAACTACTACCATAGCTACTACTACAGTAGCTATGGTTTCTTTTTGCTGATTTATTAATCATCATGATCGCCATTGTAATGAAGTGGCTTGTTTCTTGCAGAAGGTTGCCCCCCCCCCCCCTGCCCCACCTTAACGATTTTTCTAAATGTCTCCCTATCATAAGCTTTGCTACTTTTCATTAATAGCATAATAATAATCAGTGGTCTATTTAAGTGCGTATGCAGCATTAATGAAATCCTGTTTTATGTTTGTAATACACTGTGAATTTTACATCTCTTACAATGCATACGTCAGCATAATAGGGGCATAGATGAAATATGAAACTGATTAAATATGCATTCCTTGTAAACCACACATAATTGTACATGTATGTTATATTATACTGAACTTATTTATTCAAAAATGCTCACAGATCCTTCTCAGGTCGTGTCATTGGGTCTGCCTGGTGGTTTTTCACTCTTATCATCATATCTTCTTACACTGCTAATCTTGCTGCTTTTCTCACCATTGAGAAGCTGGTGGTTACAATTGACTCAGCAGATGATCTTGTTGGAAATCCTACTATCAAATATGGTACCAAAAAGACAGGCACATCATGGAAATTCTTTGAGGTATTAGTTCAGTCATTACGGACGATTGGTGTTAAGTATACACTGTAATGTATGAAACATGTTCAGCCGCGTTTATGTATACATGCGTGATGCTAACCACACGATCCGTCGAGTTCTATAGGTCTTAAAAATGTGAGCTAGCACCATATCATGAACAGAGATTCTTTATTTTAATTTACTGACATATACTGAGAAAATACCCCATCTCCGAAATGTTTCAGGACAAATTGGGCTCCAAATTAAAATGGCAAAAACAAAAACTATTGATCTTACCAACAGTTTCGACGACACCAAATTAAGCAACCACGTTCTTGAAAAAGTCAACAGCTTCACATATCTAGGAAGCAAAATTACATCCACAGTTGACTCAACACCAGAAATGTCATCTAGAATCGCACTGGCATCTGGTGCCTTCAATAAACTGTCAAACATCTGGAAGTCAAGGACGCTCAGCAAACACATGAAACTTAAAAATCTTCAACTCTTGTGTGATTCCAGTGTTAACGTATGGATGTGAGAGTTGGAAAACAACGGTAGCTTTAGATTTAAAAAAAAATTAGAGACAACTTTGAGAACACATGTCTTAGAAGAATTATAAATCTCCACTGGATAGATTTCCGAACCAACAGGCAAATAAGACATGAGACTAAGCAAGATATTGTATCACATTTTATAAGAAAACGCCGTTGGAACTACATCGGCCATGTACTCAGAATGGACAAGACAAGACTCCCCTACCAAGCCCTCATATCGACACCGGTAGGGAAAAGAAAACGGGGAAGACCAAGAGAGACCCTGCGTAGAACCACCATCAGAGAAGGCCCATTCAACGGCCAAAAAACATCCAAGATCTACACCAGGTATCAGCGAACCGCCAAGCACGGAAAGCCATGACTTCTGTCCTATGGGCCGCCTTGGGCTCAAGAGGAAAGTCTAACTAACTAACATGCGGTGCATGTTTATAGATTATATAGAGTTCTACTCATTCGCGCAGCAGCAATGACAATGTGCACCTTATTTCAGCCAAAGTGCCTTTCATTTTATTCACATTACATGATATATAACTCTGTGATATGTACCTGGCGAGCTGCAGCAAAATATTCCGGGCAAGAAATCTTGCAATATTTTATTTATGTCGTCTGTTTAGATTGTGAATATTGAGCCTTTCTTTTTACAGTCCATACCGTGTGGCTTCGGAGACCTTCTGTTTCATGTACTATGAATCAATTCTGATACTGGTGCTGCTCCATGTAGTGATGTCAAACTGTCCAGCATCTTCTTTGTCGGTCTCCCTTTGCCTCTTCTTCCCTCAAGCTCTCCCTAGGACCTTTACCTACAGTAAATGAGGAGTAACGATGTGGTGGCACAATCCCAGCGCTTGCTGTAGAGATGGTGGCTACATACTAATTTTACATCTTTTTAGCTGACACCGATGGTTTTTAATCATCACATTTTGCACATGGGACCTATTTGTTGCCCATATCTGTGAAGAACCGATCTCCCTGGTCTAGGCGTTAACGTCTTTCTCCATAATCCCTTATATTAGCGTGAGTAATGAAGCCTGCTCGAGAATCGGTAGCGGTTCTCACCCGGTTGGTAACTTACGGGGTATGTGAGCCGGCCGCTAAGAATGCAATGGCAAACTACTAAGCCTAGTACATCAACAGCAGCTGAAAAATGCTGATTTTTGACTGCAATGTCCTGTAAGGGATATGCAACAACAACAACAAAAGACATTATTTAGGGAATTGTGGTAACACAGCGACTACCATGGTCTTTCTATAATAAGCTTAATACGTAGGTCCTCTTGTAATCAACGAATCCTCTTCGAGGCAGGGATTATTTTTGGTGTCACTTGCCTGGTCTCCTAGGTCGGCACAAACTAAAATGGGTACCACAACATTTTCTGGGACGTGAAAGCGAGATCCTTGATATTTAATACATGATCCATTAAGTGGCGATTAGCCTAACAATATAGGGCAGCACCATGTAACCAATATGCTTAGTGGCGGTTCCTTTAATGTACATTATTTTACGTTAGTTAGTTAGTCGACAGATCATCCTCATTGCACATCGAACCATTCTGTCCATAAGTGCTCGGATCCCATCTTCAGCAAATCCCGCAGTGTGTAGCGGCTCATGACACCAGTTCTGTGTTGGTTTATTACTCTTCTTTGGCTTCCTGCGTAGTGTTCTTGTTTGACCATATCTCTTTTAACTTGCTGTTCTCGCAGCCTGACCATGGTTGTAGATCCCCAGTCATCGCTTGGTTCTCGTAAACGACGTACTTCTCGTAGAGCATTCAGAATGTCTGCCTGGTCCAAGGCTCGTCCGCCTTCCACAGTAGCCCTACCTGTAAGCCTGTCAGCCTGCTCATTCCCTTGTACACTTGCATGCCCTGGCATGAAGATGAAACTAATTTGTGCCAGCCAAGACAACCCCAGAGACAGCAGCCACTATCTTCGTACCCGCCCATCTCTATCCTTCTAAGCATACTCATTGAGTTACCAAGGATACAAGCCCGATTGAATGTTTGTGAGCCATGTTATTGCTTTACTTACTGCCATGGCTTCCATAGTCAGGCTGCATGTGGTCAAAGCAAAAGCGCCAGACTCTTCCTTCACAGTTTTTCCTCCTACCTGAGCCGTAAAGGCCCATGAACTTCTCACTTCTCGGACGACCGACCCTCCCGTGTAAATGACAGCATCCTACTCTAAAGAATTCTCGAAGATCAGAGCCTGTACTTCCGCCTCCACAGCAGCTTGATTTTCTTGTCTGCATTTTCTGTCTAGTTGGATGCACACTGAAACGGATGTACAGAACTCTGTTGGCACTTGTACCCACTCCTCGCCAGCTTCTAAGTCCACAAGTGAACACACCTGCCGATTTTACAATTGTTAGGTCTTTCCCATCAATTCAGAGATCATTAAGCATGATCATCACCGACATGTTTTACTCTGTCGAAAGCGTTTGTGAAATAAATTAGGTAAAGTTGTAGGTCGTTGTTTACTTCTATCGAAAGCTCTATTTATGTTTTCAGCAAATACAAATAATTTTGGGTACTCATATATTCCACAGACCTGCATTGTTTCTTGTCCTATTGTATTTTCTTCCGAATTCCTTGTATGATGACTTTTAGTAAAACCTGTGTAATGCTACTTGTCATTATTCTAATTACTATGTGTTTATCGCATTACAATCTTGGATCTTGGTTTCTTGGGGATTACAGTAACCATCAGCCTTGTGATGTTGTCTATTCCTTATTCTTCTAAGGCATCTTTCATTTCCTTTGTGATGTTTTCCGTCCAAGGGTTTTGCTTGTTTCCATATAGTTAAAAGCATTCTGGACTACATCTTCAAACTCAGTGGTCTCTTATTATTATGTGGAATATCATACTGTTCCTTTCTGACTCGCTCACTAACACGGCGGTTTTATTTTCCCGCCCAAAGAAGACAAAGTCAGTACATCGTTATCGCACGTGCGACTTACCGCTCATTCTTTTACATATGTAACCCACCCCACCCAGCTACATTCTACCCAAAGAAGGCAACACAATACCCCACCTAGCGCTCATGCCATTGTCAGCGTCACTTACTCTAACACTAAACCGAGAGTTAAAAGTTAGTTGCAAATCCTTTACAATACATCGCAATCAACTCCAGCCCCCCTTTCCTCCACTTGTTTCTTTATTTTTATATATCAGTCTTTGTGTTTTTTATGGTTTTCATTTGAAGCTCATGTGCACCCGTTCCCAACCACTAACCCTATATCGCCCCAACCATTTGTCGTGTCTTACTTTAAAGTGTCGTCCCTGGAGAGAGGGGAGTCAACACCCACATTATATTTTACCCTTTTTTTTTATTCTGGAGAATCCAATAGCTTCCGTCCAACACACTCCATCAGTTCATGGACACCTTTTCCTCTCTCTATCACTGTCGTACTATGCCTCCTCTCAATCTTCCCCAACACAACATATTCAACAACTCTTGCTTCTAAAAATTAATAAAGATTAATTTATTAAAAGAAAAGTGAGACGTGTATTCGAAGAAAATGTGTGATGTGTTCTATAATATGTGTAGGATCGGACCCTCAGATAATAGCATAGTCAGTTCATCCTTGCAAGGACACACCACAGCACATTAAGTCAGAACAAGTTCACCTCACTCAGTGCTATATCTCTCCTGCCGGACACTGACTTTCATCTGTAGCTACCTGGTAATCCCTCTTCCTGATCATCCGAAATAGATACTGTTTGTAATTTACAGCTGATCATGGACCGGTTGCACACTACACATTATAAGTTCCTATCGTTCATTAAAAAAATGTACAAATCCTTTGTGGTGTGTACTTAGGTATCACTGTTATTGTTAATATACTTGATCCTAACTAGTGTCTATATAGTCTCAAGTATAATGTCTTTTGTAATATTTCACTGGAATCTATCACACCATGTAACTTACATTTTAATGTTCTCGTTCCCTTAACAATGTTTGTATGATGTGTGACATATCAAAAATCATCACCCATCCTAGGTGAACCTTAACACACAGGAATCGTTATATTGGTTGGCTCTTCTGAGCCATGTTATGGTGGACCCTCCTGATCATGAGTCCAGCGTAAAAATAATACCATCTTTTTTCTCGGACGTTATTCATTTTCCGTAAGAAACATTTTACTGTTCAACTGGTGTTCTTTCTAATTGGAGTTGAACTTTTTTCAAAACCAGTGTTGAGCTTCCTCGTAACTGGCAGGGAACCTGTTAGAGAAACACATCTTTTGATAGCACTAGTCACTGATCCTACCGGCTGAGTGTAAGCTTATTCCCTTGCTCTGTTATTTTTTTCAGCTAACTAAACTCTGTCATAGAGCCTATTAGCTCCTCACCTACGTCCGAATCAGGCTATGACAAGGAAAGACCCATAAACAGAGTGCAATACTTTAGTGGGCAAACCACTGAAAGATCCCCCCCCCCCCCATTGGACACTTTCCCCATCTCCCAACCCATCTTAAATCTCTCCAAATATCACCCCGCTATCCTATTCATCCTAGCAGAGCCAATAATCACTTCACTACTCTAACTAGTTTTCAACTAACAGTGCTAATCATCACACTCTAGTTTTAACAAGGCTACTGCCTATATTAATTAGGCCTAAATAGACTATATTTTGTACCTTATGCAAACCCGCCTCATTCCTGGATGGCTGCTACACTTTGCCATAACGACACATGCTAGTTAATTTTTAATTAATCTAACACTGTAGAGCTCTCCAACAAAACACGTCAATCCTAATCCATTTTTTGGTCTACACTAACGTGCACCAGTCTTGCTTTTGTCACGTGCTGGGAGTGTTCCAGTGAAGTCTTTGATGTCATGCAGGTGTCTTTCAAGGGAACTAACGAATTCCAGAATCTTATCTCCCCTGTGTTTAATCAATGTCGCCAGTGATCTCCCCTTGTCTTGACAACCCAAAACAAGGTAGCTAGTTCCTGCAATCGTCCCAATGTTCACGATAACAAGCCTACAACTTTCTGTCATTTAGTGACAATCAAAGCCACCATTTCGTTTGATGTCGGGAAATTCTCCGGGTCCCCCCCCCCCCTCTCCGACTAGAGGTCAACACTTGCAGCTGTGAACACAGACTGTTTTCTGTAATTTTAATCATCTGATGTTAACGACAGTGGATTTCATCACACCATTAGCCACACGCTGCTACCCTTACCAGTAAACCTAACACTGATTACATCATATCCACTACAACAAGTAATAACAGCCATCTCTTAATGTTACGGTTTTTATTTGAAGATATAATACGGGTCACTATATAACACCCACAAAGGCATCCCACATCTCTTAAGTCATTTATGCAACGCCATTTTTATATATTTGTATTTACATGTGTTGTACCCCCGACCATCTTACACCCCGTGCGGTCGCTTTTCTAAACTAGAATAATGTCACCACAGCACATCTCCTTATTGAATATTTAGTTATGTATCGTGTGCTATATATGTTTTCTCTTTATTAAAATTATATACCTCTCTTGATTAGAGAAATTAGACGTAGACAGTCAAAACATTTTGGACATGTTATGAGAAGAAATGGATTGGAGAACTTAGTGACAACTGGCAAAATCGAAGGGAGTATACCAAGAGAAAGACCGAGAGGAAAATACCTGGATGGCTTGGTCACATGGCATGGACGAGACAGGAACACTGAGCTGATCCACGACTCTGGTGATCGAGTGAAATGGCGAGTCATAACCGCCCACGCTGTCCAGCATGGCACATGATTGATTGATTGACCTCTTTTTTATTGATTGTTTGTTATTTCAATGTTTTATGTTGTACACCCACCACGTCCTAAACATCCAAGCCACTAGACCACCTTTTACTTACACCCCAAGTGGTCACTAGACCACCATGTACACAAAGACTCCCCACGATTCCCACTTTACCGCCTCTGTCACATGAACACGCCCAGCCGGATAAAAATCAATAAGAGCTAAAAATAGATTGCAATTTGTGGTGGGAAATCGATAATTAGTTGATTTATATAAATCGCCACCACCACAAAAAGGGAGTGCTTAAACATAATATACACTAATTATGTTTCTACACTGTGAACACTGCTTTCTACTGTTAAGGCATATGCTTGAATTATGATGACAAAAACAATTATGTTTGTTAAATCTAGCAGTAATAATATACCTGTCTAATATCCTTCGATAGATTTTGATTGATCCAGTTCCATAATAAGTGCCACACCTATATGTTGTTTCTCTCTGACTGAATCGATAATTTTCTGGTTATCATTCCCGCCCAATCCAGTCTGGACACACAAATTCCAGATTATTTTATTTTATTCACAGTTCTTGCTTAATATATTCCGATTTGCAATCTGCTCTCATTGTGCGGACACTCCATGCCCCTACTTTAAGTGATGTTAATCTTTTGACTCAGTCGCATGCTGACGTTCAGGGGAAATCTGGTGCTCATGACTCCCTAAAAGGCGGGCTGCTCCCATGGAGTGCCCATTGCGCCGGTATCTGATATTCTGGAAATAAACGAAGCATTATGTTCTAGGCATCTGTTAAGTAGGTACTCTGCCATTGTTTTCCTTCTTGCCATAAGCATATTGATTCATAACTCCATAGTGCATTATGCTCAGGAGTTGTTACACATGCATCAATAAACTTGTAGATTTTTTTGTCCAGAAATCAACAGTTGAAACATTTGTAAGAATGAAGAAGGAGATGCTTGAAAATGCTGACGAAGTTCTGTTTACAGATTATCATGAGGGTGTTAAAAAGGTAATGCGTCATTCCGCTGTTTTCATTAAATGTTGTCGCATTTGTTGACAGAAAATGATACATACAACCGTTTCATCAAGACATCTGCATAACATTGTAACTACATATGCAAATATGTTAAATATTACAAATGAAAGCATGAGAGAACTTGTTGACAAATTCATTAAATTTTAAGTGACATATTATTGCGTCAATAATCATGACAGGTGTGCTTGTTTTTGTTGTTTGTTGTTGAACACAATGATGCCCTAAGTTCTCTGCTCTGACAACCTCATGGCATTCTTGTGAAGACGCAGATCCCCTGTCGTTGTTCCTGGAACCTATAGAGTGAGATAATTACTCTTGAAGACTGCAATCAGATTATCCTCCTGGCTTTTAAAAGCCCAGTGACTGAAAGTGAATGTTGCTGGCTGCATTTTCAAAATAGTGAGGACTGTTTATGCATAGGGATGCTTATGCACAGGGATGCATGTTGGGGGGGGGGGGGGGGTGCGCTTCTATAGTGTCATAAACCGTTTCTAATTTTTGAAAACATTTGAAAAGCATATGCATGTATAACTAAGCAAGAATATAATCCTCTTGCACGTGCTTGTGACGTATTGATATATGGTGCTAGACTCATATTTTATAGCCCAATCGGTGCTCGATCGCACAGGCCGCGTTTCTTTCTCATACCATTTCCTGGTACAAACTGTAGTCTGGGTCAACCTCAAAGCCAAGGTAACTTTAAAAGAATCTATCTCAATGGGAATTCGAATGCATGACAGCTGGATCAGCAGGCAAGAGACGCTACTGAGCTTCCATATCAAATATAAATAGGGATATTATTCTGTGAATTAATTAGGACGAAAAACCCATTAAAAGAATTATATTGAGTTGAGTCAAGAACCACTCACGGCACTCAAAACATTCCCATATGTGTACCGTCATCATCCTAGTAACGCTATACAGCACCATTCTCTGCAGGTGGCTATAATCTGCTCTTCCGCACTATACACACGATCCCAAAGTACCCCGACCACGTCTGCCTTATCATGCACCAATACCCCACCAGACGGCCAATCTGTACGCCTGATCACTATCCATCTCACCAGCATGTGCTGGGGGGGGGGGGGGGGAATCTAACAGATGCTTTCTATTTTTGATTGTTGAATTGAAGCCTGAGACTCCGTCCTACGCATGCCTGTCTTCACCTTTCTCATAATGTTTTGTGAATCCTTTACAATCACGACATGCGTTTGCTGTTTTTCCTCCAGCCTCCGGAAGACCGCATTGACTGCCTCCATCTCCATTCTCAGACCAAATGTGGTGTTATCATACGCCATGCTCTCCTGAACCAAACACCCTTCACCAAACTTTGCCTCAAACCCCCAGGCACTTCTTTCACCTGTTAACACAGATCCGACCGTGTAAATGAATACATCAACTGGTCACACACTGCGATGAAATAACCGTTGCGCCTCCTATTTAGTGCAACCCTGCATTTCCAATCCAATGTTATTATGAACCTGCACACGTCTGACTTCCTCTGACATTCTGACCCACTCGTCTCTACTCACAATGTTCTCAATAATGCACGCTTCTCTGATTGTGGCCTCTACTAAAGCTATCATGTTTTTCCTCTGATCAACCTGTGGCCCTTAACTGTGTCCAGAGCTTTATGCGAGGGTGTTCTATGTCAGCAACCACTTGAAGATATAGAAGCACTATAAGCTTGTCTACAGCCGTTGGTAAAGATGGGGTGCATGGCATACACTGCAATTGCGTGCCCCGTGTGCATCCCACTATCACCTGCATAGCTACATTCCGTATGCGCTCGTTTCACTAGCTGGCTATTTGACAATGTGAGCAGTACCACGTCATACTCAATTACTGAGAAAATCAGATGTTGATAGAGTATGACGAACAATCTTCGCTCCATGTTCATTGATGCCATGATCTTCTGCGCACAGAGTCTCTGCTTATATGTCGTAACAGCTTCTTCCACATGATCCCTGCGTGACAGATTAGGAAACCATGGTTTGGGAGAGAGAATTGAAAGGGGATACAGACATATAGAAGGAGCAAAAGAGCAGGAAATGATTGTAGGAAACACCTGGTTTAAACAACACCCTAGAAGAGTATGGACATGGAGGAGTCCTGATAGCAGGATTAGAAACCAGATTAATTACATTCTGATTAGAAGAAGGATTCGAAATGCGTTAACAATTGCAAAAACAGTTCCCAGTGCTAATTGTTATAGTGACCACAGATTAGTTACAGGTACATTGAGGGTAAAGTTAAAGAAAATCATGTATTTAACAGGAAACACTAAATACGATCTGTGTACATTGAGAGATGACAAGGAAAAACAAAACAAATTCAACATAGAAGTACAGAACAGATTTGATATATTGTCTGATCTAGAGCACCTATTTCAAGATGTGGATGATCAATGGGAAATGTTGAAGAATTCAATCAGTTTGGTTGCAGAAACAACTATTCCAAAACTAAAGAAGGTGGGTCATAAGAAATGGATGACTGGATACATTTTACAATTAATGGAAACAAGAAGACTCAACCAAAATAATCCTGCCAAATATGAAGAAATTCACAGAAAAGTAAGTAAAAATATTATGCAAGGACGCAAAAGAAGCATGGCTTGAAAAACATTGCATAGACATTGAAATACAACACAACAGTCAAAATAACAAAATAGTGCTCAAAAGAATTCACGAACTTACTAATACAAGAACAAGTACATCAGCAAGCAGTCTAAAAACTAAAGATGGAAAAATCATAATAGAAAAAGATCAGATTCTACATGTATGGGCACATTATGTGAAAAACCTTTATGATGATAACAGAGATGAACAGTATGATATTCGATTTAACAATGGAGGGCCGCCAATTTTGAAGATGGAGGTTCGGAATGGTCTTAAACTTATGAAAGCTGGCAAGATTCCTTGTTCAGATAACATCACAACAGAAATGATTAAAGCTTTAGAAGAATATGGAATTGATCAAGTCACAAGACTGCTGAACACATTAAATGATACTGGAGATATACCTTCTGAATTATGTAATTCTGAATTTATTGCAATCCCAAATAAATCAGGAGCCTTGGAATGTGATCAACATAGAAAAATTAGTATAATGATTCACATCACGAAGATTCTGAAAAGAATTATCATGCAAAGAGTGAGGAAGAAAATACAACCTGAAATAGGGGAAGAAAAACGTGGGTGTGTAGAAGGAAAGGGTACAGTAAATGCTGTGTATATCCTGCGATCAGTTATTGAACGTTCTATAGAAGTAAACAAACATATACATCTGTGCTTTATTGACTATACAAAGGCTTTCGAGAGAGTAAGACATATCAACATGGTAGATATGCTTGCAGATCTACAAATTGATGGGAAAGACATTCGACTTATAAAAAAACATATATTGGAAACAACAAGCTGCCGTAAGGATTAGTAATGAAGTGGGACAATATCAGCCTATTAAGAGAGGTGTGAGACACGGTTGTATAATGTCTCCAGATCTTTTTTTTCCCTATACAATAAAAATATTTTCAGAAATGTAGAAGATATGAATGGAATCATCATTGGAGGACGAAACATCAATAACATTAGGTATGCAGATGATACAGTAGTGATTACAGACTATGAGCAGGATCCGCAACAATTAGTAGATGCGGTTGTTGCACACAGTGAACAACTGGGGTTAGAATTAAATTGTAAAATGACACAGATTATGGTTGTCACTAGGACGAAAGAAATACCACAAAGTAATATACAAGTAAATGAGAATATTCTTCAACAAGTGAATCGGTAAATTTATCTCGGAACAATCATAACATTAAAAGATTACGAACTACTATAGAACTCCAGCTAAGAGAAACACAACTTGGATTTAGGAAAAGGAAAGGATGCATAGATGCCATTTTTGCTCTTAGACAACTTAGAGAAAAATCAATCGAATTCAATGAAACACTATACTTAGCCTGTGTCGACCAAGAAAAGGCATTCCACAGAGTAAATAGAAACAAGCTGTGGGACATCCTTTAACAAAATGGAGTGAGTACACATCTAACAGACCTATGTAGAAGCTTATACAACAATAGTGAATGCATAGTGAGAGCAACTGGAGGACACCCAGAACCCTTTACCATAAGATCTGGAGTACGACAAGGTTGTGTCCTGTCCCCTCTCTTGTTCATAACATATATAGACAACATATTTAAATAAACCAGCCAAACAGAGACCGCAAGAATACCGCATGACGAGAACACAGAAGAAGAACCATCTGCTAATCTAACCATTAGAGAACTCCTGTTTGCGGACGACCAAGCACTAATACAAAATCAGAAGCTGAATTGCAATATCACATGAATAGTCTAAACGTACTGTGCAGAGAACATAACATGAAAATTAGCACAAGCAAAACAAAGGTAATGACTATAACTAAACAAGAAAAAAAGCAACAACAATTCACATAAACGAACATCCTTTGAAACAAAAGTAAAGCGTTTCAAGTACCTAGGAAGTATAATATCATCAAATGGCAGATCAGAAGACGAGATCGAAAATAGATGCCATAAGGAAAACCAACTCATTGGATAAAAGGCACCAATACTAAAGAACAGACATGTATCAATAACTACAAAGAGAGCACTTTACAACACAATATTCCTACCAACTCTATGCTACCAATTGCCAAACCTGGTCAATGACAGAAAAAGAGAAAAGAAAAATCACAACAACAGAAATGAGATTCCTAAGAAGAATACTCAACGTATCAAGAATTGATAAGATAAAAAAAAAAATGAAGAAATCAGAACTAAAGTGGGGGTTATAGCAGCACTAGATTTTATTAGAAAGCAGCATGTCCAATGGTTTTGTCCATGCAAGTAGGTTACCACTCAACAGCATTCCACAACAAGCAATGATGTACAGAATAGATGGAAATAGGGGAAGAGGCCGACCACGTAAACGTTGGACGGAGGGAATAGCAGAGTCCATGGGAATATCCATACATGAAGCCCATAATCGGGTACTCTTACAATGTTTATACTTCACCTCGATACCGCAAGGTACAAGAGGAACATGATGAGATGAGATGATGAGATGAATCATAACATTTGATGGGAGATGCCTTGAAGCGATTAGAACAAGATTCGCCATGGCGAAAGTAGTCTTTACCAAGATGAAAAACATACTGACCAATAAAATAATGGCAATTGAAACGAGTATGGATGTGAGAATTGGAGGTATGGATGTGAGAGTTGGAAATCAACGGTAGCTTTAGATAAAAAAAATTAGACAATTTTGAGAAAAAATGTCTTAGAAGAATTCTAAACCTCCACTGGACAGATTTCAGAAGCAATACGCAAATAAGACAAGAGGCTAAGCATGATATTGTATCCAATATTATAAGAAAACGCCGTTGGAACTACATCGGCCATGCACTCAGAATGGACGAGACAAGACTCCCCAACCAAGCTCTCTTATTGTCACCAGTTTGGAAAAGAAAACGGGGAAGAACAAGAGAGACCCCGCGTACAACCATCATCAGAGAAGGATCATTCAACGGTCAAGTGAACATCCAGGATCTACAACGGGTAGCAGCGAACCGCCGGACATGGAGAGCCAGACTTCTGCCCTATGCGCCTCCTTAAGCTCAAGAGGAAAGACTAACTAACTAATTGAAACGAGAAAAAGAGTGTTGAGGTGCTACATAGAGCCTGTACTTTTCTATGGATGTGAAACTTGGACAATGAGCAGTCAAGCTGAAAAACATCTGATGGCTGTAGAAATGTGGTTTCTGAGGATAATACAAAGAATACCATGGACAGACAGAAAAACCAATGACCAAGTACTACATGAAAGAAATGAAAATCGTAAATTGATTAGAGAAATTTGACGTAGACAGTCAAAATTGTTTGGACATGTTATGTGAAGAAATAAACGAGAACTTGGTGACAACTGGCAAGGTCGAAGAGAACAGACCAAGAGGAAGACCGAGAAGTAAATATCGGGATGGCTTGGCCACATGGCATGGTCGAGGCAGGAACACTGAGCTGATCCACAACACTAGTGATCGAGTTAATTGGCGAGTAATGACCGCTCAAACTTCTGGCATGGAATACGATGGATGGATAGCCATTAAGTCATGAAAGATCCTTGCTTGCTTTAGTGAGCGGGATTAAATAGCTACGCGCTCACTCTTGAGGCACTGATTCTATCTTAAATCTCAGACTAAAACAAGTAGCCATCTCCTCCAAATCTCCATCGCTTATATCTTGAGCGAATACGCCCGCCAATACGTGTGCGTATGCATGTATGCGAGTTAGTGAATTTATGTCCTTGTACATACGCTTTTATTTGTGTCAAAATTTTTTGGACATGTTATGAGAAGAAATGGACTGGAGAACTTAGTGACAGCTGGCAAGATCGAAGGGAACAGACCAAGAGGAAGACCGAGAGGAAAATACCTGGATGGTTTGGCCACATGGCATGGACGAGACAGGAACACTGAGCTGATCCACGACTCTGGTGATCGAGTGAAATGGCAAATCATGACCGCCCACGCTTTCCGGCATGGCACATGATTGATTGAATAGGGGGACATAGACTGGGTGGGGGGGGGGGGAATAGAAAAAAAGAAAAGAAAAGAAGGGAGTCTAAGACAAAGAGAGAAAGTGAGAAAGATGGAGAGACAGATAGAGAAAGAGAGAGAGAGAGAGAGAGAGAGAGAGAGAGAGAGAGAGAGAGAGAGAGAGAGAGAGAGAGTGAGAGAGAGAGAGAGAGAGAACATTCATTAATGTCTTAATTTAGACCTAGATAATATATATAAACTAGATAATATATAACAAAACAAACATAAATATTTATTCAGAGGCAGTTTCCAGCTTTGTTGATCGGACTAGCTTTCAAACATAATTATTCTCCTGTAATGTCTGTTGCTCATTGTTTTGTTTTGAACGCCACGAAACGTTGACATTCATTTGTTTATCTTGTTTTATTTGTTGAGCTACTTTTGCGTTTTCAATAGAGCAGCAGCTAACTCCCGTTTTCGATATAATCTGTCATTATAACACGTAAAGGATTAACGTTGGCGTGTTGTCAACACACATTAGACATGAATACCGATGTAGACTTTCCTAAATACACCATGGTTTAGATATTTATACGACCATTTTTTTACTGTCAAGGTCAGAGAGTCAAAAGGAACATACGCCTTCTTACTTGAGTCAGCAATGAACACTTACTATGGACAGCAAGAACCTTGCGACACAATGATGGTTGGAGATACTTTAGACACCAAGGGTTACGGTGTGGCTACATATCTCAACTACCCTCTTAGGTCAGTATCTGATGTGATATTATTTGCAGTGATTGTCAGATTCCTTGTGTGGCTTGTGTGGTTAGTGTGATATGTATGTGAGAACAACTCTGTAGATAATGATCAAACTATAATGATCTAGGCGTTAGAAACATAGTTTTGAAATAATCACATAGCCAACCGAGGAAAGCGTAATTTTATTAACAGGAAGTTAGTTCAAGGTTTCATAGCATGCTATCCAGTGGGAGATAATATAAAGCGAGTGTTTTCTTCTTAAAGTTCTTGGTCTGATTATCCAGTTCTCTCTTTCATCTGATGTTTTCATGAATTTGGTGTTGCTTAATTTCTGATTCATTGCCTATCAAATTTACCTTTTCAAGTGCATCTTTCTTTGTCTTCTCTTGTCTCTCGTGCCTAATTTTTTTCCCTATAACATAATTCTTATTTCTTTATTTTATTTTTGAGTTTATTTGCCACATAATAGTCATTTGTTTTTTCCTATTGTTTTGATGAGTTATCTTGTAACACATGCAGCTCTCAATACCTCAGAGTTGGTTTTCTTCTTCGCATACGATATTCTTAATATTATTTTTAAAGATCCTAACTCACGGCTTCAGCCCCTTCACCATTCTGTTATTCAAAGTCCTGCATGTGCATTCATACAGAAGAACAGGTCACAGACATCTTTCCATTAGCGGCTTTTGTACTTGTGACATTTCAGTTCGTCGTGAAGTAAAAGCATCTTTGAATATATCGATTAGCTTCTGCATCTCTCCGAGAAACCAATTTAGATGTAACTGTGTAGTCTAGATATTGACAACGAGTAAACTATTTTCTATTCATGTCATCACTATATACAACGCATATTGAAATGTGTGCTTCCATAGAAACATCCCCTGAAACAAGTAAAGAGATTCACGTAATTATGAAGTGGTGTTTGTCCATCAAGAATGATGATGATCATTCATTTCATCCAGTGGGGTTGAAAGTTTGCACCCGTGAGGTCTAAGATGATTGATAAGGCCTTTTTGGCTCGAAATGTTCTTTGACAATGTGGACAAAGAATGCTTGACGTTTCGGGAGGAGGATCTCCTGAAGTGAGGATGAAGAATGACTTGCGCGATGAATTGGATTAACGTGAGGAAGAGTTGCGCAATTCGGCGACCACACTCTCTCGCCTGAGTCCATCTGAATCCAGTGGCAAGACAAGTCAAGACGACTGGAGGCGAATACAGGTGCAGTGGATTATAGGGTGCTCTACATACCTTGCCATGCTCATTACGTTCCACACCGCTTTGCAGGTAAACGCCGTCTTGCCATTGAATCAACAACGTAGTCTGCCAAATCCTGTCTTCACATGTTGGGTAAGCAAATCCCAGGATTGATTTGACGCCGAATCGGCTACCCACGACTGGTTTAACAGGCCTGTCACAGCCGTTTCCGGGGGGGGGGGGGGGATGGCCGCTGTCGCATACTGACAGCTACCAAGGCCACAGGCGTGAGCTGGATGTCAGGCTTGGACCAGTGGGGTATGGACACTGAATAGGGCATGACAGTCATCCTTACTAAAAGTACTACCAATGCCTGACATCCCAGACCCCATAAACTTAGGAAGTATAATATCATCAAATGGGAAATCAGAAGACGAGATCGTCAATAGATACAATAAGGCAAACCAACTCATTGTACAAATGGCACTCTACAACACAATTTTCCTACCAACTCTATGCTACCAATGCCAAATCCGGACAACGACAGAAAAACAGAAATGAAAAATCACAACAACAGACGTGAGATACCTGATAAGAATATTCAATGTATCAAGAAGAGAGAAAAATCAGAAATGAAGAAATCAGGACTAATGTGGTGGTTATAGCAGCGCTAGATTTTATCAGAAGGCAGCAAGTTAAATGGTTTGGCCATGTAACTAGATTACCAACTAATAGTAAATAATGTGAGAGTATGGACAGTTTCTAAAATGAAGAGAGGCTAACCATCTTCGAGTGCAACATGAATCTTAATACAGGTCGTTGTTTTAGTATGACATCGCTGTTTATACTGCAAGAGTCCGAGCAACATACTTAGTTCACATGTTCTTTGATATATACTCTGGACAACTAAGTACATATTAGACCAACATTAAAAGATTTCCAGTCTATTAAAATGTAAAGTAATTATCAATTTTTGTGTTTGTCGTCTCATTTAAAAAGTGAAATCTTTGTCTCATTTTATACATCATCCTTAATAATTTGACTGTCCAGGAAATGCATGATACTGTTCTCTAGAATAACATCTTCATGTCAACAAGTGTTATTCTCTCATCTCATCTCATCTCATCGTGTTCCTCTTGTACCTTGCGGTGTCGAGGTGAAGTATAAACATCGTGAGAGTGCCCGATTATGGGCTTCATATATTGATATTCCCATGGATTCTGCTATTCCCTCCGTCCAACGTTTACGTGATCGGCCTCTTCCTCTATTTCTATCTGGCCTGTACATCATTGCTTGTTGTGGTATGCTATTGACTGGTAACCTACTTTCATGGCCAAACCATTTGACTTGTTGCTTTCTAATAAAATCTAGTGCTGCTTTAACCCCCACTTTTAGTCCTGATTTCTTCATATCTGATCTTATCTCTTCTTGATATGTTGAGAATTTTTTCTCAGGAACCTAATTTCTGTTGTTGTGATTTTTCTTTTCTCTTTTTCTGTCATTGTCCAGGTTTGGCATTGGTAGCATATAGTTGGCATCAAGATTGTGTTGTAAAGTGCCTTCATAGTAGTTATTGATACATGTTTGTTCTTTTGTATTGGTGCCATTTGTCCAATGAGTTGATTTGCCTTATTTCATCTATTTTCGATCTCGTCTTCCGATCTATCATTTGATGATATTATATTTCCTAAGTACTTGAAACTCTTTACTTGTTTCAAGGGATGTTCGTATAGGTGAATTATTGTTGTTTGTTCTTCTTTAGTTATAGCCATTACATCGGTTTTGCTTGTGCTAATTTTCATGTTATGTTCCCTACTGCCAAACGGTGATTGAGGTAATAATAATAATTAACATCAGCATAACACAACTCGTTTGTCCAGGCAATACGAAATGGACAGCATCCAGAAGTAATGTGCAAACATCATTGATAACTCGAAGCCGATTGACGTGTCCTTTGTCAATATTTATTCCAGGTGGGCAGCTTGTGATCACATATAAATTATAATATGAATAAGACTAAGAATTCTCAGGATACCGTTCCTGTACATCCAGGAGAGCCGGTATCGTAACAATAAACCTCATCACACAGCTAAACCTACTATAGAATTCCTACGACAATATCTCATCCCTTATAGTCAGTTGTAAGGCTTCTTATCGGTTGACTGTTCGGTCACCTTGGCGATCCTTGCCAAGTCCTAATCTGCATATTCATGGCCATCTGTTGTTTTCTGACTGAGAAGACTAATGATTCAATGATATATCTCTTCTACCAAATCGTAACTAGCCATCAGTGTCATGTCCTGGAGGTTTGTTGACAATCTTCTCTCCTTGAATCGCTTCATGCCGAGTTACTTGCCCAGCCCAAGCTCCGTCTGTTGTTGTTGCTAAACTATATCGCTGTGACGTTTCTACCTTCTCACGTAACGTAGCTACTTTATCTATCTGTGTCAGCATCCCCAATAAGGCCTTACAGGAGTAATGAGTTAACACTAGTCTAGTAGAGAGACACCAGACATGGAAGACACCGAGTACTATTAATAACCTCACAGGGAGACACATTTGTGTCAGACCAGAGGTCGACGAGTACAGATGAGCGAGGGCTTTCCCCAAGCAATTGGGTAGCTGGTCCTTGCGAGTAACCGTGATATGCCAGGTTACTCGAACTCACTAGCCGGCGTGCTGGCAAGACCAGGCACGCAATAATAGCTACTGCACGGAGAGTAAAGTGTCCGTGCTTGTCCACGCAATGTGTAGCGGGTGGACAGACTGACTGGAGACGGTAGAGAGAGCAGACGTATCCTTGACCAATGCGATAGCTTTCTAGGCCATAAGCAAACATAGGGCTGTTCATTTAGATTGTGTAATGCTAGCATCATCTATCATCACGTTGATGTATTCATATTGTGTAATGATGATGAAACCTAACGCTCGTAGAGCCATTCAAATGTTGGCTCTGAATAAATTGCATTCCTTTCGCAAATGTCATGAATTGTTATTTCGTGCAGTGCGAAAGTAGCGGAGTCTTGAAAAGCTGCAGCGCACAAGTCGCTGACAGGCTAGACCCCGAATTGGTGTCAGAACACAGCGAACCAACGCCAGCAGTACAATTACTGTCAGAATGCAGTGAACGTTGCTGAGCAGTCATAGCAGGCAGTTGTAATATTCAACGATCAGTTAACGCCAACATGCAAGTGGTATTATAAACCACTGAACGAACACTGGCTATCGATTGATATTACAAAATTCTGTACCCGAATTAATTCAATGCACGTTTAAACGATATTGTTGTGTGATATATTGCAAAGTAATACAAATTTGTTGTGATACATGCTATAAATTAATTTTTTCCTTGTGGTGAACAAACAAGCAGAGGAAGCCACCAAACAAAAGCAGATACAAGTAGATTCTGAAACTAGAATAAAGATGAAAGAAATGGAGGTAGATTCTAACATACAAATAGCCTCTAGCAAACAAAAGAGCCAAGAAGAACAGAACAAATTTAGTAAATACAAGTACCTTATCAAACCATACACGGTAGGTGATTCAATCAGCGCATGGACTGAAAATATAGAGTTCCAACTAAAAACACAGAAAATACCTTTAGAGGATTGGGCAATGATTTACATGAGGAACCTGAGTGGGTTGCCTTTAAAAGTAATAGAATCCATACCTACAGATCTTAGAAACAATTACCAGTATATACACGATAGGATAATGCAACATTTTCTTTTGGACGCTACTGGTTACCAAATTCAATTCTCACAGATTAAACCAAAAGCAACTGAAACGTTTTTAGACTACATTTCTAACGTGCAGAGCACATTTAAAAAATGGACTAAGGCGGCTAAAGTAGGCAACAGCTATGAAAAACTAGAAGAGCTAATGGTAATGGATAAAGTCGTTTCTACAGTGCCTACCCCTTTTGCTAAGTTCTTACAACAATCAGATATTGATTCCATTCAACAATTAGAGAAACGGGGGTCAGCTTATTTTTCCTCTAATCGGGACATATTTAAAACTACATCATATGACACAGAAATTACAGCTTTTGCAAATAGAGTCCCTGATAGATCCTACAAACAGAAAGACTACAGTAAGAAGGACAAACCATATCAGAAACCACCTCGATGTAATTATTGCAATCTTTTTCACCCAACTTATTCGATGTGTGATAAGAACCCCACATATCCGTCACACCTAGAACAAGTGATAAGTAAGCAAGAAAACAAAAGATCATCGTTTAAACGTGCTGTAAAATGTTAATTTTGTTCAAGTTATGGCCACTATTGCAATAAATGTCTTGGGAGACAGAGAATGAAGGCAAACAACGCAGCCCTCATCGATACATCATCAGACGATGAGAGTGACATAGATCCCGAACTTGTCAATGTATTGCCAACGAATGAGTGTCATAGTGTATCATCAGTAACCGATATTTTAGACTTTAAAACATGTAAAGTATGCCAGCAGTTTCATGCGGAGGGGAGATTGAAATGTGGACACATAATATCATGTTCAAATGAAGAAACTAATGCAGTATGTGCCTCCAGAGGTAACCTTAAGTTCTACGATGCACTGGTCAATGGTAAACCATGCCAATGCTTAGTTGATAGCGGCAGCACTATACTGGAGTTAAGGAGAGAACTTGCTAGAACAGAAGATTATACGGGTGAATTTGTCAAATGCCGTACTTTCTCGGGAACCATCGAGAAATATCCACTGGCAAAATCGCATATCAATACCCCGTTCCTTACCGGCACATTTACATGCGCTATCCTCCAAGATCCTTGTACAGATCTTATTTTAGGATGTCTTGATGCATTGAAAGAATGTAAAGACGACAACATAAAAGCCTGGAATGAAACACACATGGTCAACGCTGTAACTAAGTCAGATACAGAAACAAGTTATACTGACTTACAAAATGAAACACTACAGCTACTAACACCAAGTGGTGCAGATACCAACAATACTCGCCAAATGTTGAGCGAGGCACAAAGCACCGACCAAACACTCACACCTTATTTTAACTTGTTGTGTGAGCGAAAGAAAGTTTCTAAAAATTCTTCCTGGTACTTTAAAAAGGTTAACGGAATTCTCATGCGTTATTACACATATAATAACCATGAAATTCAGCAGACGGTGTTACCTGTAACATACCGACAAAAGGTGCTAAAAATCGCACATTCACCACAGTTTGCTGAACATTTGGGCTACCATAAAACGCGAGCCAGAATTCTATCACAATTTTACTGGTCGAAATTCTGTTCGGACATAAAATCTTTCTGTCGCTCTTGTAATGTGTGTCAACATCGTGTACGAAAGAAAAAGCAACGGTCAGTGATAGCATCTAGACCACTTGAGAGTATAGCGGTCGATATTACTGGACCCCTAACGCAGGTGTCGAGTAATGGAAACCATAACTATCCAAACAAGTGTACTAAAACGATTCACCTTAAACCAAACCAAAAGGTTGTGATTCAACTAACCGATAAACATAATATGGTACTAACATGTTGCCAAGGGCCTCTCAACGTTGAACTCAAAATATCAGATGCGGATCATGAAATATCGATAAAAGAACACTTAGAGATATTTCATATCAACATCCTGAAACCATACGTTTCACAACAAGTAGAACAGACAGACGAACAGATTGCACCAACACCAAGCAATGAGACGACAGACATACATAACTCAACTTCACTAGGTAGGGCGACACACAACAGCGACAACGCAAACACACTTAGCGAGATAACAGCACACACAACTAGTAGCACAACAGTATTGGACGAGATGGAACTACCAGTTCCGACAGTAAACGAAACTGCGACAAATATCTCGACATATAGAAATAACAGATGCAGTCAGACGAAAGACGGGACAAAACACCTACTGAAACGTCGACAAGTCTTCGACAGGTTGAGATTGTGTGGACTCACAGCTAAGCCGTCCAAAGTAGAGTTGGGCATGGAACAAATTGACTACCTCGGTCATACCATCTGCAGGGGCCAATTGAAAACTGATGACAGAATCGTCACTAAGATTCTGAATTTGACAATGCCAACGACCAAGAAACAGGTCCGAAACTACTATAGTAAATTCATTCCCAACCTGGGGGAAATCACCAGTGTTTTTCTAACATCTTAAAAACTTCGGCTAAGTTATCTGTAAAAGATGCACGATTAATTAGTGCGTTATCGAAATTGAAACATTTTTTCACCGTTCCACCTATCCTTCGTATGCCTAATCCAAAACTCACTTATTTCTTACGCACAGATATGAGTGCCATATCCATATCTGGAATACTAGGACAGTTCTACGACGGGACGTTCCACCCCGGAATGTACGTAAGTCGCAAGATCACTCCGGCTGAAGGAAGATACTCAGCATCAGATTTGGAAGGCCTTAGTTTGATCTATTGCGTGAGAAAGTTTCACCGATTTTGGCAGGAGCACAGTTTGTAATCCAATCCGATAACTCTCCATTGTCTGTGATGCAATCTGGACATCCTACCAACAATAGAATTTACAGGTGGGCTTTGATTCTCCAAAATTACACATTTACCATCCAGCATTTAAAAGGGAGATTAAATACGATTGCAGACATTTTGAGTCGTCCTTCATCCATTCAAATACCTGAGTTACAGGAAGGAATCGACCATACACCACCATAAACAGTGACACTGTAATGTTAGATAACCAAGTGCCATGTGTGGTGATTAAGACATATCATAAGTGCGTTACCATCGCCTGATATATAACTTGTGTGAATAGAACAGTGCTATGAAAAGTGTAACGAACAGACGCAGAATTAACATGCGCTGACACACACATAAGGTAGATTATGGGAACTAACGCCAAGAGGACAGCGAACCCAGCTTAGACCCCGAATCTAGAATATATTGAACCAACGCTTAGACCCCTAATAACAGTCCAGGGTTAGCTACGAACCTACATAATGTGGTAGGCAACTATATTAATACACTATCCTTCGAGGAGAGCATAAAAGACTTTGCCGGAATGAACTATGTTAGAATAGTCTACAAAGAGATTTGCTCCATCTTCACAACGCAGAGGAGGACGTCGACTTAGTGTAATTAGATATAGAAATGTAACTGTGATATATGTACATTATTATTTTATTTACAGTATCTATAACTTCATTTTCTATTATTTATTCTATTGCAAATTGTGTAAACGCATATATAACTTTATTTTCTTATTTGCGTAGTTAGAAATCACCATCATTTAATTAATAACCCATTTATTAGAACATCATTTATAGAAATACAATTGTTAGATATTATATTAGTTTATTACCATATAATTATAATCATTTATACATCCATTTATTTAAAATATCATTTCAAAACTAACACCAATCATTTAGGAATTAATATCATCTTTTTCACAAATAACATTTAAGGTAATTAACCCATTTTTCTTAAATGAAAGTAGTAGTAAATTATTTCCCTTGAAGGTAATTTAGGTCAGCACACCAAATTGTGGAAGTTACATAACAGGATCGGTAACAAACCATCCTTATAATTATGTATAATTTATGTACAGACATGACGCGTGCAAACAAAACGCACAGTCATTTGGCGTGATCACTGTTAAAATTTCAGCCAATCGTTTATTGCATATATATATTGTGTATGTATGTAATACTATGAAACATATTTTAATGACGAAAGAATGATTGAGTGAAAGAATAGTATGAAAGGGTATGACAGATGAATGAAAGAAGTGAAAATGCGAGGAGAGAATGCAAAAACTTAGTAAACATCGAAAGGAAGAGAGCGAGAGAGAAAAACAGCGGAAATTTTTTTTTCCACCGCTGAAAAAAGTCTTATTTGACTTGTCTGTGTCATCTGTGTTTCCAATGTGTTGTCGAGGTTTTTATATGTGTTACAGCCACACTTTAACAGAGTATATAGAGAACGTACTTTGAGCTTCAGAAAACGGAGTAGTGGTCACAAATAAAAATAACGAACGTTTGTAACCACAATAAACCGATTTGCGGCGCTCGAAGGAACACACACATTTAGTACACTAACGCATACACATGTTATAGAGTTAAGTACACTTTAGTTTATTAGAAAACACTCAAACAAACAGGAAAACGAACACATAAAAGTTGCACACACCAATCAGTTCAAAGAACAATAACTCTAAATTCAGGGGACACAATAAATAATCAGAAACCTAAATGTAACAGTGAATATAGCTTTTTCACATGCGGAAGCAAGAAGGTGAACAGTAGAGATGTGTGTATAGAGTTGGAGGGGATATTAAAGGGAACATGAACACTTGGTGCTCATGTGTTGAACTCATAATAGAGTCAACTAGTCTGTGGGTTGTCATTTCGGGCAATAGGAGGAACAGGTCAAGACGGAAGTCAATAGGTGGAAGTCAAAAGACATAGGGTCAAACGACAGAAACCAGGACATAAGTCATAAGACAACGGTTTCCGGTTCACTACCAATCCCTAAGATATCTATAGAACCAACTATACTGAGACATGGGCTACTGAATTTGCCAAGTGAAAAGATAGAACACTGTGACTGAAGGTAGAAGATATTGTTCTATCCCCAAACTAGAAAGTTCTATACTTATTGGAGATCTGACAAAATTGGGACAACCAATTTTTCTTTTGTGACCAGAAGTGTTACAAACATGAGAAAAGGGGAAGTAACACTTCGCGGAGAGGAGGGGACCCTGTCAGCATCCCCAATAAGGCCTTACAGGAGTAATGAGTTAACACTAGTCTAGTAGAGAGACACCAGACAGGGAAGACACCGAGTACTATTAATAACCTCACAGGGAGACACATTTGTGTCAGACCAGAGGTCGACGAGTACAGATGAGCGAGGGCTTTCCCCAAGCAATTGGGTAGCTGGTCCTTGCGAGTAACCGTGATATGCCAGGTTACTCGAACTCACTAGCCGGCGTGCTGGCAAGACCAGGCACGCAATAATAGCTACTGCACGGAGAGTAAAGTGTCCGTGCTTGTCCACGCAATGTGTAGCGGGTGGACAGACTGACTGGAGACGGTAGAGAGAGCAGACGTATCCTTGACCAATGCGATAGCTTTCTAGGCCATAGGCAAACATAGGGCTGTTCATTTAGATTGTGTAATGCTAGCATCATCTATCATCACGTTGATGTATTCATATTGTGTAATGATGATGAAACCTAACGCTCGTAGAGCCATTCAAATGTTGGCTCTGAATAAATTGCATTCCTTTCGCAAATGTCATGAATTGTTATTTCGTGCAGTGCGAAAGTAGCGGAGTCTCGAAAAGCTGCAGCGCACAAGTCGCTGACAATCTGCTGTTCAAGATTCTATCTCAGATTCTTTCTGACGTCATTCATTCTGACTCGCTACTTGGCAGTATGCCCCCTCCCCGTTTGAAAATGGTGTAACCATTTTATAGTCTAGTCGGTTTATATCTAACCTGACATATAGCAGTTCAGAATCAATTAGTCATATTTTTTCCATATATTCTATGCATATAACTTATTTGCACTACTGTGCTAATATGATGGTATGGTCTCCTATCAATCACACACAAGATCTGATTTTAAAAAATAATTATTATATTACGGGCACGCACTCCTATCTACACCCCCATTATTCGTCGTGTAGCACCAGCCTATGGGTGGGCTGTGCTAACTAATCTATAAACATAGTATTAGCCCCACATTTGCCAATAAAAGACAAGCATCCCCAACTAAAGCTACTAAACCCAATCGAGGGGATGTATGTGATTAACTGGTACCATTCCCTCTGTATTAGTTGTGATCTTTGCCATGTACTTATATGACCACTCTTTCACCTGCTATGTTGTCATTATCGGTTACCGTATGACTCTTAGTCCTTTGTTATATTTGATAGGTGAGGTTTTCTGCCTGTGTAGCTATAGAATTGTAAAAATCTTTATGTCATTTAAATTTCCTTCAATTTGCAGTGCGCGGCTATTGGTTCCTTATCTTACCTATGAAGTTTTGCATATACTCAACTATTATAGTATAATCACTTATACAATAAACAATGCAAAGTACAATCATTTTAACCTCTCAATATGTTACACGACAATAATAATTGTAGCCTAGTTTACGCCTTGACGGTAGTTCATTGCGTTGGCCTTAGACTTATCAATGGATATAAGTAGTTTGCTTTTCCAATAACAAGTAATCAGTTAATTAATCATAGTCGTAACCGCAATTAGAGTACCAGGAATACTCCACCAATAATATCATACCCTGAAATAATAATAGATTAATTCATGAAATAGCAATTCAATAATTATAACAAAATTATTTTAATCTGAAATAACTAGAAAAACATATTATACGCAATATTCGAATACTTTCACTCCATCATGCTATTCAGCATTTCTATATATGTTCATGTATAGTCTGTACTGTACTCCGTGTTTGTTAATCTGAAATGAATCGTGTATGTATCACTTGACTGTGTTGAACCTTTAAATTCACTCAATCGTAACAACAACAAATCTATGTTGTTATGTTCACACATTTCAATAAAATATCTAATATCTAATTATCACTCGTACATTGATATTTGAATGGTCAGTGAATGATATGTGAAAATTATATGTGACTATATGACTGACATGATCCTCTCATGGACGTCGTGATGAGTGAACCATGACGTACCATAGACACATGAATGATATTTTAATTGTATGCTTGACATGACCCTCTCATCGTAAGTGTGATGAGTGAATCATGACGTACAATAAACGCATGAATGATATTTTAAATATGTTTGTTTGACATGACCCTCTCATCGTTAGTGTGATGAGTGAATCATGAAGCACACAACTACACGAATGATATTTTCAATGTTTGTTTGCTATGATGATTAGCATCTATGTGTTTGTGAAATGGATGTGAAGTGTGAAGCTGATCAATGGTGTGAAATATGGATGGATGTAAGTTATCATGGCTGCAAATATTATGTATAATCAACATACTAATAGCGTTCGTCCTTGTGGGTGCCCGCTGGTGTAGCTCACTATCGACTCAACTTAGGTCACGGTCAACTCGCAATGGAACAACAGTCTGACATCACCAGAACATGACTTTCGGAGTAATGTCGAGCTGCCAAGGTTCGAATGATATCGCCATCGCCAATGTCACTACACAACATCATTGAAACAGTGTCGGGATGACAAGGTCAGAATGATTTCAAGATCGTCCTCTACTGCAATGTCACTATACCACATAAGTCGAAACAGTGTCTGGTTGACAAGGTCCAAATGTCCGCAACAAGATATTCTATATAATCTGTCAAGTAAGCAAATCGGAAAAAATCTGTACATCTGATAATAATGATCTTATATAAGTATCACGTGTTAAATGTTTATTGTGTACTTGAATACATTCTATATGGGTGTTCAGAAGTAAAACTATTATTCAGCCTGTTGTATTACATGTATGCACGCAGACAATAACATGAAATGTGATATCTGTATCGATTTCTACAGTCTACTGAGAAGATCCACCAGGTTATTATCTTTACCTAGTGTATGACATATATCGAAATCATAGTCTTGCAAATGAAGAGACCATCTGTGTATTCTGGAGTTTTTAGGATGGCCATCTTTAAAGACTTGTAAAGGCTTATTATCAGACAGAACAAGAAATTTTCTACCAAGCAGATATTTAGACACTTATTGACGCTTTCTATTAGAGCTAAAGCTTCACATTCAGTGACAGCATATTTCTTTTGAGTTTCTGATAGTTTCCTACTAAAGTACAGAACAGGATATAATTTGCCATCATGAATTTGCTAAAGAATCGCTGAGATAGCGTGAAAACTCGCGTCTGTCTGAACTATGAAGTCTTTTAAAATATCCGGTAGTTTTAGAATTGGACAACTACTGAAAAGATTCTTAATTTGTCGTGTTCACCCGTCCATCTAATCTTAGCAGGTTGACCTTTTTTTAACAGTTCTGAAAAAGTTGCTGTCATATCAGCGAAATTAGAAATGAACTTTTGGTAATAATGTAGGAGTCCTAAAACGCTTCTAACTTCATTTTTGTTGGTGGGAGGTTTAATGTTTAGAATTTTGGTGACTACATGTGAGTCTGTTTTAAGAAATCCATCAGAAATTCTATGTCCAAGAAATTGAACTTCGGTAAACACTATTTCAACTTTGCTAGGTTTAGCTTTAAGTCCATGTTGTTGTATCCTTTTGAATACCTGTTTTAGGATCATAATGTGTGTATCTATATCTGTAGTGTGTATGCAGACATCATTCATACAAGTTGCTACCATTTTAGTGAAATATAAGATGATAGTTGTTTAATTGTCCCGACACACTTTTGACATTCTTCTTGGTGTTGGTAGATTCAAAATTTTAGAATTTTGAGAACCGAAATGAGGTTTGTTTTCCGAGACGCTTCTTATTAACGGAACAGGATAAAGAAAATTGGAATAACATTTGAATTTTGTTAACCAATATCTTTCTTGAATTTGTGGTGTGTCTTTTCTGAATGTATGTTTTCTTTTTCATATTTTAACTTTGTTAACATGAGCAATGTTATAGCTTTCCGTTGTGTGCATAATGTATACCACATATGTAGTAGTGGTGTTGTTACAATATATCTCAAGCAGAGAAATGTTAAGCAGACAACGTACGTAAATACAAGTATCAATTGTTTCTTGTAATGCCGTTCCCATCTACATAACCAGTTTGTAAATTTTATCTTGACTTGTGAGTAGATGTTTGTACCATATTTCTTGGTTTGTGAGTATATGTTTGTAATATGTTTCTTGACTTGTGCGTAAATGTTTGTGACAGCGCAAGCAATATGAGTGAGAATGAGTATCATCACATATAAAATCGATATGTTTATGAAGCTCCATTGCCATTGTTCTGTGGACTGTATATGTTGTTTGTTAACGGTGGATGCACTTTTGGCTGGTGTTATAACTTTTATTCTATTTTTATGTGGTTTCTGTTGGTTCATATGACTGGTGTTATTAGCAACGATGTTAGATTGTCTGATTGGTCAATTTTGTTGTTTACTCACATTTGCTGTCGATTCAGGAATTAACTTGTTTATGTGAGAAGTATCAACTTTCCCATGATTGGAATTGTTTCCTTCATTGATCGTATGGTGTAAACAATTGGTTCTACTTTCATGTCGTCCCTATGTAGTATTGTACAGTATTTCTTACAGGTCAATGGGCACTGTGTGTTGTTGGTTGAGGGCACTTGTGTTAGTTGCGTAGTTTCTTCTTCTTGTGTCTCTTGAACCTGGGTTCTCGTGAGTGCATTGGCAGATCTCTGTTCGATCGTTTCCTCGTGGGGACATTCTGTCAAGATTGGAATGTTCCCAATTATCAACCCAGCACACGGGTTCGGTAAAACTGCTGCACATATCTTTCCCTGATAATAAGGACATCTTATTGAGATCAAGCTGCCTTATATTTTTCGAGTGTACCTCCGAATGTTCTGCATGTATCGCTTTTGCCTGTATAGTATTTCCTATTTAACAGTTTGTGGTACACCCCAGCGACGGATGCGCCCGTGTCTCTAATACATGTTGTTGTCAAACTATATACCCATGCTTGATGGATCTTAAGAGCACCATTCTGGGAGTCAACTGCGTTAGCTTAACGTATTGGTACATTATGGCCGCATGCCACGCTAATGTCTTGATGGAATTCTTTGCATACCTTACACGGTCTGTCATTTGGGAAATGTCTCTAATATGGCTGCATGAGTGTCTTCTAAATCGTCTGTATCACTACTAGTGAATACGTATGCTGCACTAGCTTCTTTCCATATTTTTCTCATCTTACAAAATCTTGAGGTATGCCCGTACGCCCTGCAAGTGAAGCATTTAACACTATTTTTGTAAGAAGCATACTTACTGATCTTCTTTCAGGTTTTTAAGGTAAGAATCGTAAGACGGGTTCTGGTCGCACATCTCAAAAGAACCATGTTGAAGTTTACAATGTGGCACTGCATGAAATAGCCATTTCTCGGTTTATATGATTCTCTATGTGTGTTGTCTCTCATGTGGTATGGCCCTCTGCCTCTGTGCTGTTGACCATATTGTGAGAATCTGTTAATCTCCCTTGGTATCGTTGATTAGATACTCTTACACTTGCTCCTATAACTAACTCCGGTTGAGCTCCATCAGCAAATACATCACTATGTGCGTTGTAGAATGCTTCCCTCTTGACTCCATGTCTTGGACTGATTTACACTTGTTCTCCACCAGAAACGTAGACATCGATTCTGGTACCAATGAAAGTAGTTTATCCCTCAGCATGAGATAACGTAGTTTCTCAAAATCGGAACTCACGTCCGCTGCTTTCAGCCATTTATCAAAAAGAGATGATGTTTCTGAGACGTAGTCTAGAAACGTCTGGTTTGATTTTTATGCTGAGTCTTACATTTCTTTCTTAAACCTGCTTCATCTAACGAAATGTGTGACAAGACCCTATCACGAATATATGTATAGTTGGTCCGTAAGTTCTCAGGGAACAACTCCACCACTTTCAAAGGCTCCAAAGCAAGTTGAGAGTGAAATAGTATCGGCCAGTCATCGTTTCGTATCTTGTACAACTTCGCTAATACCTCGAAATTAGTTATCCATGCTGAAATGGAGTCACCTTGTGTAAATCTGATCAGACCCTGGTATCGTTTAATAGGATCTCCTGCCTTCGCTTGCAATTTTGAATGCGCAATCTCGGCTTCCCGGTCTTTCTCCATAGTTTTGACCTTTAAGTTCCCTTCAATTTCCTTGTCTTTCATTATCAATTCTGTCGCTAGTTTCTCTTTTTCAAATACAAGTCTCTCCTTTTCCGCTGCCAGTGTTTCCTTTTCTATTGCAAGTTCTCTTTCTTTGATTTCTTTCTCTGCTGCTAATTTTTTTTCTTGTTCTAACGTTGCTTTTAGTTCTCTAGCCTCTTTGTCAAGTGCTGCTTGTAGTTGTCTACCTTCTTTTTTATTTACCTTGGCCGCGGCTCTTTCCTCCTTTTGCTGTTTTTGAAATACTTTTAATTCCTGTTTAGCCCATGTTCTTAGTTCCTGGCCGGTTAATCATGACTTCTCGCCTAGCATCATAAAATCTTGCAATGTCGACATGGTGTCACAATATCCAGTAAATTAGATAGCTGAAATACAATATGTCTGTGTGCAATGCGCAATCGTTTAGAAAACAGAAAGTAAATGCGTCAAAAAGTACAAAAGGTAGAATGTAATGCTAATACGAACAACACGTTATCAACCAGAAATTAAGAACAACGTAGTAAGCCTGACGCGGAACTAAATATTGCCTTAAACCGTTGCAGTTAATATAATCCAGACGAAAAGCTGGTAATGAATATATATATATATACGTATACAAGAATATCACGCCACAAGACACCTAAAAATTCCTACCAGAGATGTAGACTAAATGTAACACAGACGAACATATCTATTTATCTGGAAAAGGAACACTGAGAACTTATAGCTACAACAGATAAAGACTACTACAAGACAACACAGGTCCTAAACAACCGCGAGGTCGCCACACAAAAATTATTTGTAACGAACTGACCGATGTCCGTACCGAACGTATCCTTAGAGCTGACAACCGCAATTATCCGGTATAAGAATAGCCCAACCAACCGCCCGCACAACTAAAACACTACCGAACATGCCATGGAAAATAATATCAACTTTAGGAACTAAACACCCAAACAGAATGCCAAAAACAACAACAAACATGTCAACAGGCCTTTTGTTTGGATCTGCAGTTAACTGACAGTGACGCTCTCTCCTGGCTGCAACAGTGCTGGTATGTTGTTCACCATGACGTTGGTATGTCCACCCAATAAAACTGTCCTAATCATCTGGCGTGGAGGTTGTAGCTGATAAACTTAACTGGGTGTCCAAACTATAGTGTCGGCTAATCTGCCAGTCCAGTTTCCTTGCTCCTATAATCGTATGCCTTCCGCGGCGTTTTTATCTTGAATGTCCAGTAATAAGTAGTATACATGAGGTTGCTATAATCTTGTAATGTTGACTAATGACAGCTGGCTGTCCTCTCTACTGTCTACACTTAGTAACTGTCTAACACACACAATATAACCTCTTTCTTGCCTGGGCGGGTATGATGTAGTAACTTAATAGAGGCGGATTTCTTGTAATGGCTTCTCAACATTCAGGCTTTGGTGTATCCGTTAACAAGGGTCCCCATCTCTGCCAAATGGTGATTGAGGTAATAATAATAATGAACATCAGCATATCACGTCTCGTTTGTCCAGGCAACACCAAATGGACAGCATCCGGAAGTAATATGCTAACATCATTGATAACTCGTAGCCGGTTAACGTGTCCTTTGTCAATATTTATTCCCGGTGGGAAGCTTGTGATCACATATAAATTATAATATGAATAAGACTAGGAATTCTCAGGATACCGTTCCTGTACAACCAGAAGGGCTGGTATCGTAACAATCAATCTCATCACACAGCTAAACCTACTATAGAATTCCTACGACAATATCTCACCCCTTATAGTCACTTCTAAGGCTTCTTATCAGTTGACTGTTCGGTCACCTTGGCCATCCTTGCCAAGTCCTAATCTGCACATTCGTGGCCGTCTGTTGTTTTCTGACTGAGAAGACTAATGATTCAATGATATATCTCTTCTACCAAATCGTGTCTAGCCATCAGTGAAATGTCCTAGAGGTTTGTTGACAATCTTCTCTCTTTGAATCGCTTCATGTCGCGTTCCTTGCCCAGCCCAAGTTCCGTCTATTGTTGTTGCTAAACTATATCGCTGTGACGTTTCTACCTTCTCACGTCACGTAGCTACTTTATCTATCTGTTGGTTCGAGATTCTATCTCATACTCTTCCTGACGTCATTCATTCTGACTCGCTACTTTGCACCTACACATTTCGTTTAGACTATTCATCTGGTCTTGTAATTCAGCTTCTGATTTTGCTATTAGTGCTTGGTCGTCCGCAAACAGGAGTTCTCTAATGGTTAGATTTGCAAAAGGTTCTTCTTCTCTGTTCTCGTCATGCTGTATTCTTGCTGTCTCTGCTTGGCTGGTTTCTTTAAATATGTTGCCTATATATGTTATGAAAAAGAGAGGGGACAGGCCACAACCTTGTCGTACTCCAGATCTTATGGTGAAGGGTTCTGAGTGTCTTCCTGTTGCTCTCACTATGCATTCACTGTTGTTGTATAAACTTCTACATAGGTTTGTTAGATGTGTACTCACTCCATATTGTTTAAGGATTTCCCACAGCTTGTTTCTATCTACTCTATTGAATGCCTTTTCTTGGTCGACAAAGGCTAAGTAGTGTTTCATTGAATTCGATTGATTTTTCTATAAGTTGTCTAAGAGCAAAAATGGCATCTGTGCCATTGTGTTTCGCTTAGCTGGTGTTCTAAAGTAGTTCGTAATCTTTTTTCAAGAATTTTGCAAAATATTTTCCTAGTATGACTCAACAGTGAAATGCCTCTGTATTGTGTGTAGTCTCTTTTTCTGCCTTCGTTTTTCCAAATTGGGATAATCATGGCGTTTCCCCAGTCTCGTGATGTCTGTTGTTCTACTCTAACATGGTTGAATAGTCTATGTAGCCAAGCTGTTCCTACTTCTCTTGCTGCTTTAATTAGTTCATTTGGCATTTCATCCTGTCCCGGTGATTTGTTCAATGGGGCTAATCTGATGGCTTCTATAATTTCTTCTTTTAGTATGTCTGGTTCTAGTTCTTCGGTGACATCTGTGTAGGCTCTTGAATTCCTGTGACATCTGATGGGATGGTGAGATGTTGTTCGAAATATTGCTTCCATCTTATTACGATAGTGTTATTTTATTCAGGCTAATTACATATGTTTCACGTTTTAATGCCCAGAATATCATGCATTATCTTCACTGACTAATTGTCTTCTCTGTTTTGCCTAGTCTGGAAGACAATGGGCAGAAGCATATGGCTGACATTGGAATGATACCTCTATGTACAGACCAAATGGCCACACATGGCAAAACTGTGTTAATCATGCACTTGATTCCCTGTCATTCTATCATTACCTGCCTCTCAGTAATGACCTACTATCGGGCAAGCAAATACGTTAGAAATATATGCTAACTAACTAATGCTGCTAAGAATGCTACCTAGATTCAATCCCCGGGCGAGACCACAAATTGTCAGCACATACTAATGAATTTTACAAACTAAAACTGTCAGTTACTTAGGTTTCCCCTGGATTCTATACCAAGACGAGCCTTCCTATTTAGTCATAAATTAAGTTAGCGCTCAAAGTGGTGTTTGTAGTTGGTACGGGTTCAAATCTCCGGCGCTCCCATATCAAGTGAGCACACGCGGGGCAGATGGCTCTTTAGGCAGAATAAAAACAAAGTCCTTGGATACACACGTGCACAGTTGGAAATGGCTTGTTAAAAAAAAAGTTAAAGTAGCTGGTCTATTTATCTCCAAGGCCTGGGGAAGGAAGAGGTTAGGTGTCTAGGTTTACATATCTTAACTGACTACTAGGCATTGCAATTTCCCCTCCCTGGTTAATATATCTCCCCCACCAAGTATCGTAAGTAAACATGTAAACATACACAATAACATAGACTTGGGAAATATTAAGATAGAACTACGAGTTAAACAAACTACCACTATGTTTATTTGCTATCTAGATATTCATAATATCCATACATCATTCAGGATATGATGGTTTGTGGTATGATGTTAGTGAACTGGTTATTTTGAGACACAAGAGATTCACATATACTAGGTTGTAATGTGAAATGTTAGACGTAGGGAATGAAGTAAAGCAATAAAATGATTTCACATCAATATGTAAAGGCGACAAAGTACGTAAGTTAAAATATTATTGGTATGACAGGAAGTACACGTCTCAGAAGGAGATTTTGAGAGTCAGAATGACTACACTCCCGAGACAACAAGCTAATACAAGAAGGCTACGAAGGAGACGATTTTCACCAATTGGAATACCAAAATTCCATAATACAAGTGAAATGTCTGAAAACTTTGGACCCCACGAAGGCCACGAAAGAATATTCTGCGTTCACGCACTTAGGTTAATAAATCACGGAACACACCCAGCACTTCCAAAGGAGCAACAAGAAGTACACAAACTCTGGAAAGGAGGAGATATAATTACATTACGTACCCACAATAGGGTTTGCTACACTACCACACATTTTGGCGGCCTGTCAACCCACAAATGGATCTGATGAAAAGACCACTCGACAAGGCAAACGCCATATTTCTTAGGGACATTAGCAATAAGGCGGAACTCCCCCTATATGTCCTCCGCCAGTGTCAAAACAAACTGGATACGACGCCTTGTCTTCAGCACTGACGTAAATACGTCAAAACCTCATTTACGCATGACTTACCATCAGTGGAGCGGCGCTTAGGTGTAATGTTTAGAACATTACGCTGAAAATGGCACGAGGGGGTTGTTTATCAGCCCTCGAAGTTCGCTATGGGAGGGGAAAACTGGCTACAAATTTCTTCGCGCATTCAGGCCAAAAGCATTAGATGGTCCTGAAACAGCATATACACTTAGTAAGTTGGATTTCTTTTAACGCTCAGTGGCAGAAGAGAATTTCAGGGAAACAGGGACGGGACACTCCGAAACGGGTAGGGCACTCTAAAAATGGATAGCTCCCTAACGGGACACTATGAGACAATCAGTCTGGAAAGAGGTGACAATTCTACTACCCAGTCACTCCATATGCCACCAGACGAGCGGGAGGAAGTTATTAAACACAGTTTTCAAAACATAAACCTGAAACCGCTATATTTTCCCCCACCGCAAAATTTCTCGTTTGCAACAGGGGACGAATGGGGAGAAGGTAATCTTTCTACTTCACAGACATGTCTGTCAAGCCCTAACTGTTAGAGGAGAAAGGTAAATGAATATCTAATACACACATACATTATCGAATGAAATCAGAATTAAAGGATTTGTCAATGGTGAGCCCAGTTTAATACCTGCTGTTAGTGTAGACCAGGCCATGTTCGCAAAGCATAGAAACCTGTGTGGGACAGAGAAAATCGGACCAACCATCCTTTATGATTGAACGATTATATTGTGGTTTATTATTAATCATTCATTGCGTAAATGTGATTTACTTATTTATAATAAGTTCATAGAGTTTCACTATCATTCATTCATTCATTCATTCATTCATTCATTCATTCATTCATTCATTCATTCATTCATTCATTCATTCAGTAGCATGTCCTTTGCAGAACCTCGCTCCCATAACTACCTTCCGGAAAACCTCTCGATCATAAGCAAGATGTCCGCGTCTGATACACCGATCTGGAGATCATCCACCATATCCTGCACCCATCTTCTCTTTGGCCTTCCTCTTCCTCTCTTCCCAGGCATATACCCCTCCATTATTGTTCTCTCTACACTTTCATGACGTTTGAAGTGACCAAACTATTTAAATTTTCTTTGTTTTATCGCTTTTAATATCCAACCTTCTTCAATTTTCAGCTCTTGAAGTATGGATGCATTTGTTCTTTTCTTTACCAAAGATATTCTTAGAACTCGACTATAACATTTATATTCATAGGCATTTATGCGCTCTTGAGCTTATTTAGTAAGTGTTCAGGTCTCACATGCGTATGTTGCAATAGGAAAGATGCATGCTCTTAAAAATCTAATTTTTGTAGTTCTGTCTGTTCCATTCCATAATTTATTCAGTTGTTTTAGTCGTTGAAGAGCAAATGATAGTCGTCGTTTAATTTCTTTCATTGTGTCACCGTTGTTGGTAATCAATGACCCAAGATATTCACAATTGTCCACCATTTCTAATGTTTCCTCATTAACATATATGTCTTTCTCCATAATGGTTTTATCTGTATGCATTATCTTTGTTTTTGCTATGTTAAGATATAAGATGTGATTTTCACTATTCAATTGGGTTGAGGCTATTAGGTGTTCTATACCAGTCTGTGTTGTGGATAGCAATACTGTATCATCAGCATACCGAATCTCTGGTATGTCATGACCACCAATATTTAGGGCATCATATAGCTCCCTGTTTATATCATCTCTTACATTTCTCATTATATTTTCGGTGTATAGGTTAAACAAATAGGGGTACAGCACACATCCCTGACGGACTCCTTGCATGATGTCAAACCAATCTGATGTCTCGCCATCTATTCTAACCGCTGCTTGTTGGTCTAGATAGAGCATTCTTATGAGTTGTATTTGGAAAGCCCATATTCCTCATGATTTACCAAAGTTTCTGATGTTGTACACAGTCAAATGCCTTTAAATAATCCACAAAACATGAGAATAGGTTTACATTAAATTCTCTGCACTTCTCTATTATTAAACGCATATTGAGAATGTGATCTCTTCTTCCTCTTCCTTGTCTAAATCCAGCTTGAACCACGTTAATTTCTTCTTACATTTTCTTACGAAGTCTTCCCATAATTATTTTTAGTAGAATTTTACTTGCATGACTGATCAGGGCAACAGTTCTATAGTTGGTGCATAATTTCAGGTTGCCCTTTTTGGGTATTGGAATGAAGATAGTTCTCTTCCAATCTTTTGGCCATATATCATATTTCCATATATTTTTACATAATGCGTGATATATTTGTATGCTTTCTTCTCCTCCCGCTTTAATTAGCTCAGCTGGTATCTCATCACATCCAGGTGATTTACCATTCTTCAGGTTCTTTATTGCCCATGCAATTTCATCTAATGAGGGTTCATAGTTAGGGTTTCTTGGGAAGTTTTGCAGAAAGTAGTTTGCCATTGCTTTCCATTACCGATCCTGCCGAAATATGCAAAGCGTAGTACGCATATCTTTTGCTGAGGCCCGCGTTGCTTTGGGGAACACGAAAGCTTAGTCACAAATTAAACTAGAGAGAACAAAACAGCTGAGAATGAATGATTATTACTCAGAAAAAGTCATATTCAAAAAAGGAAATATTGGAGTTAGAAAGAAGACGACTTGATAAACAGACCGAACTGTAGAAAGCAAAAATCAGAGCCGAAAAGACTACTTTAAAAAAAAATGAAGTGATCCTGGAAAAGGAGAAGCTACTGCAAACAATGCACGAACAGGAGAAACTGTAGAAGTTAACAGAACGCGATTTCGAAATAAATTTGCAACATAGCATGCGGAATTCGAGGAAAATGTGTTCCCTTCAATCTCCTTGTCCTTCATTACCATCTCGGCCGCTAGTTTCTCTTTCTCAAACCGGTTAATCCGGACTTCTCGCCCATTTCCATAAAATCTTGCAATGTCGACATGGTGTCACAATATCTTGTAATTTACACAGCTGAAATAAAATATGTCTGTGTGCAATGCGAAATCGTTTGGAAGACAGAAAGTAAATGCGTCAAAAGTACAAAAGGTTGAATGTAATAGCAATGTGATCAACACGTTATCAACCAGAAATTTAAGAACAACGTCGTAAGCCTGACGCGGAAATACATATCGCCTTAACCCGTTACAATTGATATAATCCAGACGAAAAGCTGGTAAGGAATATATATCTATAAAAGAATATTACGCCATAAAACACACATACAAATTCCTACTAGAGAAGAAAACTAAATGTAACACAGATGAACATATCAATTTATATGGAAAAGAAACACTGAGAACGTATAGATACGACATATAAAGACTACTACAAAACAACACAGGTCCTAAACAACCACGAGGTGGCCACAAAACAATATTTGTAACGAACTGACCGATGTCAGCACCGAAACGTATCCTTATACCAGACAACCATAATTATCCGGTATAAGAATAGCCCAACCAACCGCCCGCACAAGTAATATGCCAACGAACAGGCCATGGAGAATAATATCCAACTTTAAACTAAACACCCAAACAGAACGCCAAAACAACAATAAACAATTTAACTGGCCTGTTTTCTGGATTTGATGTCAGCTGGCAATGACGCTCTCTCCTGGCGTCAACAGGTGCAGGTGAAGTTGGTCTGTTCACTTAATAAAACTTCCCTATCCATTGGTTGAACATCAAGTAGACTCAATATGATAAGCTTAAATATAAGTCCAAAAATATAGTCGTCCCGGCGACTCGTCTGACAGTCCCATTCCGTATAGATTGTCCTCGATCCCAACAGAGTATGCCATCGTCGCCGTGTTCATAATAAATGTCTGGTAAGATCCATGTGAACGAAGTGTCGATAAGTGATATGTAGTATCCAAACTTACTGTAATCGTGCAATGAACTGATGACAGCTGGCTGTCCTCTTTACTGCTTAGTAACTTAGAAACACACACATTCTAACAGACTTCTGGCTTGGGCTGACATGATGTCGTAACTTACAATAGGCGGACTTCCTGTAGTGGCTTCCTCTCCAAATTCAAGCTATGGTGCTTCCGTACATGGGGGATCAATCTTTGCCAACAGTAATTCAACATGTAACGACAATTAACAGCAAAGAACTCGTCAGTCCAGAGGCAAACCATTTGACAAATGCGAAAGCATCGTTAAGTCGAAGCCGGCTGACATGATCATTTTCAGCAGCATTTAATTCCTGAGTACAGCTAGTGCTCCGTATGCATAAACATATTAATAATAGAAATATTGATAAACATACCGTTCTTGTACAGCCAAGAGGGCCGGTATTATAATAACAAGCATCGTCACACACAGTTGCACCCAGTCTTTAAAGCTTATGACAATGTTCGATCAGCTAACTGTCAGCCTCACTGCTCCTGATCCGTTGACCGCTCTGTCACCTTGGCCATTCTCGCCGATGCAGTGCTAATTGATAATTTCATGGCCTGTGGTCGATTCTGCCTGAGAAGACGTATGCTCCAACGATTTGACTCTTCAATCAAGTCGTTGTTCTTATCCATCACTGCTATCACTAAAAGTTTGTTCCTAATATATCTCCGCGAACAAACTCCTGCCGCCTTTCAGGCCGTCAGCCCAAGGTCTGTCTTGTTCCTCAACTATCACTATCACGTTTCTACCTTCTCACGTCACACTTGGCGACTTTTTCTATCCCTTGTTTGGAGACTATTTTCTAAGATTCTTTATGATTTATCTATTCCGTCATTTATTCCGACTCGCCCCTTGGCACCTACCAAGAAGCATTTAAGAAGGCTTCTTAGGTTATATAATTACAATGCGAAATTTGTTCCACATTTTTCATCACTCACTGCGGTCTTGTTTTCTTTGGCTTAAAAGCAGGTTTCAAATGACATCGTCTGGGATGAAACATGTGCATTGGCCCAAAATAAAAATTAAAAAAAAAAAAAAAACATTCTTTTAAAAGTAAACTTTTCTTGAGGATACTAGTTTCACCTCTACTATTTTTCCTCATCAGTTATGTTGTTTTGCGTCGGAGTTCGCTTTACATTGTGTTAAATATACGAACAGCTGGCATAACGACGACATACAAATACAGGCGGTCAGAGTTCAATCCAGTCTACCATTCTTGTTGGTTAATGTTTATGCCCTTAACGCGTGTGTGGATTCCCAGAAGTGGCAGTGATTAAGTGACATATTAGGTCGTGAAAAAAATGTCATATTCTGTGGAGATTTCAACGCTAAAGGCAGATCATGGGAAAACATTTCCTCCTACACACAGGGGAAGGAGCTCGAGACTGCACTTGAAACAATTGACCTGGTTAGTATCAACAGTGGCTGTGTCACCAGGATAGCGAGCCGCCCAGGTAATGAGGACAGTGCTATTGATCCGGCCTTGGCTTCTCCTTCACTCACTACAGTGTGTAGATGGGGTGTGCTAGGGTACCACGGCAGCGACCACCACCTTTGCAGTATATTGGTGGAGAAAGGCAGAACCAGGCAGCACAAGTCAACGGTCAAGACTTCCCAGTATGATAGTACAGGGCAAGATGTGGTGAGTAAAATAAGGCGCTACAAGCACAAAAAGTTTCAGGGCAGGAAAAACAGCTGAGAGCAGCCACCTTGGTGGGATTTTGAAGTGGAGAAGGCCTGAATGGATAATCGTAGTGCTGTAAGGAAATGTCAAAACGCCAAGAAGAACAGAGTTGCCCATCCTGGTCCATGCATGCACTTAGAAAGAGAGATGCACACAAAAGTAAGCTATGTGGGGGAAAAAAACTTATTAAGGTGGTTAACGGTGAAAAATGGGCAGAGGTATGTCAAAGAGTAAGCACAGACAAGTCACTGAATTTGTTCTGGCGACTACATAAAAGTATGAGTGGGGTAGTCAAGAATAAGAGAATTTCTGACCTCTAAAGTGCTGACCTTATCTGGCAGAGAACTGCCGAGAACAAGGGCAAAGCCCTCTTCGAACGCTATCTAGAGCAGAGCAACCAGACAGACATGAGAGGCCGAAATCTTGCCAAGGAGGTCATCTCAGACATGTGTAAGGCCCAGAACATTTCGGATGAAGATACAGTGACAGTGAAAGAAATCAAGGCTGTGCTTAGACGATAAAAAAACAGCGTTCCAGGGCCAAATGGCATAAGATATGAAGACATTAATAGGTGTACCAACAACGAGCTAGAGAAACCAGCAGACATGTACAACAACAGTATAGGGAGTGCTAGCATCAAGGAGGAGTGGTTACACAGCTATCTGATTCCCTTGCCGAAGCCTGGCAAAGACCACACAAAGATTCAGGGATATCGAGTAACCACCATGCAGAATACAATAGGCAAGCTGCTGAAAAAGTTAATTGCCAGAAATATATCAAGCCAGCTAGAGAAGCAAGGTGTTTTCCCACCTACCCTAGGAGTGTACCGTCCCAAAAGAGAAACCTGGACCAATGCAGCAGTCTTTGCCCATGATGTTTATTAAGGTTTCCACTCAGGCATTAAAACTTTTGCTGCAGCGATTGATCTTGAGGACGCGTACAACAGAGCACCATTGGATTGCCTAATGCTTCAGCTTCTTGAACTCAAGATAAGTCCGTTCCTCCTTAGTTGGATCGCTGCAGCCCTCTTCCAACGGAAAGTAGTTTTTAGATGTGGCAGTTGGACTTCGGAACCAACAAAAATATATCCTGGGCAACCACAGGGATCACCATTATCTCCGGTGCTGTTCAACGCCTACACAGTGAGAATCACCAGCGAGCAGATCACTGGACCGGGAGGACATTGTCATATGCCGACGATGTTTTAGTGTATCATCAGGGTAAGGATAGAGATCAGGCTGCCGCGGAACTGCAAACCGAACTCAATCGCATAAGTACTTGATGTGCTGAAGCTGGGGCAATGGTCAACCCAACAAAGGCAATAGGACATGGTTCTCTTTGAATAATCATATTGGCAACACTCCAACACCAACTGTCAATCTGTGTTCAGAGACTGTGGAAAGAACGCAGGCAATGAATTATCTGGGGATACGTCTTGATCGAAGCCTTGCTTATAACGAGCACATAGGCCAGGTGATAACAATGCAGGGCGATGAGCTACCTTATTGATGTTCCAACCATTGAAGACAGACTACAAATTTGCAGAGCACATGCCTACCTCAGAGTTAACGCAAACACACAACATCCACTGCATAGTGAAATTAAGAAAGTGAAGGGCAGCAGGTTAAAGGAAGGAAGGTTTTAGATGGGTCAACCGAAGACATTCTTCAACATGTGTGTTCACTGGAGGACTTAGAACCTGGCGAGGAGTGGGTATAAGTGCCAACCGATTTCTGCACGTCCTTTTCAGTTTGTATCCAACTAGACAGAAAATGTAGACAAGAAAATCCGGCTGCTGTGGAGGCGGAAGTACAAACGTTGATTTTCGAGAATTCGTTAGACGGTGATGCTTTCATCTACACAGATGAGTCGGTCGTCCGACATGTGAAAAGCTCATGGGCCTTCACGGCGCGAGCCGGAGGGAGAATTGTGAAGGAGGACTCTGGTGCTTTTGTAGCCTGACTATGGAAGTTATGGCAGTAAGTAAAGCCATAACATGGCTCGAAACACAGACATTACATAGGGCAAGTTTCATTAGCGACTCAATGAGCATGCTCAAGAAGATAGAGATGGAGTGGATCCGAAGAGAGTGGTTGCTGTCTCTGGAGCGGTCTCGGCTGACAAAGATTAGTTTCATCTTCGTGCCAGGGCATGCGGGAGTACAAGGAAATGAGTGGGCTGACAAGCTCGCAGGTAAGGCTAAGGTGGATGGCGGACGCGCCGTGGACCAGGCTGAAATTCGGAATGCTCTACGAGACGTAAGACATGTGGGAGAACCAAGTGTTGACTGCGAATCTACAACCATGGTCAGACTGCGAGAACAATAAATCAAAAGAGGGGTGGCCAAACAAGAACACTATGCAGGAAGCCAAAAAAGATTGATAAACCAACACAGAACTGGTATCGTTAGCCGCTTCACGCTGCGGGATTTGCTGAGGAGGGGATCCGAGCACTTGTGGACTGAATGGTTCGATGTGCAATGAGGATGATCTGTCGACTAACTAACTAACTAAATAAATATACGAACAGAATTCACACCCTGTTATGTATGTTTGTTGTAAATTGAGACCGCTTGAGACATTATAGAGTGTTTCTGAGAAAGAAGCATTAGCGTTAGTCTGGTTTGTTTGAACAATTTTGCGATATTTAATCGATTGATGTGAACCGCTTGGGCCTTGCCATTATGAATAGTATTTCTATGGAGCACAGAGATTGACATTTTAAGACGTACATCCTGTTATATTTAAACACAGAAGACACACACATTATGTTGCACGACTAGTTCTCCAGCATATTTCGCATTTATGTCTGGTGGATACTGTACATTTATATATAAAATGAAATGAATTATATAGGAATTTTATAAATCACTTAAAAAAAAAAAAAAAAATTCGCATATCCTTTTACAGGACATCGCTGTCAACAGCATCATCTTTCAGCTGTCTGTTGATTTCTTGGCAAGATTACGCTCAGTAGTTTGCCATTGCTTTCTGAGCGGCCGGCTCAATTATCCCGCAAGTCACCAGCGGGGGACGAACCCCTCCCAGTTCTCGCCCGCTACGAGACTCTGTGTGATAAACGGGATTACGGAGAAAGTGGTGTAACCCCTCGGCCAGAGAGACCGGCTTATAAATCACTACTTATGAATAATATAATATGTATGAATAATAAGATGAATAAGTATGAATTATACTTTGGCTGAAATACTTGAAACACATAATCACTATAACTATGAATGTGGAGTATTAGTTACCCCCAAGCTAATTGAAAATTTACAACGATGTCTTTCTGTTTACACACAACTAGTAAGAATCGTCAAATTTCTAATGTTTCAGTATATTTGAACAATCGTTCATTGTTCTTCGAATACGACAAAGACCGATACGAGTAATCAGCGTGGGTAGAAAAGAGAGTTAACCACTCTTTTGGCATCCCTTTGCAGTCGACTGGTCATAAAACGCAATAATCTGCGATTTCGAAACATCTGTTTAATATCTGTCACAGGATTAACAAACAGAAAAGGCGTTTCGTATACTGCATTTCGTATATTGTATATTGAGGCACTAGCAATTAGGCGGTTCGCCCAGTTTTGTGCAAACAGAAAGGTTTCATTTTAGATTTGCGATTATAGTGGGGGATATTATTGCTCCACATTCACATAATATCAGTGATTCTGTGTTTTGAGTGTTTCAGTCAAACAATACATCATTAATTCACTTAATATGATACATATGTCTGCAGTATGTACCTTAGGAGAGGCGGCGAAATAAGCCAGGCAATAACTCCTCGTGCAAAATATCGTTTGTGGCTGTCAGCGTCTAGCGGTATTTGAAAGTGAAGGGTTCAAGACAGATAAATAGTACGAGCACATATGAAACATAAATTCAGGCGTCAATAACATATGATTTATTATTCTCGAATATAATTACATCATACTGTCTCATCACTCGCTAACAGTGGTTATTCTCGCACTAGTCAATATACAGCAATAATGCGCAATGCAATATTACAATATCAATTTCTACACTCGCATATCACAGCCCCACACACATACATAAGTCACACGGCTCAGCTATTCAATAGCTCTGAAGTACTAAGTAAAGTCTATCCTGCCACACTCTCAGACACACATCCTCTCTCAGTCAAGACCTAAGCCCGTCTGGCTTCCCTTCGACTGCCCAGTGGTCACGAGGTAATTGCCCCTCGTGCTACCCGTGGGAAGTCAGACGTCTCGCATACGCCGGGTTGAGACCAGGCGTACTGCGTAGTGACCTGCCCTTCACGGGTACAGTCCGGTCTTTCCACATTTAGAATCTTCTCATTCCCCCTTACTCACCCCATGTCCCTATCCCTGACATATATCCTTTCTTATGTCCCCTATAGGACCTTGACAGTGGCTTCTGTGTTTGAATTCACTAAGGTCATATATTCTTTTGAATATATGGGGATAGCGTCATATTTTCGGACAAATCGGCACTTTATGCGTGATGTGTTCAATACTACGCTGGCCGCCTTTAAGTCTAAGATGTTTTCCCGGTACTCTTTTAGGCTAGGTTTTTATGGAAGCCCAGGTTATTGGGAGGAAAATGTCTGTTGTATTATCTTGGAGTAATATAGCGTGAGTTTTTAATGACTGTGCAGTGTTTGAAAATATTGCCGGTCCAAGTTCTGTCTTCATCCTCTGTAAAGTTCATGCAACATAACAGGTAAATACAAAACTTGGACCGGCAATTTTGTAAAATACTGCACAGTCATTAAAATACACCCTGTATTATATATGCAGAGTAAAATAGTACATTTCTTTGATTATGAGAATGCTCATGACACATACATAATTATTTGATCTTCATATTATAGGCATAACATCAATCTTGAGATTTTGACAATGAAGGAGAAAGGAGAACTAATAAAACTAAAACAGAAATGGTGGTTTGATAAAGGACAGTGTGGAGATCAAAGTGCTAGCAAGGTATGTTATATACAGACTAATTCTTATAATAACGCTGTTTTACCATTGTTTTAATGTTAAATAAATACTTCAGCACTTTTTACGTTTGTCAACGCAGTTCAGTCATACATTTCATGTATCATGAAATGAGCTTTGTACGTGCAGCTTATATATCAAAAACATCATAATGATTTATCATGTCGATAAGCGACAGCGGTCACGGTTCTTCATCACATAATGTTACTGAGTCTTGGATTAAGTATGTGTACCTGTCAAGATTATGCACAGATGTAGCGATAACATGCTGAATATCAAGGTTGCAAGCTGGTTAGCTAAACATTGGACCTATCATTACATCCGTTCATTTCTGCCGTTTCCATACTTGTTTCCCTACTCTGCAGCAGTGATTAAGAAATGCATCAAGATTAGTGTCACAGAGCAGCAAGCTGCCATTTATTGCTCAAAATATAACACAATTTTCATCTTCAATTTCCAATAATAGGTGCTGCAATAGGGAGGTTGTTAGCTTTCTCACATCCAAACACACCAGCATAACCTCTACAGTAAATTTATACGAGTTGTCAATGGTTTCATACCTCCATAAGTGGCAGCCATCATGCCCCAGCCACCATTCTAATTCAATACGTCAACGGATAGTCAGAGACACTAGTTGCAGTTGTAAGCAAAGTTAATTAAAGTTATTTTAGTGTCGCATTGGTAGCCCGGTTCTCAATCCTCATGAAGGATGTTGTTATTTATTCTCTACCAGATGCATACCATCATGTTAAATTAAATGAAGCTAAACACGAGCGGAGTACATGAAGCCAAAGAAGAATGGTGTACCAACACAGAACTGGTCTCGTCAGTTGCTACACGCTTTGTGAAATACTGAGGAGGGATTCTGAGCATTCAGGGACTAATAGTTCTACGTGCAATGAGGATAATCTGTTGGCTATCTAACTAATCAATGCTCCGATCTATAGCGAATGACTCTGCCTCTCACACTAGCCAAGAAATCATGCCCTTATATTTGGTTAAACTACATAGATCCAGCAGTACTAGTGTACTAAACTTTGGCGTCATCAGTCTCGGCGAAAGAATATGAATCTGTATCACATGTTAAATCTCCAACTCTATCCCTCTCCGAAGTGTCTTAATCACCGATGGTGGTTATTCTTGTTACTGCCACTGTCTTTTCATTATTCATCCAATTCCTGGTTTCATATTTTACTGTAGAAATCCTTGCAACAGCACTCTATTATGACAATCACGACTCCATCATCTAATTCTTGTTGCTCCTTTAGTGTAGTATGCATACATGGCTGTATAGAGAATTGGCAGTTGTTACCCACATTGAACTGAGTAAGTATATCAGTAAAGCATCGAAGCACATTGGGTATATGGTGTTATCCTCATATACTTTTAGAACAATCAGCACTTGGTGATGATGTGGTCATTATCATACGTGCTGCCTTTACATGGCAGGACATTTCATGGTACTTATTTTAAGCTGAACCAACCTGGTAGCTCAGGACAATGTGAATAGAAAATCCTCCTCGATGGGGTTAATTTCATCATATAACCACTAGGCAGGCAGGTAAGCATTTTCGGGCATTGCGCTTCTCAGATCGGTTGCCATGCCAGCATGCTGCTCCACAGTCTCCCAATCAAATTATTACTTAGGTCCATTTCTATGGCGACGGGTATTTTCTGTTTGTTCTGTTTGTGTTGGAATCCTTCATAATGCCATCGCCATTACCATGCTCCATACCACTAAACGTGTATCGCCATCTTGCAAGTTCACCAGGGTGGGATAGGTCTGTGTTTCTATACCGATAATGTTATGTGGTCAATTCATGTCACGATTAATCCCTTACTCTTTTCCAGCCAATTTTTCCCGTTGTCATTAAGTTTTCACGTTCAATTTACCTCATAACAATCCCCTCCAAAATCTAGACTGTTTACGACTTTCATTTTTATCTGTAAGTACTGCATCATCAGTGTTTCTGTTAGGCATTACATCCTCCTCAATAACCATATTTCCATTATCCTTATACATTTATCCGCCTAACATGCCCAACAAATCTTGACTAAGTCTAATTCCTCTAATCAATTATTTTCTTCATTTATTTCTTGTAGAACGATCTCATTTGTTCTTGTTTGTTTGTTTGTTTGTGTGTTTGTGTTTATTCTTTCTCTGTCCGTCATGGTATCCTTTGCATTTTTGTCAGAAACCACATTCCTGCTGCCATTAGAATATCATAAACTTTTACTGTAGAGAAAAAAAGGTCTGGAGACAGTACAAATCACTGTCGCACAACTCCAGTATCACAACTTATTACAGCAGTTCCTGTGACGAAACGCCTCAGCAATATCAGAATGTATCTCTCATTCCACAAGAAAGAAATAGAACCCAAGAGGGGTGAGAAGATAGAAAAATAACACTTCATCGCATTGCTCGGCGTTTACAATTCTATGATACAAACTTGCACAAATAGAACCGTCGTCGCACGAAACGAACAGTGTGGTTTCTGATAAGGTTGTAAAATCTTATTCTACAGCAGAGAAAAGGGGGCCGTAGAAATGTAACATTTCTATTTCATAAAATACCGAAACAAAGCCATCGGTTAAACAGTCACTGCGGAAGTCCAGACTGAGGGAAGACTTTCAGCCGAACACATGTGTGAACTTACAAGCGGCGGTCGAAGGATAACACTTGCTCTGAAACAAATATTTATTAAACGCAGATAACAAGATCGAATGCTAGCAAAAGGAAAAGTGAGGGTGTAAACAGCAGAGGGTTATCTTCTTCTTCTTTCGTTCGCCTAAAATATGTTTATAACTGCAATGTTGTCTCTTGTATGAATCTAACAGTCTTTTTTAGTTCATTCAGCGGTCCATAGAGTTTATCTTCCACTGTTGTCTCTCTAGGCCAGAAGGTTCGCCTGGATATGTTGTAGTTTTGGGCAATCCTGGAGTATGTGTTCTGCTGTCTGCAGAGGGTTATGTATTGCGTAACGTCGATCGCATCTCCGATCAGCGGTCAAAGCATGTTTCAGACGCATGAAGTAGGCAGGTCAAAAGAGGAATGACAGATGAAACTACAGTCCTTAATGAAAGTGGGGGAGGGGATGAAGACTACTGGACATGTGGCGTCCAAGTAATCATCCAAAGTGAAAACGGGATGAGAGAAGACGAAAATCACGACAGGGACGAAAACAGTATTTAACCTACCGGCATTGCCAATAAATCCTCAGTATAGCAAACTCTGGAAACCTGGCGAGTCATTACAGTCTTATTTCGCCCTACTTCGTTAAAGAGTCTAGTGGCGGGATTCCTAGCTTTACACTGGTAATAATAACATTATGTTTTTTTGGGGGGTAATCATTTGCCTTCTGTTCTTAGGGCCTGCTTTAGTGTTCTGTTTCTGTATACTCTTCCAAACTTCAAGCTTGTAGATTTTATTCGGTACTTAATGTTCCAGTTCTTGCCTTTACTGTGTTTTTGTTAACACTATTTTCTAGTTGTTTTATGTGATAATTTGGAGAAATCCGACATTACCCAAGCTAGTTAGTTAGTTAGTTAGTTGGTTAGTTGGTTGGTTGGTTGGTTAGTTAGTTAGTTAGTTAGTTAGTTAGTTAGTTAGTTAGTTAGTTAGTTAGTTAGTCGACAGATCGTCCTCATTGCACATCGAACCATTCGGTCCATAAGTGCTCGGATCCCCTCCTCAGCAAATTCCGCAGCCTATAGCGGCTCACAACACCAGTTCTGTGTTGGTTAATCAATCTTCTTTGGATTCCTGCATAGTGTTCTGGTTTGGCAACACCTCTTATAATTTGCAGTTCTCGCAGTCTGGCCATGGTTGTAGATTCACAGTGATCGCTTGGTACTCGCAACAGTCTTACTTCCTGTAGAGCATTCAAAATATCAGCCTGGTCCATAGCGCGTCCGCCCTACAGAGTAGCCTTACCTGCGAGCTCGTCAGCCCGCTCATTTCCTTGTATTCCCGCATGCCCTGGCACGAAGATGAAACTAATTTTTGCCAGCCGAGACCGCTCCAGATACAGCAACCACTCTCTTCGGATCCACCTCATATCTATCCCCTTGAGCATACTCATTGAGTCGCTAAGGAAACATGCCCTAGTGAATGTCTGTCTCGAGCCATGTTATTGCTTTACTTACTGCCTTGACTTCCATAGTCTGGCTACTTGTAGTCTCAGCAAAAGCACCAGAGTCCTCCTTCACAATTCTCCCTCCGGCCTGCGCCGTAAAAGCCCATGAGCTTCGCACATGCCGGACGACCGACTCATCTGTGTATATGATAGCATCACCGTCTAAGGAATTCTCGAAAATCAAAGCTTGTACTTCGGCCTCCACAGCAACCGGATTTTCTTGTCTCCATTTTCCGTCTAGTTGGATGCAGACTGAAAGACGTACAGAAATCTGTTGGCACTTGTACCCACTCCCCGCCAGGCCCCAAGTCCTCAAGTGAACATACCTGTCGAAGAATGTCCTCGGCGTGACCCATCCACGACCCTCCTATTTTTAACCTACTGCCCTTCACCTTCCTAATTTCACTATGCAGAGGATGTTGTGTGTTTGCGCTAACATTATCCAAGCACGGAAGTGCATGGCCTATTCAATCAATTATGTGCCATGCTGGAAAGCATGGGCGGTCATGACTCGCCATTGAAATCGATCACCAGAGTCGTGGATTAGCTAAGTGTTCCTGTCTCGTCCATGTCATGTGGCCAAGCCATCCAGGTTTTTTTCTCTCGGTCTACCTCTTGGTCTGTTACCTTCGATCTTGCCACTAAGTTCTCCAATCCATTTCTTCTCATAACATGTCCAAAAAATTTTGACTGTCTACGTCTAATTTCTCTAATCAATCTACGATTTTCATTTGTCTCCTGTAGTACTTGGTCATTGGTTGTTCTATCTGTCCATGGTATTCTTTGCATTTTCCTCAGAAACCACATTTCTACAGCCATCAGATATTTTTCAGCTTGACTGCACATTATCCACGTTTCACATCCATACAAAAGAACAGGGTCTATGTATCCCCTCAACACTCTTTTTCTCGTTTCATTTGACACGTACATGATAAAAATTGAGATTCGTCCTGCATGAGGCCAACACACATAGGAGACCGACAGCTCAGGAGAAATCTCTGAGGATAAGTAGTCAATTGCGAACGCCGAAAATAACTGACCAAAAACAATTTGAATTCCTATCAACATTAGTGTGAAACCACTGGGAGGAAGAAAATATGTCACAAGCTCACATATTCTGCATGAAGATGTCAGCATGAGAATAAGCAGAGGACTTTAGACACTCATACTTCATGACACGACCGGGAAGTGAAGGCTTTTGATGTTTGAACGGAATGCGCAACTAAAACCCTTCAGACAAACAGTGAGAGATAGAGAGAGAGAGAGAGAGAGAGAGAGAGAGAGAGAGAGAGAGAGAGAGAGAGAGAGAGAGAGAGATAATACAGTGAACTTAGATGAGTAACACTCAATTATACATACACACACACATACACACACACATACACACACACATACACACATACACACATACACACATAAACACATACATACATACATACATACATACATACATACATACATACATATATACATACATACATACATACATACATACATACATACATACATACATGCATGCATGCATGCATGCATGCATGCATGCATGCATACATACATACATACATACATACATACATACATACATACATACATACATACATACATACATACACACATACACACATACACACATACACACATACACACACACACACACACACATACATACATACAAACAGACACACATACACACACATACAAACATACATACATACATACACACACACACATACATACATACAAACAGACACACATACACACACATACAAACATACATACATACATACACACACACACACACATACATACATACATACATACATACATACATACATACATACATACATACATACATACATACATACATAAATACATACATACATATATACATACATACATACATACATACATACATACATACATACATAAATACATACATACATACATACATACATACATACATACATACATACATACATACATACATACATACATACATACATACATACATACATACATACATACATACATATATACAGACACACAGACACACAGACACATACATACATACAGAGACCCAGACACACACACACACACACATATACACACACATACATACATACATACATACATACATACATACATACATACATACATACATACATACATACATACATACATACATACATACATACATACATACACACACACACACACACACACACACATATGTGTAGGCATGTGTGTATGTGTGTGTGTGTGTGTTCTGAGATGTGTAGATAGATACTACGCATCCTCGCTTTGTATAATTACAGCTGTCATAGAAGCCACGGACTGTCAACAATTCACTCACATAACATAGCACTTGATTCTCATGCGATGATTTAATGGAAATCCTGCTATCTGAATGTGCAACACGTCTTTTAGACAGCATAAACAAAGTTTTCTTTATCAGTAATGCCAATACGTTACGCACATATTATTTTCTACATAGTGTACACATCATTTGATCATACATAATAGTGACATAGTATGCCACGAACATATCAAAACAACAACTATAATAATAATAATAATAATAATAATCATTATATTAACGTTTCAATACGTTTTATTTATTCAAATCATCCTTTCCTTTGAATGACTCAAAGAGTATGCTTAGTAAGATGGAGAAAAGAATGTTTCATATGGAATAGCTTCATAGGACACACATTGCAAGGATTATATCGATTTTTTTTTCTAGCCATGCAGGAGAGCGGGGGCAGTGAACAAGCCGATAGGCTGACAGGGAATGCACCTCTTGGTGGCAGAGTACATTTGGACAAAGGAGGTCGAGGTCGTGCGCCTGTGTGACCTGGTGGAGAAGGCGGGGGAACAGATCGAGAACCTGCATGTGGAACGAATGAGATTGCGGGGGATTGGCAAGAGTTCTGGAAGAATCTCAAAACTGAGAGGGAAGACCGGGAGAATGTTTAATCAGATAGCGATGGGAACGATTAGTAGTCTGACTCTTCGCTGGCTGTTGAAATGGGGAACAGAGCGCATATGGGATTATTGAGTGCAATGATGTAGATTCTTAGCTCAACTTAACTCATCTCAACTGTTGAATGATTATGACAAATTAATAAATACAGTGGTACTTTGTTTAAACTCATAGTTATTCCTTAATTCTAACTGTATGTAACTTTTTATGATTAGCTTTCAAGACGCATATTCAATAGCAGTTGAATACACATGGCTCACTGGAAATCAGTGACTGGTGAGAGTATTAGTCCTCTACTCTTTAGAAATATCATTACAATACCCTGCTATCAGATAGAGTGAGAAAATGTTCTGTAATGTATTTGCGGGCACCATGTTATTGATAACACCACTTATCGAGAGCCGATTGTTTTGTAAACATATGGGGCTAGCATGACATGCATACCCCTTACAGATCGAGAAAAGCTAATTTCTTAAAAACCGATCGTGTGACAGTATCGTCGATTACATAAAAAATTGCTTTTTAATTTTCTTATACCAGACGTCATCACCTGATAATTTAAGATAGTTAATTAAAGGATTAGAACGGTTGTGGATGAAAAAATAGAGTTCCGTGAACGAGTTTCCGTTCTTTCTTTCCTGGGTTGATGGTCCAACACTATTACCGCAAAATTCGGATTTGATATCTATGAGAGCTTCCAGGATAAACAAGAGACAGTTGCAGTGGCACTTAACCTGGAGAATGCTTATAACAGGGTTAGGAAGACTAGTTGATAAACGCTCTTTTGGACATGGATGTGACATTTTAATGTCAACGCCAATGTTTCTGGCAGCTTCAAGGAATGTGAATGCGAGACTGATGCTTTTGCAACCATATTTGTTCCAGATTGGGTACGTACCTGGAAAGTTGAATGTTGAAGCAGTCTCCCTTAGTCGACATCCTGTTCCTGATACTGTAACCGAAACAGAGGCAAAAATAAACAGTGGAGAGGAGATGAATTAGAAGTGGGGATTCGTAATGTTGTCATGGCTGATATTTCAATTCTTCTTGGAAAGAACTGTCTTAAAGGGGAGCTTTGTAACATTTTTATTTCCACGCCATCCAACAACATTTCAAATATAGAAGGAAAGGCGTTTTGGCTGAAGGGATATTATGCCCATCCGCTACCAGTATTTCTTAACGCAACACAAATCATCCTGAAAATAGAAAGTGCCTTCATTTCTGAAAACCGACAGCGCCGGAACCAATAACAAAGGCTACAAATAGAATTCGGCAACATTGGGAGAAATACCATTTGCACAGGGTAAGGGTGAGCAATTGCAAAATTACCCCCATCCTCTGCCATTCCCGGAATCTTGACACCTACCCACACCAGGATGACGTCATTTTTTTCGCACCCAAAAGCTCAGCTCAGACGAAACTTCCATTGGTGCGGGGAGATTGATTCATATTAACATAATTTATATGGATGGGATGAGCTCAGGAAAGTCTGTAGGACCTTCCAATATTTGAGCGCAGTTGGCCATGATGCTTCGTCAGAGAAGGATGTCTGGGTCAGTTCAGGAGATTTTTCTAGTGTTTAATTCCTGAGGCCATTGGTAAGTTGGAGATTATAGTGAACAAACTTAGATTAACAGATATAATAGAAAGGATCTAAAATTTATAGCAGAGCTTTCCTTGTGATAGTAGAAGTAAAGATTTAGATCTGGAGAAATTCTCAGATGATATAAGTAATTTTGCTATGACTTAGAGAATATCTTTCTTTGGTTAGTTCATGTACATCCTGAGGGATGAACTGCCCATTTACACAGTCTTCATGTATAGCTCATGATGATTGGGAGAGCTGCTACCAGGATTCTTGTTCTGAACTATCCCTTATAATCTCTTTAGGGATTATATTTTTCTGAGATATCCCATATGATTTCTTTATGGTTGATATTTGTCAGAACTATCATTTATGATCTCTTGATATATATTACAAGGAGAATGCTTCTTTATGTATGCATTAATGTATGGGTTGATTAATAATATAATATTAATGATTAATAATAATTTTCTCTATAAATATAAATATGCAACATAATACGATGTGATGTTATGCAACCATTTATCCTGGAGAAGAGAGGATATGGTGTCATTCTTGCTATTAGCCAACTAGATAATCTTGGCACTAGAGCCTTGAGCACACGAGGATGATCCACGTGAGGGAGACATACTTTATCAATATACGAGGGGAAGGCTTACATCGGAGGATGATGTACGAAGAAGAGTCACAGCCACATGTTGGAGCATTATAACCAACAGTGTCGGGTCTGGCTAGCCCTCTCCTAGGTAATAATTCCGTCACTGTCCCTCTTTATAACCCTTCTCCCTTCTTTCTCCCCCCCCCCCCCCATTTTATTCTGCACGTATTGCTGCATTGTTGGCATATGTTTCCACAGAGAATGGTGGTCTATTTTTTTTTTTTGGGGGGGGGGGGCTGAAACTGGGGTGAATTCATGACAGCTGAAGAATACCATCAAGAGTGTCAAAGTCCTCAATGCAAGATGAGGAGATTGCCTTTCTACTGTTGGAAAAGCGAAACTCCATTACCCATCAGTGACCTATCTGATGTCAGAAATAACCCCATCATGGTGAAATCAGGGAAGTACCTTACTATTATCCATTAACTTAACATGGCCAACACCAACAACGTCCAGACCACAGTAGTACTTTGATTTCAGGGACTCCTATAAAGAGATGAACATTTCTGTGATGATTTAAGATTAACAACATTGACATTTTTAATTTTGTGGGTTTAGTCATTGACTTTTCTGCGATGGTTAGGGCTAAAACAATGGACTTTAATAGCTCGTGCTTTAGATGGACTTACGACCTTAATAATACCATCTGATGTGATCGAGACAACCGTTAGCAGCTTACTGGTGATGGAACAGGGTTAGTTTAATTCTTTGATTGTGATGACACCTGACCAGTTACTTAAAAATAGAGATAATTAGTATGTCTTTTATTGAAGTGTTGTATTTATTTATTTATTTATTTTTTGAGTTGTGTAATAATAATCTGATATGTCACACGATTATAAACATATGCATCCACTTTCTCCATGTTATCCCATTATAACGTTATAAGTTGTATTATGGGATTGTTTATTTACTTGTTAATTTGTGTTTAAGTTTCATGTGTATTATGGGATTGTTTATTTACTTGTTAATTTGTGTTTAAGTTACATGTGTATTAACATTGATAAGATTCATCACGTGACATCATCACTATAGAGCAGAATGTGGCAGGATAATCACACGGATTTTCAGTGTGACAAATGTGAGTGTTCAACTCTCTGAAGTTCGGTAGCTTTCCTAAGCTCTACTGGCCATCTGTTAGGAAACCTTACCTTATGATCTGTCTCCACCCGTAGGGAGTCTTATCGAGCCATTTCAGGTATTCTCGTAACAGTTGGCTATAAGGATTTGGAGATTCGTCCCCCATTTCTTTTTAACATAACACAGTGGAAGTCTGCCCTTGGATTGTCAAATGGATTGCAGCAGTCCTTTTTGAGCGTACAGGTGTACTATGCATTGGTTCATGGACTTCTGACCCCTATACAATTACACCTGGGTTATCATATGAATCTGCAATGTCCCCAGTGCTCTTTAGTATCTACTGCATCAGCAAAGTCACAGCAATTGAGACATCACGAATTGGTAGAATCCTGATATTCCCAGACAAGGCATCGGTTGTGTGGTATTCCTTGGATAACCGAATCGGTGAAGGCAGATGTCCTATGTATTATATTGAATGGATGTCCTCTTAGTAGAGAGACTAATCTGAAGTTTTTGGGATTCACCTTTGACAGGTGTATTTCTTTCAAGGATCATGTGGAGGCTTTGGTGGTGACGGCTGGTAAGGGACTTAATGGATTGAGGGCGATGAAAGCACCCCGGTTAGAGCAGAGGATGCTTTTCAGGCTCTGTCAGCAGTTAATAATTTCAGTAATTGAGTATGGTTTGGGGCTGCTGACAGTATCAAAGAGCCAGCTTAAAAGGTTTGAGGGCATACAGAATGCGGTCATGTGGGTGATCCTGGGGTGCAAAAAGGACACACCAATTATATGCATTAGGCATATCCTAGCATTACCAACAAAGGCGGGTAGGCATATGGTCCTTCGAGTCAAATAGTACCTGAAGGTTGCTGCAGATAGGGATCGTGCCCTGCATGGAGCCATGGATATTGTCAAGGATCATATACCGATTATGAGGCAGGTCCTGGATGGTACATGCGGAAATATCGGTACGTCTAGAGATCATCAATCATGAAAAAGAGTGGGTTAGAGTACCCGAAGACATTTCGGACTAACACAATATAATGGTAACACTGGATCGTGAGTGCAGAGAATGGGCAGCAGGCCGCACAGAGTTTGAGGTGCAACAACTGATCCAGAGCAACACACATCACAGTGACATAGTGATCTACACCGATGGGTCAGTGGTGAGAAACAGATCTTATAGTTGGGGTTTCATCACGAAGGCTAATAGAAGATGATTGAAAAGGGAAAGTCTGGCACATGAGACTAAAATCGGAGTCGGAAGCAGTAACAGTGGCCTTCCGATAGTTAGAGGAGACAACTGCAACACACTTTATATCAGTGTTTCCCAACCTTTTTGTACCATGCCCCACTTAAGCCTTTCTAAAGTTCATATTGCCCCCCTCCCCTGCCCCATGCCCCCCCCCCCCCTTCAACATATACATTATTTTTAATATTCAAAAATTGAAATGTTCACTAAAGAAACTTGAATGATAGGTTTTAGGAAGAAATCATTAGGTAATTATTGAGCAAACACAGTAAGTAAATTTTCAAAACATATAATGGAGAACTGAAATTCAAGTACAAAATAATTTTAATGAAAGATTTTTCTATATTATTTTAATTATTAGTAATTATTTATTATTCAAATTTAGTGAGATCCTTGCGCTTGATGCTTGCTGCAAAGAGATCTTATGTCAGGTTCCAATTTAGTTAACTTCAGTCTCAAGTCTCCCCGTTTTGTTATATTCAGCCGATTTCTTCCATTTTCGAATTGCCCCCCCCCCCCCCTTAACAGTCAAATTGCCCCCCTGTGGGGCGTGGGCCCCACGTTGGGAAACACTGCTTTATATGCTTCACGGACTCAAGGAGTGTGCTTATTAAGGTGGAGAACTTTATGCATGTGTGGAATGGCTATCCTCGCTTCAGATGTCACATATTGTGAGAATTGTATGGATTTTATGTTGCCCTGGCCATACGGGAGTGCAGGGGAAATAGACAGGCTGATAGGCTGGAAGGGAATGCACCTCTTGGTGGTAGATTACCTATGGACAAGGGAGAGGTGATCGGGCGAATGTGTGACCAGTTGGAGAAGACGGAGGGACAGACTGAGAACCCGAATGTGGAAAGAATGATATGGTTGAGGATTGGCAGGGACTCTGGACGAATCTCAAAACCGAGAAGGAAGCCCAGGAGAATATTCAGTCAGATGGCAGTTGGAAACATTGGCAATATGACTCTTCCCTGGCTGTTGAATGAACAAGGGGACGGAGCGCGTTTGGGAATATCCTTAATGCAGTCATGTCGTTTCTTAGCTTAATTTAACTCAACTCAAGTTGAGTTGTGTTGAGTTGAGTTGAGTCAAGAACCGACATCACTGCACTCAGGACATTCCCATACTTGCTCAGTCCCCTCGTTCAACAGCCAGCGAAGAGTCGTACTACTAATCGTTCCCACCGCTATCTGATTAAATGTTCTCCTGGTCTTCCCTCTCGTAACTCAACTCAACTGTGAAGTAAACCATGTGTACAAAGAGATTGTGAAATGGAGAAACCAGTGTCATTAAGTATTGTTTGAAAATAACACCACCACAGATCATTGAACACTGCCATATTTTGATGTACATTCATTATGAGTATTCAGACATGCTAGCTCACAATGGTTGGTTGAAAACAAAAATGTAAATGTTGTCATTGTACTGTTTTCCAAAATTGCGACAATCACTATGATACTGTAAACAATGATGCAAATTATGCTGTCAGTTAACTAGAGCATTTTGATATTACAATTATGAGAAATACTATCGCCGCTACTCTTCAATCTGGCTCTAGAGAAAGTTGTAAGGAAGGTAAGAGAGGAATGTGATATTGGAGGAACATCCAAGCTGCTTGGTTATGCAGATGATATAGATATTATAGGGCAAAGTGAACAAAATACATTGGAAATATTGACTGGCTTAAAGGAAAAAGCCCAACAGATGGGGCTGGTTATCAACCAAGATAAGACAGAATATATGGTAATTTCAAGAGACGGAATGGCTAAAAACTCTGGCCACATACAAATAGATAATATGAACATTAAAAGAACGGAAACATACAAATACCTGGGTACAATCTTCAACTGCTCCAACATCATAAGGGAAGAAATACAAACTAGAATCAACTCTGGAAATAAGATATACTATGCACTACAACATCTACTAAAATCAAAGGCGCTATATCGTAACACCAAAATCACAATATACAAAACACTGATCAGACCAGTTGTGCTGTATGGCTCTGAAACCTGGAGTACAACGAAAGGAGACGAAGCCTTGTTACAAACCTTTGAGAACAAAATTTTAAGACGCATCTTTGGACCCATTAGGGATACACAAAGTGGAGAGTGGAAAAGAAGAAGTAACAAAGACATTTATGATCTATTTAAGTCCCCGATAATCACTGGTATCATGAAGGCTAATAGACTACAATGGCTGGGGCATATAGAAAAAATGGAAGATAATAGGGAAACAAAACTCGCTTACACTCAGGAAATAAATGACCGTAGACCCCGAGGTAGACCAAGAAGGCGGTGGAGAGATAATACATATACAGACCTACAAGCACTTGGAATCAACGAATGGCAAGTGATGGTCCACCAGAGAGACGAATGGAGACGGATTGTATCTGCAGCAAAGAACATCAATGGCTCGGAACGCTGAAGAAGAATAAGAATTATGAGATATAGCGTATAGCCAAAACCGATGGGTAGAACTTTAAGGACAAAAGGACCATATCTGAGTAGCATAGTTTCACAGCGTAATAGGAGCGAGAGTAGAGACAGACCTGACTCGACACTTTGGTGAACGTTTTCGATGGCGAGTCATGATTATACACGCATATCATCTAATGGTGATGACGAAGATGATGTTTTTTTTTTCTAGACATTCTCCTTATTTCTCTTACTGTTATTTCCTTTCTTATTTATGTTTTCACCCTTAAACATAAGTTTAAAGATATCCAAGGAAAGCAGCAGCATACTTAAGCATGTCGACATTTTTGTAAAAGTGTGTCGTCGAATGCGTGTAGATCAAAATACATTTTCTACGTATAATAGACACTCCTGCAAGGGCTGCAACATTGTTTAGCTGTCATTTTATCAGTTGGACAGTTGCATTCACAATTATTCCTTATCTTTAGCTTATTAAGCATGTGGCATATAGCAGCTTTTGTTCTGTGCGGAGTCTGAAGATTGTTAATTGTTGTTCTCTGTTGTCAAATTGGTAATGTGCATTATTTTTCTGGTCACCTACATGCTCTGATGCCCATGTAGTTCTACAGATGCTTCTTACAAAACAATTCACTTCATGATAGATTATGCCTTTATCACCCTCAAGTAGTTTTCAACCTAGATCCCGTTGCCAACCTCCATTCTTCATGATTTCGAGTGTAAGGAAATTCAGTGTATGAGAGTAAGTTAATAAGTAAGTCACAAATGGCTGTAGAAAAATAACTAAATATGATAGCATAATGAAACTAGTTTATTTTTATACATACATTGTCCCTTTATTTCTCAACATAATTTCGACCAACATTGAAGCACTTACCCCATCGTTTTATCAATCCTCCCAAACCGGCTGCACAGAACTGAGTGCTTTGTTTTCATTTACCGGCTATCCCACAGAGCTGTGTGACTTACTTATTGACTCGCCCTCGTAACTTTTTCTACCCAGCTATGCACAGCTTTACGGGATAAACGTTTGTCAGCATAAACACTGATAACCCACCGTGGCGGGAGACATTTTGCGAATTACGCCAGTTGTATACAATGTTGGAGACGATTAGGATTTCTGGAATTACCGATGGAATGAGCGGGAATAAATCCTTATATGTTTCTTATCCCGCCCCCTGCTTGACTTTGCAAAAACGGACCGCCATTGACCTTTGACCTAACAAGGGATGTAACTTACGAATAAAAAATCGACTGGAAATAAAAGATAATAATTATTAGTAGTTATTAGTGACCGGGATTTAAATACTATCATCATACAGGTTGCAGAGCTTCAAATGACAACCTTAACTCTTTCTCTGCCTAGCGCCCTTACATCGCCACATTTGACCGACGGTGACGGCCTTGGGCCCTTTATTCGCCACATTATAAACATTGGTTTATTTGATACATCTGCTACCTTCCGCAATTTTAAGTGACGTTAAATTGAAAATGCTCACACCCGGAACTTTTCCTTTTCGGCATTGTAAGGTCAAGCGTTTTCATCCATTGATTTTTGTGAGTGTTTTGAGTTTTAAACTAGTGTTAATTAGTTTGTTTTGGTTTTTCATAAATGGCAACGCCCTCGAGTATGCGGCCTCGTAGACTGACATCAGATCAAGCTAGATTGTTTTTTTAAACAGTTTCAGACAATAGTGATTCCGATTTGAACGAAGATTCAGATAGTAGTTTTAGTAAGAGTCGACACGTGGTGATAGAGAAACCTACAATGACAGTGAAAGTTCGTCATCAGCTGAAGTGTCTTCTTCTTCTTCTTCTTCTTCTTCTTCTTCTTCTTCTTCTTCTTCTTCTTCTTCTTCTTCTTCTTCTTCTTCTTCTTCTTCTTCTTCTTCTTCTTCGTTCATCCGGATTTTTTTTTCGGATGTGACTGCGTTATGCCTGTTTACAGCAGAGCTGCGTTCTTGCGCCGTTAGGCCGACACATCCGACTTCTGCGGGCATTTGTTGACCGGGTTAACCTTCCCGGGGCGCTGCTGAAGTGTCTGACAATGAATATCAGGATGTCACAATTACTACTCAGTGCAAAGGAAAGCAAACGGTACAAAATAAGAATAAAACTAGAGGTAAAAACTCGATTTTACAAGCTTCTGTAGAGCGTGGTGCACCTCTCCCATAATCTTCAACAGCATCGACATGGCAAGATGTGTCAGGAGGGGAAACAAAACCGAAGTTTGAGTTTCGTCATCGAAGGTTTCATGTCAACCCTGTACTTTATCAACTTAAAACACCTATGGATTTTCTCAAAGTGTTTTTGATGATGACATAGTGGATTGTTTAATTAAAAGCAATAATAAATATTCAGAAAAGGTGGTGATGCAGAACACTCCTAAAAGAAAATATTCTCGTCTGTTATCCTGGACCTCACCCACGCAGCACGAATGGCTGAAGTTTACGTCTGTCATTATTTCTATGTGACTCGGTCCAAGATATGGATCAAGGACTATTGGAGAGTACTGCTGCATATTTATATACTCCTTGGTTTGCCAATATGTTTCCCAGGAATCGATTTGAATCTATTTATCACATCATGCTTTACGTATGTGAACCAGACGCAGCAGGTGCAACAAAAAATCGATCCTCTTGTTGACATGATTCTGAAGAAATTCCAGGAAGCATTTTACCAATTTGAAAATGTGTCCATTGATAAAATGATTACTGGGTGGAAGGGCAGATTTCAGCACAGACAATACAATGCAACAATGATTCATAAGTACCACATAAAAACATTTGGCCTTTGTGATTTTGCGACTGGCTACGTAGTGAATTTAAGAATTTACTATGGAAGAAACACCGAATACAATCCGGATTTAGATCTCACAACTACTCATGCAGTGAAAGTGTTTGCCACACTACTGAATGTTCTCGGAGCTGGCCATCACATCTTTGCTGACAGATTCTACACTTCGAAAGCTCTGATTGATTATCTGCATTCCAACAATTTCAATTATACAGGGACACTGAATATCAACCGAGTAGGCTTTCCTCCAGAGTTGAAGTGTTGGCAATCCTTCTTTTCGGATGATTGATTAGGAGTAATTGTGGTTATAGTTAGGAAAAGTGGTGTTTGTTCAGTAAATTCAACAGGATTAGCAGCTGATGCGGATAACAAAGCCCCTTGGTAAATGCAATTGTTAATAAAGTAAAGATTGTGGTTATTAGCGGGTGTAGTTGTCGGTGTGTGTGGGGGGGGGGTGGACGGCACGTGAGGATGCGGTGGGTGAGGGCGCAGGGGTTGAGGCGTGGTGCTGCGGGCGAGTAGGGTGGGGCGAGGGGGTTCGAACCCTCGAGCAACGGCGGGTGGCATATGAAAACCGTAATAGATAAGCATCAAAATATGGCAGTTATATGATCTGCAGAGTTATGTATTGGCATATACATCATCATCATATGGATTACAGATCTTCACATGAAAACTTTAAAAAAGTAAAAATGACCGATATTATTAATTGTAGAGGGCATGGCTTAGTGAAATTCGTTGGTAATGGGTGGCTGAGTGTATTAAAAGCTAGATAAGTGCTTCTGAACACTATCATCATACGGTTTAGAGCTTCAAATGAAAACACTAAAAAGGTAACAAATTGCCGATATTATCCGATGTAGTGGGTATGGATCTTTTCTCCCTGTATATCAAGAAAACAGTAACAATGGTAATATCAAAGAAAATGGTGACCCCAAAATGTGACATAGAAATAGGAGGAAAAATCCTTAACCAAGTGGATAATTGTAGATACCTAGGGGCATTTATAAGATCAGATGGAAGATGTACAACAGAGATTAGGAGCAGAATAGGGCAGGCAAAGGCTGCATTTCAGAAAATGAAGAGTATCTTATGCAATAAGCCACTATCACGGAATGTAAGAAAGAGAGTGCTGAAATGCTGTGTAGAACCAGTTTTGCTGTATGGCAGTGAATCCTGGAATGTAAATTAACAAATTAAGAAGAAATTAGAAGCAACAGAGATGTGGTTCCTGAGACAAATGTTGCGAATTCCTTGGACTGCCAGAGTAACTAACGACGACTGCCTGAAACAGGCTAATGAAACTAGAACATTATATACAACAATAAGACAGAGACAAACATCTTTCTTCGGTCACGTGATGAGAAGAGAGGCATTGGAGAACATCGCAACAACTGGAAAGATCGAGGGGAAGAGAGGCAGAGGCAGACCAAGAGAAATGATGCTGGATGGATTGAGTCGGTGGCATGGAGGAATATCAGCAGCAGAGTTGATCCAGAAAACCAAAGACCGAGATCTATGGAGAGCCATGAACGCCTATGCCAGTCGGCACGGCACTTGATGATGAGTGGGTATGGTGTCGTGAAAATCTTTGGTAAGGGGTGGGTGATTGGCGTAGTAGCTAGATAAGTGCTTCCGAACATTGTCATTATACGGTTTCAGAGCTCTCAACTGAAACCTTTAAAAAGTAAAGATGGCCGGCATTATCGATTGTAGCTGGTATGGCTTAGTGGCATTCGTTGGTAAGGGGTTGGCGTGTAGAGAAGTAGCTAGATAAGTGCCTCTGATCGTTATTAAGGGTGGTGGAGTGACTAGATGAATACGTCCGGTCCTTGTTAAGAGCTGAAGGAGGTGCTAGATAAAGACTCTCGGTCGTTGTTAAAGGGTGAGTGAGTGTACGAAAGGCTAGATAGGTGCTTCTGATCATTCTTAAGGGGTGGTCGAGTGGCGGGGTAGCTAGATAAATACGGAAGTAAGATTACGGTATAAAGGTACACATACTTACAAACTGCTGTCTAGACATGTTTAATAAGAATATCTAGAGGGATTACAGTATAAATCTAACAGACTGAACTACCCCCCAAAAAGGTATTCACACATAGCATGACGCAGCATTATCTACAGCCTCCATCCCATTATAGTCAACACCAGAAGCATTACAAATCTGCGACGACCAAACCCAGTCAGCGAGGCAAGCCCCAGGCATGTCTTCTGCTCTAAACATTTTCTTTTGGTTGTAAGTAACGGGAACATCAGAGTGTTCTTCTTTTGCCCCTTCCTTAATTAATAGATCACAGCTGTCGTTTTCGGGTACTCCACAGTGGGATGGACTCCGATGTATGGTGACTTTATGCTATGTTTAGAAAGTAGTGTCCTTAATATTAGCAATTCCCAGAGAGGAGCACCTCAAGCACTAATTTTGCATCGGTAAATAGCACCTAATGGTACAGTCGAGACACGTTGACAATAGTTACATCCGGTCAAAGATGGCGTCGCATCCAATCACACGTGGTTAATTGCGACAACCAGACCACGTGCTCACTGGATAAAGCTTGTCAAAGATGGTGTCGCAATCGGTCACACGTGGTTAAATGGCTACAAGCAGACCACATGCTTACTGGCTACAGCCGGTGAAAGATGCCGCTGCTTCCTGTCACATGCATAAGGACACAATCATACTACGTGGGTTATAGTTACAGCTGGTCAAAGATGGCGTCGCAGCCGATAACATGTGTAATGGTACATCCGAGACACGGGTTCACTGGCTAAAACCAGTTAAAGATGGCACTGCTTCCGGTCACATGCTTAAGGATACATCTCGTACACATGGCTAATTATTCAACCGGTCAACGATGTCGATGCATAAAGTGACATGCACAACGATACACGTGGAACACCTGGCTAATGACTCAACCGGTCAAAGATGGCGACTCATCTGGTCACATGTGTAATGGTTCATCCGAGACACGCGGTTAAGTGGGATACTACAGAAAAAGGGTGTCCTGTCGGTTGTCGAGCCAGGGAACCTAACTCATGATGATCACCGTGTATGGGAGTGATTCCATTACATTATCAACATTGCAATCGAAGGCTAAAATGGTCACCCTTCTCCCTCGCTCTCTATCTCTTTTCTGTATCCGTGTAGTCCTAGTGTCACCGAGTAACACAAAATGACACCTTGTCATGAATACAACATAAACCAGTCTCGAAAGCAGCATACACGCGTGTAGAAAAGTCACCACAGTGTCCGAATACGTTTTTCTCATACTCATAATGCAGAGATGTGATCACCTATGCTAGTTGGGGAAGTCGTATATGTACGTAACAGCTATCAGGTCATACAACGACGAGTGGCTAGTGCATGTTAACAAATGTATAATATTACACACGAACACAACAAACTGTTCCGACTCAACCTTAGGCAATGCATGTAACATTGCATTGCGTGTGTGGGTGGGGAGAGGTGTGTGGTGTGTTGGTTGGGGATATTGTGTGGGTGAGGTATGTGTGTGTGGGTGGGGGATTTTTGTGTTTTGTTTTGTTTTTGTGTTGTGTGAGTGGGGGTATGTGGGGTGGATGGGTAAGGGTATCTGTGTGGGTGTGGGTGTGGGTGGGAATATTGTGTGGTATCTGGGTGGGGGATATGTGTGTGGTGTGTAAGTGGGGATGTGTTGGTGAGGGATATGTGTGTGTGTGGTGCGTGGGTTGGGAATAGTGCATGATAGGAGGTGTATGTGATGTGCGGGTGGGGGATTAGGTTAAGGCATGTGTGGGTGGGTGGAAGTTGTATGTGTGGGTGGTGGGGTGTGTGTTAGTGGATTGGGGATGTATGGGTGGTCAGAGAGATGTGTGTGTGTGTGGGGTGGGGGTAGGGACATGTCAGTTGGTGGGGATGTGTGTGTATGGTTTGGGAATGTGTGAGTGGATGTGCGATGTGTGGGTTGGTGGGGGATTGTGTGCATGGGTGGCGAATATGTTGTCGATGGAGATGTGGCTGAGGGATGGGTGGTTTGAGGTGTGGGTGGGGAGAGGATGTGTGGGGTAGTATGTGTATGTGGATGGGCGTAGGATGTGTGGGTTGGTGGGGGAATGTTTGTTTTGGTTGGGGGATCAGGCGAGGGCAGTGTGTGTGGGTGGGGGATGTGCGGGAGGGGGATGGATCGGTTCGTGGGGTATGTATGTGTCCCTTGATGTGCGTGTGTGTCGGTAGGTGGGGGTGTGTATGTGTCCCTTGGTGCGCGTGTGTGTGGGTAGGTGGGGGTATTGTGTGGGTTGGGTGATGTATGGATAGGTGGGAGATGGGCTTCATAACATGGTAATTAGCCTTGTTTATGTTTACAACATTCATTTCACAATGTTTATTTTATCTTCCTATGTAAATGTATAATGCTCTTGATGAACGAAAGACGAGTGATTGGAAGGGACGAATGTAAGACGGGCCTGCGCGCCCAATTTGTGACCCTAATAAAGTTGATTTGATTTGATTTTATTTGATTTAACATGACATGTCACGTGTCCGCTGTCATAACCAGCGACGTTATCACGTAGTAAATTAGCCATCTACACTTTCATTACCTCACTATTTGTCCTTACGGGTCTTTATATCTTTCCCCAGAAACCCATTTCCTGGACTAGTATATTTTTTCATTGTGCCTGCTCAATGCCACACTTCACAACCAGAAAAAGTACATCTTCTATGTACCACATCAACCGCCAAATAAGACAATATGTTAGACAAAGTACTAAAATTATTGGTCAAATACAGAAATATCTCGTTCAAACTTATAAAAAATAAGATTTGTTAACCTATTGGAAAATATATCAACCACGTAAATAAATATCTTGTCCAAACTTATGAAAAGTAGAAAAATTTCATCCAAATGAGAAAAGGTTAGACCAAATACAGAAATATCCCGATAGAATATTTTTTTAAAAGGAAAATTTGTTAACCAAAGGGGAAAAAGCTTGGCCAAGTAAGACAATTTGTTAACCAAAATAATAAAAATATTGACCAAATAACGAAATATCTCCGCAAGTATGAAAAAGTATCGGCCAAAGAGAGAAATATCTCACCCAAACTTATGAAAAGTAGGAAAATCTGTTAGCCAAATGGGCAAAATATAGGCCAAATACAGAAATATCTCAACCAAACTTGTGAAAAGTAGCAAAATTGTTAACTAAATTGGTAAGATACTGACCAAGTAGGAAAATTTGTTAACCAAATGTGAAAAATATGGTACACGTAACGAAATATCTCGGCCAAACTTAAAAACAGTATGAAAATTTGTTAGCCAAATGGGAAAAATTATGGTCAAGTAGGGACATGTGTTAACCATATGGGAAAAATATGGTACACGTGTCGAAATATCTCGGCCAAGCTTATAAAAATTAGGAACATATGTTAACCAAATGGGAAATTGCTAGGCCAAATAGGAAACATTGTTAGCTAAATGGGAAAAATAATGTCCAAGTAACGATACATCGTTCAAACTTACGAAAAGTAGGAAACTGTGTTAACTAAATGTGAAAATTCTCGACAAATGTCAATCAATCGTATAAATATTTCATTTAAACTTTTAAAAAGAACGAAAATTTGTCAGCCAAAGGGAAAAAGGTGGCCAAATACAGAAATATCGCAACCAAAATTATAAACAGAAAGGAAAAGATTGACCAAGTAACAAACTATCTCGTCGAAACTTATAAAAAGTTGGAAACTGTGTTAATAAAAGCAAAAAATGATGCCCAAATGTCAACCAAACTTATAAAAAGGACAGTTTGTTAACCAAGTGTAAAAAGTTTGACCACATTTCAACCAAACTTATAAATATCTCAACCAAACTTATGAAAAGTAGGAACATATGTTAACCAAATGGGGAAAAAAATCTTGGCCAAGTAAGAATATGTGTTAGCCAAATGGGGAAATTATTGACCAAGTAACGAAATACATCGGCAAAATTTATGAAAAGTCGGAATCTTTTTAACATGTTATCGGCCAAAGAGAGAAATATTTCAACTAAACTTATAAAAAGTAGGAAAATTTGTCAGCTAAATGAGGAAAAAGGTCGGGCAAACACAGAAATATCTCAACCAAACTTATAAAAAGACGAAAAAAGATTGACCAAGTAGCAAAATAGCTCGTCGAAACTTATGAAAAGTAGGAACAATTGTTAAACAAATGGGAAAAATCTTGGCCAAGTAAGACAATTTTTTTACGACATGGGAAAATATTGACCAAGTAACGAAATACATCGTCCAAACTTATGAAAAGTAGGAATTTTTTGTCAACCAAATGTGAAAATAGTTGGCCCAATTTCAACAAAACGTATAAATATTGCAACCAAACGTATGAAAAGTAGGACACTTTGTTAACCGAAGCGAAAAATGTTGGCCACATATCAACCAAACTTATAAAAGGTAGGAAAATTTGTTGACCAAATTGATAAAAACGTTAGGCAAGTACAGAAATATCTTGACCAAACTAATACAAATCTCGTCCAACCTTAGGAAAAGTAAGAATCTTTCTTTAAAAAAAGGTGACAAAGTATTGGCCAAGTAAAGAAATATCACATCCAAACTTATGAAAACCAAGAAAATTATTAACCAACGGGGAACAATTTTGCCCCCCCCCCCCCCCCCCAAAAAAAAAAAAACATATTTCAACCAAACGTTTAAATATCCCAGCCAAACTTATAAAAAGTAGGAAATTTTTTTAACCAAATTGGAAAAAAATAACTCACGTTGTCATTTTACATCCGCAATAGCGTCACGTCTCCAACCAACCACCAGTGTCTGTTATGAAGTCGACCTTTTCTTAAAATCACGTCTGCCTTATTGACCCCTTGAATACCATCTACCTCATCTTCTAACCGACTTTCAACGTTTCATACCCCTTAACACTAACATTCTCTTTGATTACACCACAACCGTTTTTCTGCTGACTGAGCAAATTTACAACCTACAAGAGATAATCGTCTGTCCCTTATGCAAACGACAGCTGTATTTTAGAAATGTAAAAGTATCTATGCAATCAGTCACTGTCGTTGAATAATAAGAAAAAAAAATCAACAATAAAATTGCACACAAATTAACAATTAAATTACTACAAGAAAAATTCAGTTTGGAAACAATAAACATGCCTCAGACTTTAATATAATACTTAACTTCTGGCTCTTATCAAGGAACGAACGAAATTATCTAGCCAACCGCCACTCGACCATCCCTTAACAATGATCAGAAGCACCTATCTAGCCTTTAATACTCACCCACCCTTTAACAACAACCGAGAGTCTTTATCTAGCTCCTCCTCTGGCTCTTAACAAGGACCGGACGTATTTATCTAGCTACCCCTCCACTCACCCATCCATTACCAACGAATTTCACTAAGTCATACCAGCTACAACCGATGATACCGGCCATCTGTACGTTTTAAGGTTTTCAGTTGAAGCTCTGAAACCTTATGATGATAATGTTCTGAAGCACTTATCTAGCTACTACACCACTCGCCCACCCTTTACCAACACATTTCACTAAGCCATCCCCACTACAATCAATAATATCGATAATTTTTACCTTTTCAAGGTTTTCATTTGAAGCTCTGTATCCCGTATGATGATAATGCATAGGCCACTACATCTCTCTGCAGATCATATAACTGCCATATTTACATGCTTACCTATTACGGTGTTCATATGAGACCCGCCGCGGTTCGATGGTTCGAACCCCAACGCCCCACACCATGCTCCCCCACCACCACGCCCCAACACCTGCGCCCTCACCCACCGCATCCTCACATGCCGTCCACACTGCTCCTGTACACACACAGACACACACACATCCCGATCACTACACCTGCTACTAACCACCATCTTTACTTTATTAAAGGTGTTATTTGAAGCTCTGCAACCTGTATAATGATAATTTTTAAATCCCGGTACTAATAACTACTAATAATTGTTATCTTATATTTTCAGTTAAAATTTTTTTTTTTTAATTAAAAATTAAAAAAAACATAAAAAAATGTTCTCTAAATGGAAGAAACCGCCATAATCCAGTCGATTTGATATTCGTGAGTTACATCCCTTATTATGTCAAAGGTAAATGGCGGTCCGTTTTTGCAAGATCAAGCAGGGGGCGGGATAACAAACATATAAGGATTTATCACCGCTCATTCCATCGGTCATTCCATAAATCCTAAACGTTTCCAACATTGTATACTACTGACGCGGAAATTGAATGTGATGTGAAAACGTGGTTTAGAAAATATAGCACGCAGTTCTATGCAGCCGTTTGGGAGGACTGATAAAACGATGGGGATAAGTGTATCATTCTTGGTGAAAATTATGTTGAGAAATAAAAGGACAATGTATGTATAAAAATAAACTTGTTTCATGTTGTTATCATATTTTTTTTTTTTTTTTTTTTTTTTTCTACAGCCATTTGTGACTTACTTATTAACTTACCCTCGTATTACAACCCTTTTGGATTTCTCGCATAAATCGTGTAGTCCGCCCTCAAGTCTGCTAGATACATATACTGTCTTCTCTAATGTGAGTCACGTGAGTCCCTGTGAAGCAGGATAACTGAGAAATAAGAAATCACATGTATAGACCAAATATTGAAAGCACTGTTTCTGATCTTAAGTATCGAAACAACTACCTTCGCATCTGTGAAGGGAGCTGTTTACTTCTCTTTATTTGTCTCAGTCAAGAACAATTCTGTTGCGGTATTCAAGCCTCTAACTGCTCGGAAGTGCCTTGAAAACTTTCCAGTTGTCACTGATTGTGTCTCTTTTGCTCCATTACTTTTAGAATAAGACGATGTCCCTCCATCTCCATTTCAAAATGAAATTCTGTGCTGATTCATCTGCACATGCACGTTCCATGTGCTGCTTAGGTAATATTTTTGTATGTAGATTTTTGGTATCCTCCTCTTTCTTGTGCATTATGAGTTTTCATTTTTGCTCAACTACAGGGATGTTATATATCGTCTAAGACAGACGCTGTTGTCTCCAGGCTGGGAAACGAATCTCTTTCCTTTGTTAATGTGTTTGGTTGTTGATATGTTGAGTATTGGATCTTTCCTAATTTGTATGTGTGTGTGTGTTTTCAGAACCAATAATTAATTTAATCATTTCATCTCATCTCATCATGTTCTTCTTGTACGTTGCAGTGTCGAGGTGAAGTATAGACAGCGGGAGAGTGCCCGCTTATGGGCTTCATGTATCGATACTCCCATGGATTCTATTACTCCCTGCGTCTATCATTTACGATTATTAATTTACTATTAGTGTCAATACTGAACTGTATTTCATAACAGTGATATAAATGGATAACTAAGTTAAAGGAACGCAATGAAGTATGGTATAGCACACCTAATTAACTTTCTTAAACATGTAATTAAGATAAAGACGCTTTTTTCTACAGATATAAAAACAATAGTGAATGTTTTTGGCTCACCCAATTAGCAACCAGCATCGAGGTTGAGTGCTTTTGCTGAAACCTCAGTTTCCGTTCACGTATACCTTTGCTATCTTGCTCCAAGCTATGTGGCTGTCAGACCTGGGTGCCGAGAAAAGACATGTTATACCCGCTCGTAAGATACTTGCTGGCCTCCTGTGCTAAAACCAAATCTGGTCTGTACACTTTCTCAGATCCAAGTGTCCGTATGTGTGACAATTACAATTCATTTCAGCTTTGCTTCTAATGGAGTCGTGTATTCTTGGTAGTCCTGTTCTATCGCAGATTCTCCAGACCGTCGTTAGAACCGTTATTTGAGAATTCTTCAGAATCTGTCGCTGATAACTAACTAGTCGTGTTCGTAACCTATACCTCTGATGATGGAAGTCGGGTCTCAAAGTCTTGTGCAGTTATGTATAGGTATTCCTTTTTGATGACCTTCAACTCAACTCTGCTTTATAAATTGCATTATTCGTTTATTTCTCTATACAAGATTACACTAATAATATCAGTGAAAATGGTCACCATTCTACATCTCATCAACCACCAATATTATTATATCGAAGCTGCTTAAGAGCTATGTTTTAGAAAAAAGTATACCAATGCTATTGGAGATTGAATACCATACAGCTATGTAGGTAAGTCCATGCACCAGCCACGACAGACTTTATGCCTGAAACTAGTAGCGCTAATATGCAACTAGAATAAAGACAAGAAGATAGGATGCTCAGAAACAGTTAAAATATTCTAGAACAGTCGAAGTACAAATATATTGAATAAATAGTGCCTTTTTAATTAATGTTCCACGAAGTTTCATTCTATTATTATTTCGTCTGTACTTTTCTATATTTTCAATTAGGAGACCACAGGGACCCAGAGTGCTCTAACTTTAAGCAACGTCTCTGGAATCTTCCACATATTAATTGGTGGGTTGGTGCTTTCAATGATTACATCATCTATCGAGTACTTTATACACAGAAAATTCAGTGTCTGGAAAAGAAACATATCACATAAGGTGAGTACACTCACGTTAAAGACATGCGATTCTTCTGCTTGTTTGTCGTTTGTTATACAAAATGCAGATTATTTAAACAAAGCATTAAGAAGATCTTCAACTGCTCCAACATCATAAGGGAAGAAATACAAACTAGAATCAACTCTGGAAATAAGATATACTATGCACTACAACATCTACTAAAATCAAAGACGCTATCTCGTAACACCAAAATCACAATATACAAAACACTGATCAGACCAGTTGTGCTGTATGGCTCTGAAACCTGGAGTACAACGAAAGGAGACGAAGCCTTGTTACAAACCTTTGAGAACAAAATTTTAAGACGCATCTTTGGACCCATTAGGGATACACAAAGTAGAGAGTGGAAAAGAAGAAGTAACAAAGACATTTATGATCTGTTTAAGTCCCCGCTAATAACTGGTATCATGAAGGCTAATAGACTACAATGGCTGGGGCATATAGAAAGAATGGAAGATAATAGGGAAACAAAACTCGCTTACACTCAGGAAATAAATGACCGTAGACCCCGAGGTAGACCAAGAAGGCGGTGGAGAGATAATACATGTACAGACCTACAAGCACTTGGAATCAACGACTGGCAAGAGAAGGTCCACCAGAGAGACGAATGGAGACGGATTGTATTTGCAGCAAAGAACCTCAATGGCTCGGAACGCTGAAGAAGAAGAAGATTAAGAAGAATGATTATCAAATTTTATACCGACATGTTAAGATCAATTGCCAACTGTCATATCCCTTTTGATGTGTAAGACGTGTTCAACACTCCCTATCATGCTTCTTAACAGTGCAGTCACAGGCTTTTTTCAGCTTATTCCTTGATGTTGTTTCTTAACACGAAATGTTGTATTCTTCTTTCAGGCTTCCCTTCATTTTTTTCCTCTGGCATTTTGTTTAAGAAGGGGTTATCTCTTTACATGTCCGAAGTAGGTTAAGTCACTGATTGTGATCTTAGTGAGTAATATTTTATTCTACCTCAGTGTTCCCTTCCATTCAATGATATGATCACAAAGGAATTGCTTTTATCTTTATTTATAATCCAGTTTTGTTTGTTTCTTTAATATATTTATGTCTAGGCCGCTTTCAAGATTTGGTCTATACATGTGATTTCTTATTTCTCAGTTATCCTGTTTCACAGGGACTCACGTGACTCACTTGATGATGATGATGATGATGATGATGATGATGATGATGATATATATATATATATATATATATATATATATATATATATATATATATATATATATATATATATATATATATATATATATGGGACGATCATTTAAAACCTGTTCCAATGGCTTTATTACAAAAGCATGGAAGAAACATTAACAGGTGTAGTAGCATTAAACAAAGCATTCATTATGATTGAATTATGCACTATGGGTTGGTCAGAAGAAGTCGCCGTAGGCATTCAGGCAAGCATCCCATTGCTTCGACAACGGTTCATCTGTACTACTGCATCAATTTTAGCGATGGATTTTTTCTATTGCAACAATATGCGCTTTACCCAGTCGTCGAAGATCTGTCGTGAACTGACGTACTTCCCGAAACATTCGTGCCCAGTCTGTCACTGTTGTCTTCGACACACATTTGTTATCGTACGCTGCCTGCATTCTTCAATGAATGTCCACTGGTCGACATCCTTCAAATAAAATAAACTGAATCACAGCTCTTTGAGCTTCTTTAGACGGATTTTGGATCAACTCGACCATTTTCTCAACGGTCAGAAACAGAACCAATGCATCATGAGAATATAAGCACATGCTCGTTTATTCATTGGTCAGTACTTATCACGTGACTGTGCAGCACGAACGGATTTCAGATGAACGCCCTTTAGCATCACAATAGAAATGATCAATGCCTTAGAGATATATGTAATAGACCAAGTCACCAGACTGATGCACGCAATATATGATACTGGAGATATACCTCCTGAATTATGTAATTCTATATTTATTGCAACCCCGAAGAAATCAGGAGCCTTGGTATGTGATCAACATCGAACAATTAGTATAATGAGTCACATCACGAAGATTTTGCTGAGAATTATCATGCAAAGAGTTAGGAAGAAAATACAACCGGAAATAGGAGAAGAATAATCTGGGTTTGTAGAAGGCAAAGGTACAGTAAATGCTGTGTATATACTGAGTACAGTAATTGAACGTTTTATAGAAGTAAACAAAGATCTATATCTTTGCTTTATTGACTACACAAAGGTTTTCGATCAAGTGAGACATGTCGACATGATAAGGATGCTTGAAGATCTACAAATTGATGGAAAAGGCCTTAGACTTGTAAAAAACATAAAGCTGCTATCAGAATTGATAATGATATAAGTCAATATCAGCCTACTAAAAGAGGTGTCAGACAGGGATATGTAATGTCTCCAGATTTGTTTCCCCCTGTACAGTGAAAATATTGTCAGAAATATAGAAGCAATTGAAGGAATCAACATTGGGGGAAGATACATCAAAAACATTAGATATGCAGATGATACAGTCTTGATTGTAGACAATGAACGGGACGCAGAGGTGTTTCCAAGGCACAAGGGCTGAGTTCTATACTTGCCAAGACCTATTGACGTTTCCTCGCCGAGCGTCCTGGGCAACAGGTCTCTTCCTGTTCCTGGCTATAGTCAGCAGGATCGTTGATTCCTCCGAAGTCGGAGAGTGTCTGCCTGCACTGCGAGGAACCACCAGTCTGCACGCCAATAAGCCAGACAAGGGACAACGGATACTCACCCAAACCTCAAGTCTTGTATGGCATCACACTGATGTTGGATAACAGGATGTCTTCATCCGACATACATGACTTCGTGCTGGAATTCACAGCCATCGAACACAAGCAAGCAAGCAAGCATTGTAGACAATGAACAGGACCTGCGACATATTGTAGATGCGGTTGTTGCTCACAGTGAGCAATTAGGGTTAGAATTGGATAGTAAGAAGACACAGATTATGGACGTGACTGGAAAGAAGGAAATACCACAATGTGATATACGAGTAAATGGGCATATTCTTAAGCAAGTTAACTGGTACAGTTATCTCGGAACAGTAATAACATCTGATGGGAGACGCCTTGAAGAGATTAGAACAAGAATTGCCATTGCGAAGGTAGCCTTTTACAAGATGAAAAACATACTGATCAATAAAAAGATACCAATTGAAACGAAAAAAGAGTTCAAGTGCTACATAGAACCTGTACTTTTGTATGGATGTGAAGCGTGGACAATGAGCAGCCAAGGTGAAAAAGATCTGATGGCTGTGGAAATTTGGTTTCTGACTAAAAATGCAATGAATACCATGGACAGACAGAAAAACCAATGAATAAGTCTTTCAAGAATAGGATCGTAAACTGATTAAAGTTTTTAGACGTAGACAGTCAACATTTGTGGGCATGTTATGAGAAGAAATGAATTGGAGAACTTGGTGACGACTGGCAAGATCGAAGGGAAGAGACCAAGGTGAAGACCGAGAAGTAAATACCTGGATGGCTTAGCCACGTGGCATGATCGAGACAGGAACACAGAGCTGATCTACGACTCTGGAGATCGAGTAAGATGGCAGAACATGACCGCCCACGCTTATCGGCATGGCAGATGATGGATGGATGGAACATAATAAAGGGTGTATTTTTATTGTCCTTTTACATTGCATGAATTCACAGAGGGTAAATACAACACTTGGAACGGCAATATTTTGTTAAAAACCTCACAGTCAAAAAAAATACACCCTATATATGAAAGAGTGATATGATGAAGATGGGCGATCAAACACAAACAATTACGAATCATTATGAAGGACCACCAATACCGAAAGCAGAAGTTGAAGATGATATAAAAAAACATAAACGGTTTGCGTATCCTTTACAGGACATCGCTGTCAAAATCAGCATATTTCAGCTGATTGTTGATTTCTTGGAAAGATTACGCTCAGTAGTTTGCCATTGCTTTCTAAGTGGCCGGCTCAGTATCCCGCAAGTCACCAGCACGGGTAGAACCGCTTCCAATTCTCACGCGCTGCGAGACACCGCGTGGATAAACGGGATTACGGAGAAAGTCGTGTAACCCCTCGGCCAGAGAGACCGGCATAAAACACATACAAAATGTAAATGAACAGAGCCATATATTGTTTGTCGATGAAATTAAAGCTTTTGGTGAAATGAGTATAGTAAGGTTATAAAACTGTTGAATGATTTATGCAAATTAATCTTTTGAAATCAAATGTTGTAGATCCACCAATAAACTCTGGCGCAAGAGATTGTGGAGAATATAGCGCAATTTAATGAGTCATATAACTGAAATATTGATTGATTGATTGATTGATTGATTGATTGATTGATTAACTAACCGACATCACAGCATTCGGGGCATTCCCAAAAGCGCTCCGTCCCCATCCTCAGAAGCCAACGAAGAGTTCCAACCCCAATAGTAGCATTCATTCAGTAGCATGTCCTTTGCAGAACCTCGCTGCCATAACAACCTTCCGGAAAACCTCTCGATCATAAGCAAGATGTCCCGCGTCTGATACACCCATCTGGAGATCATCCGCTACATCCTGCACCCATCTTCTCTTTGGCCTTCCTCTTCCTCTCTTCCCAGGCATATATCCTTCCATTATTGTTCTCTCCAAACTTTCGTGACGTTTCAAGTGACCAAAATATTTCAATTTTCTTTGTTTTTGTTTTATCGTCTTTAATAGCCAGCCTTCTTCAATATTCAATTCTTGAAGTATGGATGCATTTGTTCTTTTCTTTACCCAAGATATTCTTAGAACTCGTCTATAACATTTATATTCAAAGGCATTTATGCGCTGTTCAGCTTGTTTAGTAAGTGTCCATGTCTCACAGGCGTATGTAGCAATGGGAAAGATGCATGCTCTTAAAAATCTAATTTTTGTAGTTCTGTCTGTCCCACTCCATAATTTGTTCAGTTGTTTTAGTCTTTGAAGAGCAATTGATAGTCGCCGTTTAATTTCTGTCATTGTGTCACCATTGTTGGTAATCAGTGACCCAAGATATTCAAAATTTTCCACCACCTTCAATTTTTCCCCATCAACGTATATTTCTTTCTCCATTGCAGTTTTGTCTGTATGCATTATCTTTGTTTTTGCTATGTTAAGATATAAGTTGTGATTTTCACTATTCAGTTGGGTTGAGGCTATGAGGTTTTCTATGCCATTCTGTGTTGTGGATAGTAATACTGTATCATCAGCACATCAAATCTCTGGTATGTCATGACCGGCGATATTTAGGGCTTCATATAACTCCCTGTTTATATCATCTCTTACATTTCTTATTATATTTTCGGCGTACAGGTTAAACAAATAGGGTGACAGCACGCAGCCCTGACGGACTCCTTGTTTGATGTCAAACCAATCTGATGTCTCGCCATCTATTCTAACTGCTGCTTGTTGGTCTAGATAGAGCATTTTTATGAGTTGTACTACATGTGATGGAAAGCCCATAGTCCTCATGATTTCCCAAAGTTTCTGATGCTGTACACAGTCAAATGCCTTTGAATAATCCACAAAACATGAAAATAGGTTTACATTAAATTCTCTGCACTTCTCTATTATTAATCGCATGTTGAATATGTGATCTCTTGTTCCTCTTCCTTGTCTAACTCTAGCTTGAACCACGTTAATCTCTTCTTCCATTTTCTTACGAAGTCTTCCCATTATGGCTTTTAGCAGAATTTTACTTGCATGACTGATCAGGGCAACAGTTCTATAGTTATACAGTTCTATAATTTTAGGTTGCCCTTTTTTTGGTATTGGAATGAAGATAGTTCTCTTCCAATCTTATGGCCATATACCATATATCCAAATCTTTTTACATAATGCATGATATATGTGTATACTTTCTTCTCCTCCCGCTTTAATTAGTTCAGCTGGTATCTCATCACATCCAGGTGATTTACCATTCTTCAGGTTCTTTATAGCCCAAGCAATTTCATCTAAGGAGGGTTAAGGTTCTGTCTCTGCTGTCATTGGCTCATGTATCTCATTCATATCCTCACTGTCACTCATATCATACATTCCACTGCAGTACTCCTGCCATCTTTCTAGAATTTGCCTAGATTCTGTTAAGGTATTTCTCATCTTGTCACAGATAACATTCAATTGAGGTTGAACATTTCTTGTCAATACCTTCATTTCTTTGAACATTTCATAATCTCTTCCAGTCTTATGACATTGCTCTAGATTACTATATAGCAATCTTGTATGTATTGATTTTTGTCCTTTCTTGTGTTCTTTCTTATTTCTTGAGTTAAAGATGTATACTTCATCCTGCTGTTATCGGATTCATCTCCTTTCTTTTTCTGCTCCCTTCGTTGTTTTATTAATTCTAATGTGTCTGATGTAATCCATGGCTTAAGTTGCTTTTTCTTGGTCGGAATTAAATCTTTGGCTGCAGTTATCAAGATATCTCTAGCTTGTACTGCCAGTTCATCAGGTGTCATTTCCTCTTGCACAGACATCAAGACCCCAAAGCGATTCCTAACTTCTATGTTGTATGCATCTGGTATTTTTTGTGAGATCAAAACGAAATGGCCTTGGTCCTCGGGTAAGCTTTTTGAGTTTTAATTTCAGATCTGCTTCTAATAACTGATGATCTGTATCACAGTCTTCACTTCGTAGGGTTTTTGCAGATGTTATGTTTGATCTCCATCTTCTTTGTATTAAAATATAATCTATCTGATTTTTGGTAATACTGTCCGGAGACTTCCATGTGAAGAGTCTTCTTGGATGTTGTTTAAAAAGCGTGTTGGCTATCGTGAACTCATTTTCTGTGTAAAATTCAATTAATTTGTCACCTGCATCATTTCTATTTCCCAATCAAAATTTTCCTAAAACGTGTCTCTCATTTTCAGCTCTTCGTGCACCTACATTTTTTGCATTAAAATCTCCCATTATTATTGCTATATCATTATGTCCAATCTTATGTAATGCGTCCTGCAGTGTGTTGTAAAAATCTTCAATTTCGTCCTCCTCTGCTGTTGAAGTAGGTGCATATATCTGTACAAGAGTTGTGTTTTTTCGACGGCCTTTAAGTCTAATAGTGAGGATTCTATCACTAACTGGATTATATCCCATTAAAGCTTTTGCAGTTGTCTTATCTAAACAAAATGCCACTCCACTCTGGCCTCCGACGTCTCTACCAGAATAAATGAAAAGACTTCCATTTTCAGTTGTAAAATGTCCCTTGCCGCTCCAGTGATGTTCACCAATTCCTAAAATGTGAATGTTTAACCTCTCAATCTCATCACACACTACTTTAAGCTTTCCCTCATACAGACTTCTCACATTCCACTTTGCTATTCTCACTCTGTTTCTTAGTCTGACACAAAGAATTTCCTTGGTAACGCAGTCAGGATTAACTCCGTCATCACGATTACTAGTACTTGTCCCTGTGTCACACTCTTCCCCAGTGTTATCTGATCTGCCTGGCCTGGGGTCTCGCCACCAGATCTCTTTCTTATTATGTTTTCTTTCATGGTTGCTATGGTTTCTTCGCAAGGTTTGCAGAAGGTAGTTTGCCATTGCTTTCCTTCTGGGCAGTGACTGTACTAGTCGGTGGCCATAGCTATTGTCTCTACTGATGAGATCCATGCAAGACCATAACCAACAACAATCTGTCGGCTGTTCTCACACTTCATCCACCACCTGCTTCCTTGGCTTCACGTAACCTTGATCCGGAGGCTAAACGGGTACTCCACCTTGCCCAAGGGTGTCCCGTAGACTAACGGAGGAAAGGAGGCGTCTTACATCTCCTTTGATAGGGGATACCCCTACCCCGCTAACCGGACCCCAATAGTACCAGTAGCAATCTGATTATATGTGTGTCTCGCCTTTCCTCTAAGCGTCGAGCATCGGCCAGATCCCCTCGTCACTCCACGCTGTCGCATTCTTGCCAGACCATGGTGATCCATTTGCTCCTCCGAGGTGTACACGTGCTCCCACAAGGCCGCAACCACGTCTGACATATCATGCATCAATACTCCACCAAGTATGGGAATTATAATGGGGAAAAATAAGAGATAAAATAAAACAAAAACATTGGAGGTGAGCAGTGTGGCTTTGTGAACGTTAAAGGTACTAACAATACTATATGCATCTTTTGAACAGAATTAACAGAATGAATGAGATGAATAGCGATCTATATTTGTGCTTTACATACTACACTCAGGCATCTTATCAGATGAAACACAGACATGGTTAGAAAGTTCGACATTTTAAACACTGATTGTAAAGATCAAAGAAAAACAAAAAAACCACACGTGTATTGACAATAAAGAGCGGTAATAAGAATTTACAACCTATTGTCAGGTCATTTAAACATGGTGTTAGACATGATTTTGTACTATCACCCGATCTGTTCATTTTGTCCAGCGAAACAATACTGAGATCCAAGACATGCCAATCCTCAATATCCAAAATGTAGTTTTTAAAAACAAATCTGTCCACTCCTTTCAACCAGCTTGGTTGTAATTGTAGTAGTTTAGTGTGTGGGTGTAATTTCTCACGACTTCTGTGTCAGTTGTTAGCCACTGTTAGATGACATTTCGAATTCGCACAGTTCATGCCTGAAACGGCAGCTGGGGGTTTGGCCGGTGGGTTTTCCATTGTGTCCGTTTCTTTTTGCTTTTCCGTTTGTCAGTGATGGTTCCTAGCTCGCCCGTTTTGAGTGGGTGTAGTCCTTACAAGGTCATCCTTTGGTTTAGTTGCTTTGTTTCCTTGTTTGCCATTATTATTTACCTAGAGCATTGCAGCCATCCGATTGAGTGCCTCCTTGTCGGGTACATTGCTGATTTTGTCGCACCAATCTTTGATACATTTATCGTCTTTCTGCTTTAGGCTGCCTAGACTTTTGTAAATTGTACAGGGGAAAATTTGTTTCCAATTGAATGTATTGAACATTGTAAATGGGTTGCTGGCTTCAGCTTAAAGTTTCTCTGGTGTCTTTGTTGTGGCTTAAGCTAGAGGTTTCTCCGTTGTCTGTCGGCTTGTTTTGGGCTAGGACCGTTTCAATTCTTAGTTGTATTCTTTCTGTTTGAATCACTTGTAGTCATGCGTTCCACCGCTTGCTGGATGCTGCGCTGTATTTCCCTCATTTCCTTTAGAAATCCTGCGTTGCTGCCGGTTTCTTGTTTGTAGTTTTAATTGGTTGGCTTCGTTGTCAGAAGTATCTTGATTTGTTTCTTCAGATAATCTATCTGGCCTCGAAGTTGAGTTTTTTTCGCCCAGTGAGAAGCCTGTAGCTGTCTCGCACATCCTCCGTGCTTTCATGAATGGTGTATTTGTGGTAATGGCGATATTTATGGCGTCTCAGTGTCTTTAAAAGTACGGGTAACCCAGATATCTTGCTCCACGACAGTTGGCGATTTTTCTGTTATCGTTATGCTTTCGGAAGTCCTTTTCCTGTTTGGCCAGGGAACATTCTTTGAAGGCATAGTTTTTGGCGTAGTATCGGCGGATGTCTGCTATGACGTTGTTCTACTGTGATCATACCCTATGGCACTGAGAGCATTGTGTAATTCTAGGGATACAGTGGCTGTTGATGTTTCCTGTCCATCGTCACTTTGACAGGCATCTCGCTCATATCCGTTGTCACTACCGCTAGAGTTGTAGATATCTTGTAGTAGGTCAGAAGTCGCTCCGCCTTTATGACTCCAATGTTAAGATTATCCTGATGCAACTGCTTCATTATCTGGTTGTTTATAAGCTCTACCTGGATGTGTTTTATCATTGTGGCATGTTAGAAGAAGACAGAGGACCCAATTAGAAGTGGTCTCTGTAAATATATCTTGTATAATAGATAGACAAGATAAAGGATATGATTTGGCAAGTTTTTGTCTAGAGGAATCTCAAATGAGAGAGATAATCATTCCCGATTAGCCCTTTAGAGGAACCAGTTTTCCTGGCTCAGAACCCCCACTGTGCATCTTAGATCTAAGCCCAAGTATCTACACAGAAAATTTATAAAAGAAGGAAAAGATCCCCTTAAGGCCATGAAGAGATCTGGACCATTCGCCCCTGTACAACCGAGGAATTAGATCTCTCACCATAATGTTGTCAGTGTGCTTTCAGTCCGCCACATTAGATCGCCCCTTAATTTTATTTGTCAAAGTGACAAATGTCAGTTGTACATTTAGACATGTAGGACTTTAGGAGGCAACAGTAGTAGACATAACTCAACAATAACTGTACTCAACACCTGTTGAACAAGACATCTACATGACAGTTTCTTGACAAAAGTTGGACATTCATTCACATGGCAATGCTTACACCAACAATTGAACAAGACATACATCATGAGATATACTGGACAACATTTCTACACCCTTCACATTTCACTGACATCACCAACAGCTGAACAAGACATGCACCAGGAACTGTACTTGACAACAGCTGGACAGGACATTACACAATAATGTACTCCACACCAGCAGACCAAGACATTACATGGACATGTACTATAACACTGTTCTCAACACAATCTTTTATTGAGCTGACTGTAGGGGTTGAGTAAAGACTCATGTTCCATCCCAACAATTACATTTCGAAAACAACAATCATATGCAATGTGAGTATGAAAATGGAAAAATGAGTACATCCTCCAAAAACCCACCAACAGACCACCCAGTCTCAAAACCCTCCAACTCTCCTCCATCACACTCCTCCTACACCACAACTTAAATGCATCATGAATTATTCTTTCAACTGTCCCTGAGAGTAAAACAAGTCTGATTCCTCCTGTGAACAGTTTCTGAACAAATAATTATGTCCTCTCAATGGTGAGTAGACTGTCTGAGAAGCTGGCTACCGAGGGTTAAACAATACACAGAGTCTGCATACCATCCAGTCAGTATAAATATAACTCCACTATACAGCAATACTCCACAAGTCTCTCTCAAACCATTTTCTGAATGAGGATAAAATACAGGATTCTAGTTCCTGCTTGTAATTTTTAATGTAATCCAAAGTTCATGGAATGAACACTGATAATGAGATCACATTCATAACTATCAATGAGTTATGGTAAATATTTCCTGGATAGTACTGCTGCTACAGTTGCAGGGAAATAATGTTAGGTCTCAGGGTCACAGCTGTTATCTTGATCATGTCCTGTCTGAGACAACTGAGTCCAGGAGGTTACTCCATATGAAGATATTCACCAGTCTATAAGACTTGATGGATTAGGACGTCCAAGGACAACTAGCACGTAGATAATTGCTAGAGGCAGAGGACTGGTAGTCCACTATGAAATGCTGTAACCATCTCGAATCGATGACAAACAAATTCGGGGAAGCTAACCAAACTCTGACAGGTGTCGATTTCCCTTCTACACTCCTAGACTGATCCTTGGCATTGTGTTCTGGATTCATCCATCTGGTGTTTGGGTTTAAATTGAGACCCTTTCAGTGTCTTTCAGCTCTGACAAATAATGATACAGATTTATGCTGGTATTTTCCTGAAGACATTGTGGTTACTTTTATATGATAGGTTCCACATTTTTCAAAGGAGTTGTAATCCTGAAGTAGGGACTTTCATATGTATGTCCCCTTGAAGAAGAAGAGGGCCTTTCCACCATCCCTGTTCTCTGTTGATATACAAAAGGTACAACATCCTCTTTACATTTATTTAAAGAAAATGCTATATTAAACATCAACAGACACAGATGGAAATGGGGAATAGAGGGGAGGGTGTTGTACAGACACACCTCTCCTTGCATGTCATGTAACACGCATGTTATGTAACACGCGAATCCATATGTTTGTGTATTCTCATCTGTCATATTATAAGTTAAATACCATTTGATTTTATCATGTATAATCTAAACTTATGTTCATTACTGTAGTTTGAGTGAGAGAGTGAGTGAGTGTGAATGAGAGACAGAATGAGTGAGCGTGAGAGTGAATGAGTGAGCGTGAGAGTGAATGAGTGAGAGTAAATGAGTGAGCGTGAGAGTAAATGAGTGAGCGTGAGAGTGAATGAGTGAGCGGGAGAGTGAATGAGTGAGCGGGAGAGTGAATGAGTGAGAGTGAGCGTGAGGGTGAATGAGTGAGCGGGAGAGTGAATGAGTGAGAGTGTCTGTGTGTGTGAGTGAATGAGTGAGAGTGAATGGGTGAGCGTGAGAGTGAATGAGTGAGCGGGAGAGTGAATGAGTGAGCGGGAGAGTGAATGAGTGAGCGGGAGAGTGAATGAGTGAGCGGGAGAGTGAATGAGTGAGCGGGAGAGTGAATGAGTGAGAGTGAGCGGGAGAGTAAATGATTGAGCGGGAGAGTGAATGAGTGAGCGTGAGAGTGAATGAGTTAGAGTGAATGAGTGAGCGTGAGAGTGAATGAGTGAGCGTGAGAGTGAATGAGTGAGAGTAAATGAGTGAGCGTGAGAGTAAATGAGTGAGCGTGAGAGTGAATGAGTGAGCGGGAGAGTGAATGATTGAGCGTGAGAGTGAATGAGTGAGCGGGAGAGTGAATGAGTGAGCGGGAGAGTGAATGAGTGAGAGTGAGCGTGAGGGTGAATGAGTGAGCGGGAGAGTGAATGAGTGAGAGTGTCTGTGTGTGTGAGTGAATGAGTGAAAGTGAATGAGTGAGCGTGAGAGTGAATGAGTGAGCGTGAGAGTGAATGAGTGAGCGGGAGAGTGAATGAGTGAGCGGGAGAGTGAATGAGTGAGCGAGAGAGTGAATGAGTGAGCAGGAGAGTGAATGAGTGAGCGGGAGAGTGAATGAGTGAGAGTGAGCGGGAGAGTAAATGATTGAGCGGGAGAGTGAATGAGTGAGCGTGAGAGTGAATGAGTTAGAGTGAATGAGTGAGCGTGAGAGTGAATGAGTGAGCGTGAGAGTGAATGAGTGAGAGTGAGAGTGAATGAGTGAGCGTGAGAGTGAATGAGTGAGAGTGAATGAGTGAGCGTGAGAAGGAATGAGTGAGCGTGAGAGTGAATGAGTGAGCGTGAGAGTGAATCAGTGAGTGGGAGAGTGAATCAGTGAGCGGAAGAGTGAATGATTGAGCGTGAGAGTGAATGAGTGAGCGTGAGAGTAAATGAGTGAGTGTGAGAGTGAATGAGTGAGCGGCAGAGTGAATGATTGAGCGGGACAGTGAATGCGTGAGAGTGAATGAGTGAGAGTGTCTGTGTGTGTGAGTGAATGAGTGAGAGTGAATGAGTGAGCGTGAGAGTGAATGAGTGAGCGGGAGAGTGAATGAGTGAGCGGGAGAGTGAATGAGTGAGCGGGAGAGTGAATGAGTGAGCGGGAGAGTGAATGAGTGAGCGGGAGAGTGAATGAGTGAGAGTGAGCGGGAGAGTAAGTGATTGAGCGGGAGAGTGAATGAGTGAGCGTGAGAGTGAATGAGTTAGAGTGAATGAGTGAGCGTGAGAGTGAATGAGTGAGCGTGAGAGTGAATGAGTGAGAGTGAATGAGTGAGCGTGAGAGTGAATGAGTGAGCGTGAGAGTGAATGAGTGAGCGGGAGAGTGAATGAGTGAGCGGGAGAGTGAATGAGTGAGCGGGAGAGTGAATGAGTGAGCGGGAGAGTGAATGAGTGAGCGGGAGAGTGAATGAGTGAGAGTGAGCGGGAGAGTAAATGATTGAGCGGGAGAGTGAATGAGTGAGCGGGAGAGTAAATGATTGAGCGGGAGAGTGAATGAGTGAGCGTGAGAGTGAATGAGTTAGAGTGAATGAGTGAGCGTGAGAGTGAATGAGTGAGCGTGAGAGTGAATGAGTGAGAGTGAGAGTGAATGAGTGAGCGTGAGAGTGAATGAGTGAGAGTGAATGAGTGAGCGTGAGAAGGAATGAGTGAGCGTGAGAGTGAATGAGTGAGCGTGAGAGTGAATCAGTGAGTGGGAGAGTGAATCAGTGAGCGGAAGAGTGAATGATTGAGCGTGAGAGTGAATGAGTGAGCGTGAGAGTAAATGAGTGAGTGTGAGAGTGAATGAGTGAGCGGCAGAGTGAATGATTGAGCGGGACAGTGAATGCGTGAGAGTGAATGAGTGAGAGTGTCTGTGTGTGTGAGTGAATGAGTGAGAGTGAATGAGTGAGCGTGAGAGTGAATGAGTGAGCGTGAGAGTGAATGAGTGAGCGGGAGAGTGAATGAGTGAGCGGGAGAGTGAATGAGTGAGCGGGAGAGTGAATGAGTGAGCGGGAGAGTGAATGAGTGAGCGGGAGAGTGAATGAGTGAGAGTGAGCGGGAGAGTAAATGATTGAGCGGGAGAGTGAATGAGTGAGCGTGAGAGTGAATGAGTTAGAGTGAATGAGTGAGCGTGAGAGTGAATGAGTGAGCGTGAGAGTGAATGAGTGAGAGTAAATGAGTGAGCGTGAGAGTAAATGAGTGAGCGTGAGAGTGAATGAGTGAGCGGGAGAGTGAATGATTGAGCGTGAGAGTGAATGAGTGAGAGTGAGCGTGAGGGTGAATGAGTGAGCGGGAGAGTGAATGAGTGAGAGTGTCTGTGTGTGTTAGTGAATGAGTGAGAGTGAATGAGTGAGCGTGAGAGTGAATGAGTGAGCGTGAGAGTGAATGAGTGAGCGGGAGAGTGAATGAGTGAGCGGGAGAGTGAATGAGTGAGCGGGAGAGGGAATGAGTGAGCGGGAGAGTGAATGAGTGAGCGGGAGAGTGAATGAGTGAGAGTGAGCTGGAGATTAAATGATTGAGCGGGAGAGTGAATGAGTGAGCGTGAGATTGAATGAGTTAGAGTGAATGAGTGAGCGTGAGAGTGAATGATTGAGCGTGAGGGTGAATGAGTGAGCGGGAGAGTGAATGAGTGAGCGGGAGAGTGAATGAGTGAGAGTCAGCGTGAGGGTGAATGAGTGAGCGGGAGAGTGAATGAGTGAGAGTGTCTGTGTGTGTGAGTGAATGAGTGAGAGTGAATGAGTGAGCGTGAGAGTGAATGAGTGAGCGTGAGAGTGAATGAGTGAGCGGGAGAGTGAATGAGTGAGCGGGAGAGTGAATGAGTGAGCGGGAGAGTGAATGAGTGAGCGGGAGAGTGAATGAGTGAGAGTGAGCGGGAGAGTAAATGATTGAGCGGGAGAGTGAATGAGTGAGCGTGAGAGTGAATGAGTTAGAGTGAATGAGTGAGCGTGAGAGTGAATGAGTGAGCGTGAGAGTGAATGAGTGAGCGGGAGAGTGAATGAGTGAGCGGGAGAGTGAATGAGTGAGCGGGAGAGTGAATGAGTGAGCGGGAGAGTGAAAGAGTGAGCGGGAGAGTGAATGAGTGAGAGTGAGCGGGAGAGTAAATGATTGAGCGGGAGAGTGAATGGGTGAGCGTGAGAGTGAATGAGTTAGAGTGAATGAGTGAGCGTGAGAGTGAATGAGTGAGCGTGAGAGTGAATGAGTGAGAGTAAATGAGTGAGCGTGAGAGTAAATGAGTGAGCGTGAGAGTGAATGAGTGAGCGGGAGAGTGAATGATTGAGCGTGAGAGTGAATGAGTGAGCGGGAGAGTGAATGAGTGAGCGGGAGAGTGAATGAGTGAGAGTGAGCGTGAGGGTGAATGAGTGAGCGGGAGAGTGAATGAGTGAGAGTGTCTGTGTGTGTGAGTGAATGAGTGAAAGTGAATGAGTGAGCGTGAGAGTGAATGAGTGAGCGTGAGAGTGAATGAGTGAGCGGGAGAGTGAATGAGTGAGCGGGAGAGTGAATGAGTGAGCGGGAGAGTGAATGAGTGAGCAGGAGAGTGAATGAGTGAGCGGGAGAGTGAATGAGTGAGAGTGAGCGGGAGAGTAAATGATTGAGCGGGAGAGTGAATGAGTGAGCGTGAGAGTGAATGAGTTAGAGTGAATGAGTGAGCGTGAGAGTAAATGAGTGAGCGTGAGAGTGAATGAGTGAGAGTGAGAGTGAATGAGTGAGCGTGAGAGTGAATGAGTGAGAGTGAATGAGTGAGCGTGAGAAGGAATGAGTGAGCGTGAGAGTGAATGAGTGAGCGTGAGAGTGAATCAGTGAGTGGGAGAGTGAATCAGTGAGCGGAAGAGTGAATGATTGAGCGTGAGAGTGAATGAGTGAGCGTGAGAGTAAATGAGTGAGTGTGAGAGTGAATGAGTGAGCGGCAGAGTGAATGATTGAGCGGGACAGTGAATGCGTGAGAGTGAATGAGTGAGAGTGTCTGTGTGTGTGAGTGAATGAGTGAGAGTGAATGAGTGAGCGTGAGAGTGAATGAGTGAGCGTGAGAGTGAATGAGTGAGCGGGAGAGTGAATGAGTGAGCGGGAGAGTGAATGAGTGAGCGGGAGAGTGAATGAGTGAGCGGGAGAGTGAATGAGTGAGCGGGAGAGTGAATGAGTGAGAGTGAGCGGGAGAGTAAGTGATTGAGCGGGAGAGTGAATGAGTGAGCGTGAGAGTGAATGAGTTAGAGTTAATGAGTGAGCGTGAGAGTGAATGAGTGAGCGTGAGAGTGAATGAGTGAGAGTAAATGAGTGAGCGTGAGAGTAAATGAGTGAGCGTGAGAGTGAATGAGTGAGCGGGAGAGTGAATGATTGAGCGTGAGAGTGAATGAGTGAGCGGGATAGTGAATGAGTGAGCGGGAGAGTGAATGAGTGAGAGTGAGCGTGAGGGTGAAAGAGTGAGCGGGAGAGTGAATGAGTGAGAGTGTCTGTGTGTGTGAGTGAATGAGTGAGAGTGAATGAGTGAGCGTGAGAGTGAATGAGTGAGCGTGAGAGTGAATGAGTGAGCGGGAGAGTGAATGAGTGAGCGGGAGAGTGAATGAGTGAGCGGGAGAGTGAATGAGTGAGCGGGAGAGTGAATGAGTGAGCGGGAGAGTGAATGAGTGAGAGTGAGCGGGAGAGTAAATGATTGAGCGGGAGAGTGAATGAGTGAGCGGGAGAGTAAATGATTGAGCGGGAGAGTGAATGAGTGAGCGTGAGAGTGAATGAGTTAGAGTGAATGAGTGAGCGTGAGAGTGAATGAGTGAGCGTGAGAGTGAATGAGTGAGAGTGAGAGTGAATGAGTGAGCATGAGAGTGAATGAGTGAGAGTTAATGAGTGAGCGTGAGAAGGAATGAGTGAGCGTGAGAGTGAATGAGTGAGCGTGAGAGTGAATCAGTGAGTGGGAGAGTGAATCAGTGAGCGGAAGAGTGAATGATTGAGCGTGAGAGTGAATGAGTGAGCGTGAGAGTAAATGAGTGAGTGTGAGAGTGAATGAGTGAGCGGCAGAGTGAATGATTGAGCGGGACAGTGAATGCGTGAGAGTGAATGAGTGAGAGTGTCTGTGTGTGTGAGTGAATGAGTGAGAGTGAATGAGTGAGCGTGAGAGTGAATGAGTGAGCGTGAGAGTGAATGAGTGAGCGGGAGAGTGAATGAGTGAGCGGGAGAGTGAATGAGTGAGCGGGAGAGTGAATGATTGAGCGGGAGAGTGAATGAGTGAGCGGGAGAGTGAATGAGTGAGAGTGAGCGGGAGAGTAAATGATTGAGCGGGAGAGTGAATGAGTGAGCGTGAGAGTGAATGAGTTAGAGTGAATGAGTGAGCGTGAGAGTGAATGAGTGAGCGTGAGAGTGAATGAGTGAGAGTAAATGAGTGAGCGTGAGAGTAAATGAGTGAGCGTGAGAGTGAATGAGTGAGCGGGAGAGTGAATGATTGAGCGTGAGAGTGAATGAGTGAGAGTGAGCGTGAGGGTGAATGAGTGAGCGGGAGAGTGAATGAGTGAGAGTGTCTGTGTGTGTTAGTGAATGAGTGAGAGTGAATGAGTGAGCGTGAGAGTGAATGAGTGAGCGTGAGAGTGAATGAGTGAGCGGGAGAGTGAATGAGTGAGCGGGAGAGTGAATGAGTGAGCGGGAGAGGGAATGAGTGAGCGGGAGAGTGAATGAGTGAGCGGGAGAGTGAATGAGTGAGAGTGAGCTGGAGATTAAATGATTGAGCGGGAGAGTGAATGAGTGAGCGTGAGATTGAATGAGTTAGAGTGAATGAGTGAGCGTGAGAGTGAATGATTGAGCGTGAGGGTGAATGAGTGAGCGGGAGAGTGAATGAGTGAGCGGGAGAGTGAATGAGTGAGAGTCAGCGTGAGGGTGAATGAGTGAGCGGGAGAGTGAATGAGTGAGAGTGTCTGTGTGTGTGAGTGAATGAGTGAGAGTGAATGAGTGAGCGTGAGAGTGAATGAGTGAGCGTGAGAGTGAATGAGTGAGCGGGAGAGTGAATGAGTGAGCGGGAGAGTGAATGAGTGAGCGGGAGAGTGAATGAGTGAGCGGGAGAGTGAATGAGTGAGAGTGAGCGGGAGAGTAAATGATTGAGCGGGAGAGTGAATGAGTGAGCGTGAGAGTGAATGAGTTAGAGTGAATGAGTGAGCGTGAGAGTGAATGAGTGAGCGTGAGAGTGAATGAGTGAGAGTAAATGAGTGAGCCTGAGAGTAAATGAGTGAGCGTGAGAGTGAATGAGTGAGCGGGAGAGTGAATGATTGAGCGTGAGAGTGAATGAGTGAGCGGGAGAGTGAATGAGTGAGCGGGAGAGTGAATGAGTGAGAGTGAGCGTGAGGGTGAATGAGTGAGCGGGAGAGTGAATGAGTGAGAGTGTCTGTGTGTGTGAGTGAATGAGTGAGAGTGAATGAGTGAGCGTGAGAGTGAATGAGTGAGCGTGAGAGTGAATGAGTAAGCGGGAGAGTGAATGAGTGAGCGGGAGAGTGAATGAGTGAGCGGGAGAGTGAATGAGTGAGCGGGAGACTGAATGAGTGAGCGGGAGAGTGAATGAGTGAGAGTGAGCGGGAGAGTAAATGATTGAGCGGGAGAGTGAATGAGTGAGCGTGAGAGTGAATGAGTTAGAGTGAATGAGTGAGCGTGAGAGTGAATGAGTGAGCGTGAGAGTGAATGAGTGAGAGTGAGAGTGAATGAGTGAGCGTGAGAGTGAATGAGTGAGAGTGAATGAGTGAGCGTGAGAAGGAATGAGTGAGCGTGAGAGTGAATGAGTGAGCGTGAGAGTGAATCAGTGAGTGGGAGAGTGAATCAGTGAGCGGAAGAGTGAATGATTGAGCGTGAGAGTGAATGAGTGAGCGTGAGAGTAAATGAGTGAGTGTGAGAGTGAATGAGTGAGCGGCAGAGTGAATGATTGAGCGGGACAGTGAATGCGTGAGAGTGAATGAGTGAGAGTGTCTGTGTGTGTGAGTGAATGAGTGAGAGTGAATGAGTGAGCGTGAGAGTGAATGAGTGAGCGTGAGAGTGAATGAGTGAGCGGGAGAGTGAATGAGTGAGCGGGAGAGTGAATGAGTGAGCGGGAGAGTGAATGAGTGAGCGGGAGAGTGAATGAGTGAGCGGGAGAGTGAATGAGTGAGAGTGAGCGGGAGAGTAAATGATTGAGCGGGAGAGTGAATGAGTGAGCGTGAGAGTGAATGAGTTAGAGTGAATGAGTGAGCGTGAGAGTGAATGAGTGAGCGTGAGAGTGAATGAGTGAGAGTAAATGAGTGAGCGTGAGAGTAAATGAGTGAGCGTGAGAGTGAATGAGTGAGCGGGAGAGTGAATGATTGAGCGTGAGAGTGAATGAGTGAGAGTGAGCGTGAGGGTGAATGAGTGAGCGGGAGAGTGAATGAGTGAGAGTGTCTGTGTGTGTGTGAGTGAATGAGTGAGAGTGAATGAGTGAGCGTGAGAGTGAATGAGTGAGCGTGAGAGTGAATGAGTGAGCAGGAGAGTGAATGAGTGAGCGGGAGAGTGAATGAGTGAGCGGGAGAGTGAATGAGTGAGCGGGAGAGTGAATGAGTGAGCGGGAGAGTGAATGAGTGAGAGTGAGCGGGAGAGTAAATGATTGAGCGGGAGAGTGAATGAGTGAGCGTGAGATTGAATGAGTTAGAGTGAATGAGTGAGCGTGAGAGTGAATGAGTGAGCGTGAGAGTGAATGAGTGAGAGTGAGAGTGAATGAGTGAGCGTGAGAGTGAATGAGTGAGAGTGAATGAGTGAGCGTGAGAAGGAATGAGTGAGCGTGAGAGTGAATGAGTGAGCGTGAGAGTGAATCAGTGAGCGGGAGAGTGAATCAGTGAGCGGAAGAGTGAATGATTGAGCGTGAGAGTGAATGAGTGAGCGTGAGAGTAAATGAGTGAGTGTGAGAGTGAATGATTGAGCGGCAGAGTGAATGATTGAGCGGGACAGTGAATGCGTGAGAGTGAATGAGTGAGAGTGAATGAGTGAGAGTGAATGATTGAACGGGAGAGTGAATGAGTGAGCGGGAGAGTGAATGAGTGAGCGTGAGAGTGAATGAGTGAGCGGGAGAGTGAATTAGTGAGAGTGAGAGTGAATGAGAGAGAAAGAGAGAGAGTGTGTGTGTGTGTGTGTGAGCGTACGCATGCGTGTGAGTGTGTGTATATGAAAGAATACAGAGAGAGAGAGAGAGTGTGTGAGAGAGAGAGAGAGAGAGAGAGAGAGAGAGAGAGAGTTGAGCAGATGCATGTCATGTAACACGCGAATCCATATGTTTGTGTATTCTCATCTGTCATATTATAAGTTAAATACCATTTGATTTTATCATGTATAATCTAAACTTATGTTCATTACTGTAGTTTGAGTGAGAGAGTGAGTGAGTGTGAATGAGAGACAGAATGAGTGAGCGTGAGAGTGAATAAGTGAGCGGGAGAGTGAATGAGTGAGCGGAAGAGTGAATGAGTGAGCGTGAGAGTGAATGAGTGAGCGGGAGAGTGAATGAGTGAGCGGGAGAGTGAATGAGTGAGCGGAAGAGTGAATGAGTGAGCGGGAGAGTGAATTAATGAGAGTGAATGATTGAGCGGGAGAGTGAATGAGTGAGCGTGAGAGTGAATGAGTGAGCGTGAGAGTGAATGAGTGAGCGTGAGAGTGATTGAGTGAGCGTAAGAGTGAATGAGTGAGAGTGAATGAGTGAGCGTGAGAAGGAATGAGTGAGCGTGAGAGTGAATGAGTGAGCGTGAGAGTGAATCAGTGAGCGGGAGAGTGAATGATTGAGCGTGAGAGTGAATGAGTGAGCGTGAGAGTGAATGAGTGAGCGGCAGAGTGAATGAGTGAGCGGGACAGTGAATGAGTGAGCGTTAGAGTGAATGAGTGAGAGTGAATGAGTGAGCGGAAGAGTGAATGATTGAACGGGAGAGTGAATGAGTGAGCGGGAGAGTGAATGAGTGAGCGGGAGAGTGAATGAGTGAGCGGGAGAGACAGAATGAGTGAGCGTGAGAGTGAATGACTGAGCGGGAGAGTGAATGAGTGAGCGGGAGAGTGAATGAGTGAGCGGGAGAGTGAATGAGTGAGCGGGAGAGTGAATGAGTGAGCGGGAGAGTGAATGAGTGAGAGTGTGTGTGTGTGAGTGAATGAGTGAGAGTGAGAGTGAATGAGAGAGAGAGAGAGAGAGAGTGTGTGTGTGTGTGTGGTGTGTGTGTGTGTGTGTGTGAGACGCGCTGGCATCACTACTTTTACGTCACATACTTTTTATGTACACATTTTTCTCCATGTTTAGCCTTGTTTATGTTTACAACATTCATTTCACAGTGTTTATTTTTCTTCCTATGTAAATGTATAATGCTCTTGATGAACGAAAGACGAGTGACTGGAAGGGCCGAATGTAAGACGGGCCTGCGCGCCCAATTTGTGACCCTAATAAAGTTGATTTGATTTGATTTGATTTGAACATCGGGTGTCTTCAAGTTTTAGGCTTGTAATGTGATATTCTTCTCTGTCGTATCTGGTTTCTTCAACAGTGGGGTAACTTTTTCTCGATAAGGCTCAGCAGTTGCGACTGAATTGCCAGGATATATGTATATATGACTGGTATCTTGCTGCCTTAACAGGCAATAATTTGTTATATTGCCCACTACAACCCATAGCCTATCACGCGTGTCGTAAGAGGCGACTAAGGAGGCTTGATGGTTCTGTCGCCCTGCTACTGAGTGAGTGCGTGGCGCAACACTGTGAGCTGTGAGTTTCGTGTGAAATGCTTTTGAATCTGCCTGAGGTTCTTTGGAACGTGACTGCATGTTTGGAGTGATGGCAGATGGCTATGTCCCAGAGTTTACCGGTTTTTGCCTTATGCAGAAATGCGTGGCTGCTGGGCTTCTGGTTGACTGCCACTGCCATCAGCGATGAATTGTATTTTCGTGGACTGTGTGGGGAACATCTAGGAAACATTAATATAGGAAAATGACTCCCGATTCCATCAGAGATGACCAGGGTGTTTCGTGGGGGACTGGTGTGTTGACATTCTGGTGGCGGCATTATGCACAGTGTATCTGTGGGGTTTGTTGTTTGTCGAGACTCCTGTCTTTTCCACTTTTCACATTGGGCAGTGGGGAGCATTTTGTGTGATATTCACTGGCACAGGAACGGAGCATAATGGGGACGACCCGTTGCTGTAAAGTTGGAACTGCGACTAACTAACTAACTAACTAACCCATAGAGTTAGCGAATTTGACTGATTAGAGCAATTTGCGCTGTGTAAATGTTCGTCCACAATAAATGCTCAGTGTGTGACCTATCTGGAATCATCTTCTCCTTTATCTATATTGGGGAGCATTTTGTGTGATATTCACTGGCACAGGAACGGAGCATAATGGGGACGACCCGTTGCTGTAAAGTTGGAACTGCGACTAACTAACTAACCCATAGAGTTAGCGAATTTGACTGATTAGACCAATCTGCGCTGTGTAAATGTTCGTCCACAATAAATGCTCAGTGTGTGACCTATCTGGAATCATCTTCTCCTTTATCTATATTCTATTTCTGATCGTTGCCCTCCATGCAGCACGATCAGCGGCGACTTGCCCCCAAGATTCAATAGCAATGCCTGTATCAATCATGTCACACATCTTTGTATCGTAGTAGAGGCTGACCCCGAATTCTTTTACCCATCAAGAATTCACCAAAAATTGTCCTTTGGTATACTACCGTCATCGATCCTTCTAATGTGTCCTATCCATCTATGTCTATGAAGACTTAGCATGGAACAAACCGTTATACAACCCGATCTTTCCAATACTTCTGTATTTGTAATGTTGTCTTGCCACTTAATACCAAGTATTCTTCGCAGACACTGCATATGAAAGCTGTTTAAACAATTCTCTTGGTGTGAGTAAGTTGACCAGGCTTCACTGCCAAAGGACACAGACTTGTTAAACAATGACTTTTGGTTTAGCAGTAAGCTTCCTGTTCTCCCAGACACTTTTGTTAACCTGTTAATTGTTGTTGTTACATTACCAATCTTGATGTTGATTTCCTAATCAATGGATAATTTACTGTTTACCTCTGATCCTCGATATGTAAAATGATCTACTATCTCCAGTTCATCGTCGTCAATAAAGAATGATGAGACTTCATGTGCACCTTGTGACATAATCTATGTTTTAATTTTTTTGCTAATTGTTAAACCAAATTCATAACGCGCATTGGTGAATGCTGATAGTAGACTTTGTAATTCTTCCTTCGAGTGGGTTGTCATTCCTGTGAAACTTGTCCTTCTCGCCAGCATAGCTCTATTAGCTGGGTGGTCTGTATCTATAGGAAACCCATCCTTAACCGGAGCCTTGCCAGAAACAAGTTCATTTATAGCTCACTTAACTTATTTTATGGTGGGAAGTGTGTCCAGGAGGTTAAGCGTTGGCAGAGCTTCTATAGCGTTGAGGGTATCTTCAGCCAGTTTGATTTGCTTGAGTAAAGCTTCAAACAGTACTCTACCCATCTATCCATCTGCTGTTTCATATCAGTAATGTTTTTCTCCTGTGAAGGTTTTCAGTGTCGCACTTCTTTTAATTATTGGACAGTGGGTTTTCTTTATACCTTCATACATACTTCTGATGTTCCCTTATCACATGGATTTTGAATGTACTCAATATAACGTGATCCATTAGTCGCTTGCACACTGCTTGGTAACCGTTTTTACATCTTTTCTAGCTTGTGAAACATGACGAAATAATATAATTACTAAAACAATTGAACATTGACAGCAAAGATCTGCGAATGAAAAAGAACATATATTGGCAGCAAACTGCAGCCATAAGAATCAACAGTCTGAAACATTTAAGTATATAAAGAAAAGCGTCAGACAAGATTGTGTAATGTCTCCTGATTTGTTCTCATTGTCCAGTGAACATATAATGAGATCTACAGAAAATATTTCAGAGATCCTGATTACGTTATGCTGAAGACACCACCCTGGTAGCAACAAATCAGAAGGAACTACAGGAAATGATAGATACCGTGGTTGTAGAAAGTGAAAAAAAAATGGACCTTAGTTTTAATAATTGAAAGACAGAAGTAATAATGATATCAAATAAAAATATGGTGTCTAAATGTGCAATTAAAGTAAATGACCTTATTTTGGGGGGAAGAACATAAATTGAGATATCTAGTCACATGGATAACATCTCGGAATCAAAGCGAGAGGTAACATTTACGGGTTATAAGTCCTTGTCAATTGGCGTAGACATGGGGGGCCACGGGTTCCCTCTGACGGTGGGAGACACCTACAGGTGTCACTGATCAGCTACCGCCCGCCCTTAGCTGGGCAACCCCCGGCTAATTGGGTGCTGATCCACCACAAATGCCTGCTTCAATGGGTGCTTGGGGCTAGGACAAAATCCGAATCGCAGGCTGTAAAACCAATGCACAAGATACTAAAAAAAGAAAAAAAATAGAAACCTCAAGCTACGGCTTGCAATCTGGAACGTAAGAACCATGTGTCCAGGATTTTCCACTGACTTGACGAATATGGACGATGTGAGAAAAACGGTTGTGATTGATGCCGAAATCAGTCGTCTTAACATTAATATTACTGGCCTGCAGGAGACACGCCTTGTTGAGGAAGGGTCTTCTTCTTCTTCTTCGGCGTTCCGAGCCATTGAGGTTCTTTGCTGCAGATACAACCCGTCTCCATTCGTCTCTCTGGTTGGCCTTATCATGCCAGTCGTTGATTCCAAGTGCTTGTAGGTCTGTATATATATTATCTCTCCACCATCTTCTTGGTCTACCTCGGGGTCTACGGTCATTTATTTCCTGAGTGTAAGCAAGTTTTGTTTCCCTATTATCTTCCATTCTTTCTATATGCAGTCAAGCTGAAAAACATTTGATGGCTACAGAAATGTGGTTTCTGAGGAAAATGCAAAGAGTACCATGGATAATTAGAAAAATCAATGACCAAGTACTACAGGAGACAAATGAAAATCGTAGACTGATTAGAGAAATTAGACGAAGACAGTCAAAATGTTTTGGACATGTTATGAGAAGAAATTGAATGGAGAACATATTGACAACTGGCAAGATCGAGGGGAACAGACCAAGAGGAAGTCCGAGAGGAAAATACCTGGATGGCTTGGCCACATGGCATGGGCGAGACAGAAACATTGAGCTGATCCACGACTCTATGCTTTCCGGCATGGCACATGATTGATTGATTGCAGCGAGTTTTGTTTCCCTATTGTCTTCCATTCTTTCTATATGCCCCAGTCATTGTAGTCTATTAGCCTTCATGATACCAGTGATTAGTGGGGACTTAAACAGATCATAAATGTCTTTGTTACTTCTTTTCCACTCTCCACTTTGTGTATCCCTAATGGGTCCAAAGATGCGTCTTAAAACTTTGTTCTCAAAGGTTTGTAACTGGGCTTCGTCAACTTTCGTTGTACTCCAGGTTTCAGAGCCATACAGCACAACTGGTCTGATCAGTGTTTTGTATATTGTGATCTTGGTGTTACGAGATAGTGCATTTGATTTTAGTAGATGTTGAAGAGCATAGTATATCTTATTTCCAGAATTGATTCTAGTTTGTATCTCTTCCCTTATGATGGAGCTTCACAATTTAGTAATTCAACAAAATATTATTTCCATGTGTTGCACATTTCCTCACTGGTATTTATCATGTTCCCATTTTTGACTTTTAAACAATATGTGTTGTGTTGGTGCCCTCGTGTCATTGACTTCAGTTCTATAAAAAAAACTTTCTGTATTCGTTTTTCTGGTGATTAGTTTCCATATCTTTGATTATATTACTCATATATTCTCGCTTCTGCTGTCGAACTATTTTTGTAGCCTCTTTACATTCATTTCTATATTGCTCTTCATTTTGGATGTCGTTGATGTCTTTAAACCATAAATTTCTGGCATTCATTTTCCTAATGACAGGTTCTTCGCATTTTTGATTGAACTATCTGTTCTTTCTATGCGTGGTTAACACACCGAGGCATTCTTCTGCGCTAGATTGAATTGTATTCTTGATATTCAACCAAGTTCGGTCAACGCTTTCCTCCAAAGGGTTTTGCACAGTTTCAAGTTTACATTTGATTTCATCTGTAAATTTCTCTTTGGCTGTAATGTCTTGTAGTTTTTCTCTGCTATATGTTGGGTGTAATCTTTGTAATTTAGTATAGAAAGCTCTCTTAAGTTTTATTTTAAATTTTTCTCCAGCGAGGAAGTGGTCGCTGTGGCAGTCAACTCCTCTATAACTTCTGTGATGTATGTTTGATGCATTTCTGTTGTTAATTAAAATGTGATCTATTTGATTATAGGTTCTCTTGTCACATGATTTCCAAATGTGTGTATATCCTTTCTTTGTAGTCTGGTACTGCTAATCTGCAGTCCTTTGGCTTCTGCCAGGTTGATGACTCTCCATCCATTATCATTTGAAGTTGTATGTAAGCTTTCCATACCGGCCACATTTTTATGAGTTTGTTCTCTACCTATTTTTGCATTGAAGTCTCCCAGCACAATCAGGATGTCCTGTTTGGGGGTTTCTTCTATGACATCTTCCAAATCATTATAAAAGTCTTCTTTAACGTCATCATCTTTCTTTTCAGTAGGTGCATGTGCGTTATATCGTTATATTTTCCCACTTACCTTTCATTCGTCATCATCATCATCATCATCTTCCACTTCTGCCGTCAAGCGTCGTGGGGAGGAATAATTTGCGTTCCAGTGCCCGGTGGACGGCACTGGATAGTGTCATTCCGTGAGGTTGTACAATGTCTCTGATGTCGTCAATCCATTTTCTTCTTGGACGTCCTCGTGGTCTCGTCGCAGATGATCTTTGATGTAAGGCCAGTGATGGTAGTTGTTGATGTTGCATTCTAATGACATGGCCAAACCACTTGATCTTCTGTCTGTCAATAAATGTGGCACAAGGTGTTGATCCCACAGTCTGTCTGATAGTAGCATTTCTTACTCGGTCTCGGATTGTTAAGTTGGCAGCTCTCCTCAGGCATCTCATTTCGCAGGTGTTGATTTTGCGAAGGTGTAATTTGGATAAAGTCCAGGTTTGAGATTGGTAGCATAGGGTTGGTGTGAATATGCTGTTTATTATCTGTCGTTTTGCGGACATGGGTATGTTTGGATGTTTCAGTAAGGGTGATAGTTGATATGTAAGTGCACTAGCTTTTTGACATCTGATGTCAATTTCTCTGTCCAATCTGCCATCTTCTGTGATCATACTTCCAAGGTATTTGAATTCTTTAACTTGTTTCAGAGGTGTGTTATTTATCTGTATATTTAGTGGGCCTGGCGATCTGCTAACTTGCATTACTTCGGTTTTGGCTGTGTTTATACTCATATTGTATCTGCTGCAGGCTGAACTCAGATTAGTAATATGATTTTGCAGTCTGCCCTCATCGCTGTAAAACAGGCACTGATCATCTGCAAATAGAAGTTCATTTATTCCCTGTGGGTCAGTTGTTTCATCTGGAGTAAAGAGTTCTAAATTTTCTGAATCTGGTCTGTCGAGACTTGCTTCTTTGGAAATTCTGTCCATGTAGATATTGAATAGCAGGGGAGAGAGCACACATCCTTCCTGCCCCACTCCTGTATTGACTGTGAACATATCTGATATACCTTCCTGTGTTCTTACTGCACTTTGGCTCGAGTGGTACATGGCTATGATATTTTCTAGCAGTTGCCCTTCTATCCCATAGTCTTCAAGGATGGTCCATAATTTGTATCTGTCTACTCTATCAAAAGCCTTTTCCTGATCTACAAACACAATATTCTGCTGGTCACTATATTCAATAGTTTTTTCACAAATTTGTCTAAGTGTAAATAATGCATCAGTGCAACTTTTACCTTTCCGAAAACCGAATTGTGCTTTACTTAACTGTTGTTCAACTATTGGTCTAGCGCTTTGTTCCAAAAGTTTTGCATACATTTTCCCTATATGGCTTAGGAGTGATATACCTCTGTATGTTTCATTCGTAATTTACTAATTCTGTCATTAACAGCTTTAAAGTTTAGAACGTTCCCCTATAACTCTTTTTTGATGACAAAACCTGTTCCTAATTCATGTTTATTTTGGGTGTTTCCTCCATATATTACAATCATTCCATTTTGTTCTAAAGTACCCTCTCCTAGCCACCTTATTTCTTGAATTGCTGTTATATGCATTTGATAGTCAACCAGCTCCCGGGTTAGTTCTTCAGCCGCTCCATCTCGATATAGTACCGTACATTTCATGTTCCAAATCTCAAGAGTCCTTTAACGTTCCGAGGTCGTTGTCCAAATAAGTCAGCCCGAATTCGAGGATTATGTATCTGTTTCGTAACAAAATAGTTGTTACAAAGGTGGGGATGTTAACCCCACGCTTCAACCCCCAACATGGAGGACCAGGGTGTTTCTCTTTGTCTGTTCTCTACCCTTTGACCTGTCCGGCTTGGGAGGCCCTGCTGCTAGCTACGCTACCGCCGGCATAGCTCTCAACCAAAACACCATCAGGGGATATATATATATATATAACATGAAGTAGTACGATGTAATAATGAGAGAGATCAAAGAGATGCCAGGAATACTAGTTGGAGGTAATAATATAAATAATATACGCTATGCAGATGACACAGTATTGGTGGCGGATAGATCAACAGAACGACAACAATTGTTAGACACTGTAGTAACAGAGAGTGCAAGGAAACAACTCTCCTTGAATATTGTGGGGTGGTAAAGATAATAACTTAGAATAAGGACAAGTTCTCTCTCTCTCTCTCTCTCTCTCTCTCTCTCTCTCTCTCTCTCTCTCTCTCTCTCTCTCTCTCTCTCTCTCTCTCTTCTTGCATATACTGTACATATGTCCACATACACTAGCATTTAGTCTGTTGAAGTGTGTCTATGTATGTACGCGTGTTCATGCACACCAGTCCACCCAGACCTTAAATAACACAATGGGGTCGTGGTCAATACTACGTTCAATTTTACACGCCTCCTACCCCGCCCCCTTCTTTCTATGTGCTCACTGAACCGTAACATCCAGCACCGTATATAACTACACCCGAGATTTCCGTAGTCATTTACAGATCCGTACGTGAGGTGAGTATGCAGTTTTTTTTCTCTATAAACAGTTTTTCTATTGAACATTTTCTTCGACTAACATTCTTTTCAATTAACATTTTTTTCAATTCTTATTTTCTCTTCATTGCTTCTATTTTTCCATGCATTTGTTCCTCTCGTCCTGTCATCACCTTCTAATGTAGTCACAGAAGCTCTCCTTGACTGTATGTTGTGTTTGTGAATGTGTTTGTTTGCTGATGAAGGCTAACCGCCGCAACGTTCTGTATGTGTCGTAACTCTGTTATGTAAAGCTGCATTACTTTGTGTCATTATATTGTTTATCCTAATACATAACATGATATGTTTTAAAATGCTCACTCAAAGGAAAGGACTGATGGATGATACACATACGTCACAAATATCAAGAAAACAGTAACAATGGTGATATCAAAGAAAATGTTGACACCATGTGGCATAGAAATAGAAGGAAAAATTCTTAACTAGTGGATAATTTTAGATACTGTCATAGTGTAGAAAGAAGTAATAAAGTCGAAGGTTGAATAAAAGTTTGTTTATTTGCGTAAGATGACAAGCCGTGTCTGCCTTGCTGGAATATCGGATGTTGACTACCCTTCACAACAACCATACGTCACGATTGAGCATCTCTCTCCGCTTTCACTCATAATGCTCAATCGTGCTGTATCTCTAATTCCCCACTAGATCCTAATTATAACCCAAACTACACATACTGTTACACCTCCCCATGTTTATTAAAGAATTTTCCTTATAAAGGAAAAATCTTTACTCCTAATCCCCTTACTCTATTCCCTCTTTTTCCTCTAATCTTCCATAGTTCTTCTAATCCTCCCCAAACCAACTCCAATTTAATTAAACATTCTATTTCTTTAACTCTTTCCCCAGCTATATAATCAACCCACTTCTTCTTCCATTTTACCTCTATACCTCGTACCATGTACTGTAACCCTTTTTTTAACTTACCATTTCTACTCTTCTTTCATTTCCCCAAACTATATAGCAATCCACTATATATTCCTTGGCTCCTCAAGTTCCTATATAAAATATGCATATTATAAACAAAATGGCTCGTAAAATCGTATTTGTACAACTGGCATTAGGAAATCACTCGCATTTCTCAATACAAGACAACCCGAACAACGAGAACAACGTATTTAGAAGAAGTAAAGAAGGGGTGCACCAAGTAAAAGGAATAAATAGTCAAGATAAGCACAAAGAAACGCATATTCCACACAACCACATTTACCTCCTTTGCCAATAAAAAAAAATTTGTACAATCAAATTTTTTTTCTTATAAATACGTCATACAAAAATAGATCTTTGTTTTCTATAAACCAAGTTGATATAATGTTTTACAAGCTTTATATATACAACCCTTTATGAAATAGACCTTTTTACGTAAGTTTCAAGCCTTATATCTTCAACATTTAAAATTTCCAACCACAATCTTGTCCAAATTGCGTTATCTCACCTTTTAGCATGAGATCATGTTCAATTTTTATGAACACCTTTAATATAATTAAAGCTGGTTTTTCACAGCACCTATTTCTTGCCCCCTTCATGTCCCATGATCTGCCCTTTATCCCCCTATGTATTTCTTCTATATGCTGCTATTCACAGTTTTTCCCTTAAACTTCTATCTAGTTATACTCTACTTATATATTCGAAGCTTTTCAAGCAACCTAACCTTCTCGGCAGCCTATGTCTCCATACCCTCCCTCAATAATTTTATAATTCCTTTCTGAACGAAAGCCCCCTGTATTTGAAAAGTTAACTAATATTCTAACCAAACTTAAAACCAATTCATTAACCACATCACTTAATCTATCAATCCAACTGTTTACGCAAAACTAAATCAAAACAAGGCGTCACAATTATCCAATTAAAACACATTTTCAAAATTAATATGGCATGCATTTTATCAACCCAAAAGCAAATATTATATCATTATTAGACACTTTTACGGTCCAATAGTGTTTTACTCAAAGCACTATAAACTCAACGATCCTAACTTACTTAAACTAACTTTTTATAAAACCAAACCAAGCATGAAATAAAACATAATACATATACATATAGCATTGAAACATAGTCTCAATAAAATAATCACTTAACAACCATCATTGCCCAGTTACACGAAAATAAAACCCCAAGTGAATAAACAAAGATTTTCCAAGTAAACTTTCTTAAAATTATTACGTATAGTGGCCCCAACAACCATACTAATAATGTACCAGATCTCTATTTATTCAGGCCATTCCATTTATATATTTCCTAACTCCATTCTCATTTTCCTACCTCATCATAGCCAATTGCTAACCAGAGACATACTTCCCAGTATATCAATAATACCAAAAACTCCCCACCAAATTCTCTATAAAACTTCCTACAACTCTCTGTAAGCGAACCGCTTTTAAATTTAAAATATATTTCCTAACTCCATTCTCATTTTCCTACCTCATCATAGCCAATTGCTAACCAGAGACATACTTCCCAGTATATCAATAATACCAAAAACTCCCCACCAAATTCTCTATAAAACTTCCTACAACTCTCTGTAAGCGAACCGCTTTTAAATTTAAATTGTTCATTAAAATTATGATTGACAAAACTGAAGATATTTCCCTTATCCCCCATTTCACATTCTCACAGAAAAGATATGTTAGATTGAGTTAGTGCGCACTTAGGAAAATAAGAAAAAGAAAGGAAAAAGTAAGAAGCAATCACACTTCTCTTTCCATACATACTTTATGAATAAAGTTTCAGAATTTATCTTCAGTTTCCGTCAATAATAATTGTTATTATCAAAAAAAATATTGATTCAACACTACTAGCTTTTTTTTTTCTTCATTCCTCTCGTCAATTTCAAGTTTACCATTCCAAGTAAACCCACCAATTCAATGCTACCTATGTGTATCTGTTACTTACAGACCAATATCCAAATCTTATAAGCATATCTGCCGATATCAATGATAACAAATAGTACAAACATCAATTCCTCCTTTTTCTAGCCTAACTCCAAACACATCATACTACCCGGAAAATCCTCTTAATTAATCACTGTAAACTACAGTACAAGTCCTCTTATCTATACTAATGTAGTATTCACCATCCACTCACCTATTTACTTGTGGCCCTACCTGCCAATTATTTCCCTTCAATTTGTCCAAGCTACTAAAAAAATCAACCATCAATTCCACCCCATAGAGAAATAACCAAATATATACATATACTTCATTCAAAACTACCTCCATATTGATTATAAAAATACCAAGAGTCATCTTCTTCATTTTCGAATTCTAACACTTATAAATTGCTATCTGCAATATTCTCTACTTATCTACTTCCTACGGTTCCACTTCTTCAATAACTCCAAATTTCTTTGAACCAATGCTAATTCTACATCAATGTCTTCTTCTTCGTACAATCCATTTGTTTCCTCCATACTACTACTACTTGACTCTGACTTTTCATCCATTTCTTCTTCTTCGTCTGTATGTCTCTCTTTAGCTGCCGCTAATCTCTTTTGTTCAATATCCCATCTAATTTGTCGATCACTATTCCTCAAGGATCTTTCTAGTAACGGCATATCCTCCCCGCTCGTTGAATAATCCCTAATTCTCCTCTGTCTTTTCACTTCTCTATCTCTTTGTCTATCCATTCTTCTTTTCGTTGCCTGTCTAGTGTTCCTAAACGGAGCACTTATTTCCTCCTCCATACTATCATAATGAGTCTCATTCAACTTTTCTTCTTCTATTGTTTTCGGTATCGTCTGTTCTTGAGTATCATCAAAACCTGGAGTTGCTAACAAGCGATTTTGTGTTGGATCTCTTCTAACGCCTGGGGTTACTGTAGCACCTCTAACGAGTTGTTCATCTAAAAACCTTGTGTCTGAATAATAATTATTATTATTATTATATTCTATCTCTTCTTCATCTCTCCTTAAGTGTTCCACGTGTGCCCTTGCTACATGTCCCGTGACCTGGTTCTTAATTTTATACGATACTTTACCTAGTTTTTCCAAAATATAATACCCTGGAATCCAACGATTATCAAATTTAGAGTTTCTCCTATGCTTCTTGTAATAGACCCTATCACCAACCTTAAATTCCTGCAAGTTTGTATTTATATTCTTGTACTTTTTCTGCCTTTCCCTAGCTTTAATTATATTATTCCTTAGTCCTACGTGTGCTTTATGCATTTCCTGTATTATAACCTCTTGAAAGTCTTCACCCATATATTTCCGTCTAGGTTTTAATAGATTGTCTATAGGTAGTATCGGTTCTCTCCCGTATATTAAATAATATGGTGAAAAACCCGTGCTTTCATTTTGATTAGTACGAATGGCGTTAAGGGCAGGTCCTAAAAACAAATCCCAATCCCTTTCATGTTCATCTACAATCTTTGATATAATGCTATATAACGTCTGATGTTGACGCTCGTTTCTAGCATTGGAAGTAGGTCTATAATATGATGTCTTTATATGTTTTATATTTAAATCATTTAACAACTTTTCAAATTTCTTATTTATAAATTCTTTACCATTGTCTGTAAGTATACTTTGTGGACAACTAAATCTTGGGACAAACTCTTGTAAAAAAATATTGACTACTGTATCTGCACTCTTATCCGGAATTGCATAAACCTCCGGCCAAAGACTGTAAACATCTACTATATGAATCAAATACACGTTTCCTGACAATGTTCTGGGGTGTGGACCCGATATATCTAAACTAATCTTTTGCATTGGGAACTGAGGAATGTCAGTATCCTGCAAGGGACACTTTATTGTTTTCATGTTCCTCAATCTGCACTTCTCACAGGTATCCACATATTTATATGCAGATTTAAATAAATTTGGCCAGTAATATTTACTTGTAAGCGCCTTCACCAATTTGTCTCTACCTAAATGTCCATTTTCATCATGATATGCCTTTAAAAGTTCATTTTCTAAATGTTTTGGAATGTATTTCCTCAGTTGTTCGTTCCTTTCAGACATGTAGTATAAATGTCCATCCTCTTGTAAAACCAAATAATTCCTTTTATATTTGTTATCTTCTGTTTCTCTTAATTTTTCTTTTATTTGTATCACTTTTGGGTCTAGGTCCTGCTCCTCTTTCATGTTAAATTTTTCTAAGTGTAGATCATCTTCTCTATGTTCAGACTCTTGTTCCGATGGTAGACTATCAAATTCTTCTCTATTTATTATAGCAGAATCTAAAATATTTACTTGCCAATTTCGATCGTCAATCTCTGGTTCTCCTTCATCTTCTGTGTCACCTGACGACTGTGGATAGGGAATCCTAGACAGTAAATCAGCGCATGTGTTAATCTTACCTGGAATGTACTCAATTTTCGTATTATATCCCTGTAAGTTCAATGCCCAGGTTTGTATTTTCCTGTTCTGCACTGGGGCTTCTAAAAAAGACTTTAAAGGCATATGGTCAGTTCTAATAACAAAATTTGCGTTATGTAAGTAGTAATTTAGTTTTTGAAGAGCGTAATGTATTGCGTAAGCCTCCTTCTCAATAGTCGTCCACTTTCTTTGTGATCTGCTAAGTTTATGCGACAAGAAGTATATAGGCCTTTCATTTTTAACCCCTGGTATTCCAGACTCTTTTCCTTCATATGGTTGCACCAAACACGCTCCTACTGCATTGTCTGAAGCATCTGTGTACAGTATCAACTGTTTGTTTAAGTCTGGATGCGTCAACAGTGGTACCAGTGTTAAACTGTTTTTCAAATACTCGAACGCTTTTTGACACTCGTCATCCCACTTAAACCTAGCGTACTTGCCTGTTAAGTTTGTAATAGGTTCAGCTATTTTTGAAAACGCTGGGACAAACCGCCTATAATACGCGCATGTTCCTATAAAGGCGCGTACCTCCTTAACGTTAGTTGGAGCAGGTAACTCTTTAATAACCTTTATTTTGTCCTGGTCTGGTTTTATACCTTCTCTATTTATAATATACCCCAAATATTTTGTTTCTGTCTTTAAAAATTGGCATTTACTGAGCTTTAACTTCACATCATGTTTTCTTAACCTGTCAAACACTAACTTTATATGTTTCAAATGATCCTCCACATTTCCAGAAGTAAAGATCAGAATATCATCAATATAAGCAAGAGCGAACCTTTGCATACCTTCTAAAACTTCATTTATTAAGAGCATGTAGTGAGATGGCGCAGTTTTGACTCCAAAAGGCATACGTAAAAATTCATAAGAACCCATATGAGTACAGAAAGCACTTTTTCTCTGCGCGTCTGCCGACATCGGAATGCACCAAAATCCTGCTCTTGCGTCTAACGTCGTAAAAAATGTAGCGCCATTTAGCAACCCCAAAATATCATCTATCACTGGTAGTGGATATGCTACATTTTTAGTAATTTTGTTCAACGCCCGATAGTCGCAACAGAATCGACTCGAACCATCAGGTTTGGCCACAATTACCACCGGAGATGACCACTCTGATTTTGATCTTTTGATTATCCCTGCTTTCAACATTTCTTCTATTGCCTTTTCTACAATTTCTCTATTTCTTAAGGGAGTTCTATATGGTTTTAAGCTAATCGGCGGATGGTCTCCCGTATCTATCTCCATTGTTACCGTTTTTGTCTTACCCAACTCTAAATCACTAATTGCAAACACATCCTGATTCTCCTTTATAAACTGTTCCAATACTTCTTTATTTTCTGGTGAAGTCTTTAACTGTGCCAACAATTCCTGTTCTCTTGTCTGTTTATCTAGTGAATGTATTTGTGCTGTATTTCTTTTGAATGGATGGATCAATTCATTCATTCGTGTGTTTCCTCTACTTCCGCGTCCGCGTCTGTTATTACTTCTTTCACTAGAATACTGTGAATAATTAGTTCCCGGCATTTCTACTCTATCCGTTGCCAATATTTCACTAACGTTCTGTTCTATTTTCGCTACTACACACCCTCTGTATAATTTAATTTCTCTACCTGTGTTGTTAATCACCATAACTGGAAAGGTTAAGTGTTTATCTAACGCTATTATTCCATCCGGAACTTCCAAACCAGGCTCATCAATTATTTCCTCTTGTAATTCAGTGATTCTGACTGTGTTTCCTTCTACATAATATGGGTTTTTCTTCAGCTTCACTTGTATCAAATTAACCGACTGTGGTTTTAATGTCGTTGTCATTTTAACTCTAACTAGTGCTGATATATGCATGTCTTCTTGCATATCTATATAGACGTCCCTGAATTTTAATTTGTGTAAATCATATAAAAGTCTTACTCCATTTTTTATTAAAAAATCTCTTCCTATTAACATGTTTCTATTTAACCCCTTGACTACATGAAAAAGGTGTCTTATGTTGATCCCTCCTAACTTAAAATTTATCATTGTTTGTCCCACTACTTGTAAATTCTGTCCCGTAACAGAGTGTAAATTATTATGACTCTTAAATACTCTACAATTTCTTACTATATTATATAGAAAACTTTCTTTTACTACACTAACCTGAGCTCCCGAATCAATTAATGTACGAACTCTATACTTTCCTATTTCTAATATACAAGAGCTATAATCTGTTTTATCTTCTATAAATTTCTTGACTTCATCTAGTTGAAAATATTCTCTGTTCGAGCTATTATACCTGTTATTAACATATTCTCTAACCCTTGGGACCTTATTATTTACCCACCTATCATAGGTCCTGCCTAATAGGTAGGGCGCCGATTTTCCTGTGTTCTTGTACCTGTAAAATTCCTGTATCCATCTACAACATTCCTACTCACCCTATTATTGTCATGTCTACCCTGTGTATTCGACTGGACACGCCTGTTATTACAAAACCGAAAAACATGTCCCCGTTGACCACAATTCCAACAGACAATATTTGTACTATTTGTGTTACCTACTGTTTCTCTTGTAGGGTATCTCATATTTCTTCTTTCCTCATTATCATACCTATTTCTACCTTGTAACGTCTGTATACCTCCTCTCCTATTCCATCCGAATCTTGTTTGTCCTATTTCCATAGGTTCCTCAACTCTGTCATCTCGATTACTTCCCACTTCTCGTCCTGTTCTTAATCTAAACCTACGTCTCAAATTTTCTTCTTGTACCGCGATATCCACCGCTTGTGATAACCTCTCAGGGTTTTCCCTCATTAATTTAAGTTTCAAACCATCAGACTTTATGCCATCCACAAAGATCCCTACCAACATCCTTTCCACCTCCTCTCCTCGTACATTCTGTCCTAAGAATGCTTCTTCAGCCAGATTAATCAATCTATCGCTAAACAATTGTACCGTCTCTCCGTTATTTTGTTTAGCCTGCCTCAACACCGAAAATGCATGTTGTGGATCCGTTATTTCTGCATATTTCCTTGCTAGGTCTTCCTTGAATTGTTCCCATGTCTCATCTACTCTAGCTTCTAGCTTTCTTCTTATATGATCCGAGACCGGTTCCGTTGCCGTCTGATAAGCCAACCTCATTTTTTCTACATCTGTTGCTGAGATTAAATAGGCATATTTTTCTATGGAAGTGATCCATTTTTTATATTCCCTGGCCTGTCCAGTAAACCTCAAAATTTCTGTTGTCAATCCTTGTTGGTTGATTATCATATTTAATTTTCCTACCGCTGTTCCCACTCCCGTCAACACCTGGGCCAAGTTGTCTGGTTCCGTCATGCTGAAAATACCGAAAGAAAGCAAGCAAAGAACAAAAAAAACACACAATTTCAATCTCCTAATTTAAGGAGGATGCGCTAGGGTGTCCTGTTCCGCCATGCTGAAAATACTGAAAGAAAGCAAGCAAAGAACCAAGAAACACACAATTTCAAATTATTTGTTTCTAAAAACTGGTTAATTAATTATCCTATTTATGAATCACATAAATTTACTAATTTACAACACACAATTCCCACAGTCCATAAAACTGTTCAATTAGTTATTTAGTTCCAAAATCGCAAAAATTTCACTTTGTTAATCCCTAAAGAGCACCAGTTGTAATATTAATTACACGAATCACCATCAATATCCTGTCAGCGTAGAGGAAGGAAGAACCCTGTCTTCAATAACTCATATTGAAACCAAAAAGTTCACTATAAATCCTCATACCTGTTTCTTAGAGTACAATAATGTTTTAGACTCTGCTCTAACTAAGAAATTACGGCACATCACCGGAGATCCAGGAAATACAAATTGTCTCTTTAACTAAACAGTTACCTTCTTTTGCTCGCTGACGGATCCAGTTCACTTACACGAGCCCGCATCAACTGACAATTAGTTCCAGAGTTCCGGTGGCGGAGTTCAGATATCCCCTCTCGTCCTCAGATAATTTCGTCCTTCTCGTGGGCTGCTGGACACTCTTCCTGCTTGGGTCCCGTCTCATGGGATGCCTGGATTATTTTCGACCCCTGGTTGGGTCCCTTCCTTGATTCTCGAGTGGGTATTTCATCGTCATTTGGGATGGGTCATACATTTGGGTCGTAGGATTTACAAGGCCCAAAAAATTGTCAAGGTCAACCGAAGCCCAATGACAATTAGTTTCAAGAAGCCCGATCACGAATTTACGAGGCTTTTTCCATGATTAGTTGAGCCCGACAAATGTTCAACTTGAATTTCTGATTTTCTCAAGGTCCCAGGACAGGATGGCTCTTCTTGAAAAACGATAGGATTCATGCAACGGCCATGGGAGGCCCCTTGAATTTGATAACGTTCATTGGCTGGCGCTTGGAAATAGTAAGCCTTTTCTTTTGAAACTCCAGAGTTCAGATCGCGGCCCTGGAAAGCGTTGAAGGCTGAGATTCAGTTAACGGCCATTATCAGTGTCCTGATGACCTTACAATTCAGCCACGGCTCTAGAAAAGCCTCTTGATACTTTTATCTTCTGAGTTATATAGTACTTCGCGTGGTAGCCGGACGGCTCAATTCAGAATCCTGGACATACGGCTCCATATTTACTTCTGTCATAGTGTAGAAAGAAGTAATAAAGTCGAAGGTTGAATAAAAGTTTGTTTATTTGCGTAAGATGACAAGCCGTGTCTGCCTTGCTGGAATATCGGATGTTGACTACCCTTCACAACAACCATACGTCACGATTGAGCATCTCTCTCCGCTTTCACTCATAATGCTCAATCGTGCTGTATCTCTAATTCCCCACTAGATCCTAATTATAACCCAAACTACACATACTGTTACAATACCTATGGGTATATATTAGTGGTTCTCAACCTTTTTTGGCCCGTGCCCCATTCACCATATTTTCAGAACGTCATTCCCCCTTTCATATTTCCTACCTAAAAATCCCCCCACCCTTACACAGTATACGTAAAAATGGAAGGTAAATATGTTAAAACAGGTCTAGACATCCACATAAAACGTGATTTGTGGGTCTACTTACTTTATAAAATGAATTTTAGAAGGATGAGACGTGCATAACTGTAAAGTATGAAGGAAAAACAATATCAAGTAATCGGTTCTTGTATTGACGCGATCTTGAAATGATCTTCACCTACCCCCCCCCCCCCCCCCCTGGAAACCCTAAAATTCCCCCCTGGGGGAATTCCCCACCGGTTGAGAACCACTGGTATATATATAACATCAGACGGAAGATGTACAACAGAGATTAAGAGCAGAATAGGGCAAGCAAAAACCGCATTTAAGAAAATGAAGAGTATCTTATGCAATAAGTCACTATCACTGAATGTAAGAAAGAGAGTGCTGAAATGCTATGTAGAACAAGTTTTGCTGTATGGCAGTGAATCTTGGAATGTAAATGAACAAATTAAGAAGAAATTAGAAGCAACAGAGATGTAGTTCCTGACACGATTGTTTTGAATTCATTGGACTGCCAGAGTAACTAACAACAACCGCCTGAAACAGTCTAATGAAACTAGAACATTATATACAACAATAAGAAAGAGACAATCATCTTTCTTCGGGTCATGTGATGAGAATAGAGGCATTGGAGAGCATCGTGACAACTGGAAAGATCGAGGGGAAGAGAGGCAGAGGCAGACCAAGAGAAATGATGCTGGATGGATTGAGACGGTGGCATGGAGAAATATCAGCAGCAGAGTTGATCCAGAAAACCAAAGCCCGAGATCTGTGGACAGCCATGAACGCCTACGCCAGCTTGCAGAGCACTTGATGATGATGATGATGATGATGATGATGATGATGATGATGATGATATATCTGTATGTACATGTATATATGCGCCAAGTCTCCATGGCCAACGGTTAACGAGATTGTTCGTAATCCCTTATATCCACGTGGGGAAAACAGCAGCTACGAGAATCGGCAGCGGTTCGCGCCGCGGTGGTAACTTACGGGGGAATTGAGCCGATCGTTCAGAAAGCAATGACAGACTACTGAACGTAAAAAACTTGGCCAATACATCAACAGCAGGTGAAACATGTTGGTGTTGACTGCAACGTCCTGTAAGGGATATGCAACGTTTAAAAAAATTACACACACATATATATATATATATATATATATATATATATATATATATATATATATATATATATATATATATATATATATATATATATAGAGAGAGAGAGAGAGAGAGAGAGAGAGAGAGAGAGAGAGAGAATGAAATTGTAAGTAACACTTGAACCTTTGGTGATGTCTACACATTACTAAAACACGATCTACAGAAACATAAAATGAAATGCTAAATGAAAGTTTTGAGGGTGTCGAACCGATACAAAATACGTAAATAGACATTGTACCAAATGCAGAGATCAATACTCGATCGATAGAACTAGAGCATCCAAAGCTGAACTGATCTGGTAGTGTCTACAGTAACAGAGAAAGCTGGTAGACACGACACACGTACCATGACTGTCCTAATGGTACAAGAAGAATACAATTAATTGGCACTATTTAACAGCCTAGTTTGCTGACAACCCAATAGTGAAGGATCAAGATCTATTGAGAGTCAAATAATTGTCTGGAGCATTCACCCAGAAACTGCTTTTCTATATTTTTTTTTCTCTTTTTCTGTCATTGTCCAGGTTTGGTAGTATTGAATTGGTATGAAGATTGTGTTGTGGAGTGCTTTCTTGGTATATATTTATATGTGTTTGTTCTTTAGTATCGTTGCCATTTGTCCAATGAGTTGGTTTCCTTATTTTCCATGTGATGATATTATACTTCCTAACTACGTGAAGCGCTTTACTTGTTTCAGGGGGTGTATATTTAGATGAATCTTTGTTGTTTTTCTTCTATGGTTATTGTCATTACCTATGTTTCGCCGGTGCTAATTTTCATGTTGTGTTCCTTAAACACTTCGATTAGACTGTTTATGTGGCTTGTAATTCTGCTGATTTTGCTATTAGTGCTTGATCGTGGGCAAATATGAGTTCTTTAATGGTGTAATTTGTTGTTGGTTTTTACCTCCGTGCTCTGTCCATTATGCGGTGTTGTTACGGTCTCAGTTTGGCTGTTTCTTTACATTTGCTGTCTATGTAGGTTATGAACAAAAAAGGGGGACATAATTTTCGTACTCCGCACCTATGGTGTAGGGGTCTTGGTGCCTTCCATTTGTTCTTATCGTAAATTAATTTTTGTTATATAAGCTTCCACATACGTGTGTTAGATGTATACTCTTTCCATATTGTTTAAGGATTTCCCACAGCGTGCTTCTATCTACTCTATCAAATGCCTTGTCTTGGTCAACAAAGGCTAAGTAGAGTGTTTCATTAAATTAGATTGATTTTTCTATAACTTGTCTATAAGCAAAGAAGGCATCTGTGCATCTGTTGCTTTTTTTTTGTTTTTGTTTTTTGTTTGCTAAATCCAAGTAGTTTTGTTACGCTTAGGTGGGGTTTATTATAGGTCGTAGATCTTTTCTAGAGAATTTTGCAAAATATTTTACCAGTATGACTCAAAAGGAACAGGGCTCTGTACTGTGTGCAGTCTCTTTTACTGCCTTTGTTATGTTCCAAATTGAGATAATTATACCGCTTCCCCAGTCTTGTAGTGTCTGTTGTTCTATCTAAACATGGTTAAATAAACTTTGTTGCTATGTTGTTCCTACTTCTCTTGCTGCTTTAATTAGTTAATTTGGTATTTCTGTTTTGTCCCGATGATTTATTTACTGGGGCTAATCTGATGGCGCCTCTAATTTCTTTTCAGTATTTTTGGTTCAAGTTCCTTGATGGCATTTGTGTCGATTTCCTGAAATAATGTAGCATCTGGTGGAATGTTATTATTGTCACAACCGTTCTGTTTACTTAAAATAATGAAAGACAAAACATTCCGCTGACTGTGTTATAGTTTAACTTAAATAGGTGGTATTGTGAATAATGTTTTTGTCGTTAACATGTCGCCTTATGTTATGCACACGAATAGTAAACCCAACTATACGCATACAAGGCGAAGCGACAACTCTGATGGACATGAATCGAGCTATTATTCATTCATTCATTCATTCATTCATTCATTTATTCATTTATTCATTCATTCATTCATTCATGCATTCATTCATTCAGTAGCATGTCCTTTGCTCTCATAACAATCTTCCTTGCATGTCCTCACTCTCATAACAACCTTCCGGACAACCTCTCGATCATAAGCTCGATGTCCTGCGTCCGACACACCCATCTGAAAATCATACGCCACATACTGCACCCATCTTCTCTTTGGCCTTTCCCTTCCTCTCTTCCCAGGCATATAACCCACCATTATTGTTCTCAAAATACTTGAATTATCTTTGTGTGTTGCAATTGGAAAGATACATTCTCTTATAAATCTAATTTTTGTAGGGTTGTAGTTCTATCTGGAGGAATGTACGAGGGCATCAAGCAAGCTGTCGGTCCATCAAAAAATAAGATGGCCCCTTTACGATCAACTGAGGGGGTAATCATAAAAGATCGAGCGAAATAAATGGATCGCTGGGTAGAACACAACTCAGAGCTATACTCAGTGGATAACACTGTCAGCGAAGAAGCTCTGGAAGCCATCGATCAACAGTCCGCCATGCATGCCCTGGATAACGAACCTTGCCTCACAGAAATCAGCGAAACACTAGACTCTCTCAAATCCGGCAAGGCACCTGGAAAAGATAGTATTCCACCTGAAATTTTAAAATGTAGCAAAGAAACAATCATCTGAGAACTATTTCAGCTCTGCTGGAAAGAAAAATCTATACCACAAGATATGAAAGACGCAAACATCGTTACCCTTTATAAAAACAAAGGCGACAGAAGCGACTGCAACAACTATCGCGTCATTTCCCTACTCAGCATTACATGCAAGATTTTTGCCAGAGTAATCCTTAAAAGATGACACATTCTTGCTGAAAGAATCTACCCCAAATCGCAGTGCGGATTTAGACCCAACAGGTCCACCAACGATATGATTTTCTCAGTCCGGCAGCTCCAAGAGAAATGCAGAGAACAGAGGAAGCCATTATATATTGCCTTCATCGACCTGACAAAGGCATTTGACCTCGTGAGCAGAAGCGGCCTTTCTAAGGTCCTTGAAAAGGTTGGATGTCCACGCACCCTTCTTAGTCTCGTGAAATCATTCCACGAAAACATGCAGGGGAGCATTTTATTTGACGGCTCAGCATCCCAGTCATTCAGCATCAGCAGCGGAGTAAAGCAGGGCTGCATTAGGTTTTCAATACCATTCTGTGTTGTGGATAGCTAGACTGTATCATCAGCATATCCAATCTCTTGTATGTCATGACCACCGATATTTAGGGCATCATATTGCTCCCTGTTTATATCATTTCTAACATTTCTCATTATATTTTCGGCGTACAGGTTAAACAAATAGGGGGACAGCGCTCAGCCCTGACTGACTCCTTGCTTGATGTCAACCCAATCTGATGTCTCGCCATCTATTTTAACCTATGCTTGTTGGTCTAGATCAGTGGTTCTCAACATTTTTTGGCCCATGTACCCCTTCACCATATGTTTAAAATGGGGTTCCCCCTTTCGTATTTTCTCCCTATAAACCGCCCCCTTACACAGTATACGTAAAAATGGAAGCTAAATTTAATAACATGTACTCTCTTGCAATGTGATTCAACTGGCTAAAGTCAAGTACCACATGCTTCACTCCTTCCTTCACCAGCAGACTTTGCCCATGTCTCTTCTGCCCAGTATGGTTTATATAACTGGCGTACCCAGGGCAATGGTATTTGTCTGTATTTAGTTCCTCGAGCATGAGGACATCAAAATCATATATTAGCCTCTCCAATACAGGACCTCTCTGCTTGGCACTACGACAATTCCAGTATCCCACTCTTACATGGTTCAAAACCTAGTCCCTCCACTTTTCGTTTTGTTCTCCTGGCGCCTGCCCTCCTATTTCTATGCCTTCTTCTCACACCATTTCCTCGTCTTCTCCTCCTCACTCTCTCTTCGCTAACCTCTGAAAGATGTGTCAAGCGCAGAGCACGTGCTCCGTGGCTCCGTCGACGATTCCCGTGTTTAATTAATTCCATAAGCAAAGTTTGGATAATGCAGGAAATAACCGGTCACCCTAGCATTGCCTGCTTGCTAGGGAAAAGGCAGGGGATGTCCCGCAGGAGTCCATACGCCTGGTGCCGCCCCGCACGCCTGCTAGTTGTCCAACGGCCACGATCAGTTTACGCATGGCCATCCAGTTCCTCAGCACGCTGGTCCACCTTGAACTTGGGGGGTTTATATTTGGAGTTTTCCGTCTCCTAGATGGACTGCTGTCCAAAGATAAGGGTTCCAACTACCCGGGAGAGGGGTTAGAGCAGTTCTGACTCGCTTGGCAGGCACGTCTCCCAGCATATGAGCTATTTTCTAAGGAACTCAGATCCCACCCTGAGATCCCGCCTCGCCCTCTGTGCCCACCGCCAGATGGTCCGCGGCTGCTTATTGGGTATTCGCAGCTAACCTCTATATCTAGAGGCCGTTCCACGATCCGCCACCTGTGAATGCGCTGGGTTGGGGATGGTCGCCAGGGTATACAAATGGAGATTGGTGGCTAAAGTTGGAACATCATAAATGTACATGCCACAGTGGACTGTTTTGTCAGAAAGGAACACTATGACTGGCTTAAGGAATTGGAGGAATTACCAGGTGATGTGAGTAGAATAGTAAAGAGGGAAAAATAAAAAGACTGGGAAGAGTATGGAGAAACCCTAAATAAAAAGTACAAGGAGGCAACTAGAAACTTCTACAAAAAGATAAGTGCAACGCGAACCAGAGGAGAACCCTTTGACCCAACTGAAATAATTAACAGCGAAAATGGAGAACCAATAAGTGAACAAAAACAGATCCTAATAAGATGGAAGCAGTATTTCGAACAACTTCTCAACATCCCATCAGATGTTACAGGAATTCAAGAGACCTACACAGATGTCACTGAAGAACTAGAACCAGACATACTAAAAGAAGAAATTATAGAAGCCATCAGATTAGCCCCATTGAACAAATCACCGGGACAGGATGAAATACCAAATGAACTAATTACAGCAGCAAGAGAAGTAGGAACAGCTTGGCTACATAGACTATTCAACCATGTTTGGGTAGAACAACAGACACCACGAGACTGGGGAAACGCCATAATTATCCCAATTTGGAAAAACAAAGGCAGCAAAAGAGACTGCACACAATACAGAGGCATTTCACTGTTGAGTCATACTGGGAAAATATTTTGCAAAATTCTCGAAAAAAGATTACGAACTACTTTAGAACCCTAGCTAAGCGAAACGCAACTTGGATTTAGGAAAAACAAAAGATGCACAGATGCCATTTTTGCTCTTAGACAACTTATAGAAAAATCAATCGAATTCAATGAAACACTCTATTTAGCCTTTGTCGACCAAGAAAAGGCATTCGATAGGGTAAATAGAAACAAGCTGTGGGAAATCCTTAAACTATATGGAGTGAGTACACCTCTAACAAACCTATGTAGAAGTTTATACAACAGTGAATGCACAGTGAGAGCAACTGGAGGACACTCAGAACCCTTCACCATAAGATCTGGAGTACGACAAGGTTATGTCCTGTCCCCTCTCTTGTTCATAACATATATAGACAACATATGTAAAGAAACCAGCCAAGCAGAGACAGCAAGAATACCGCATGACGAGAACACAGAAGAAGAACCATCTGCAAATCTAACCATTAGAGAACTCCTGTTTGCGGACGACCAAGCACTAATAGCAAAATCAGAAGCTGAATTACAAGACCACATGAATAGTCTAAACGAAATGTGTAGGGAACATAACATGAAAATTAGCACAAGCAAAACAGACGTAATGACTATAACTAAAGAAGAACAAACAACAACAATTCACCCAAACGAACATCCCTTGAAACAAGTAAAGAGTTTCAAGTACCTAGGAAGTATAATATCATCAAATGGCAGATCAGAAGACGAGATCGAAAATAGGTGCAATAAGGCAAATCAACTCCTTGGACAAATGGCACCAATACTAAAGAACAAACATGTATCAATAACTAGTAAGAAAGCACTTTACAACACAATCTTCCTACCAACTCTGTGCTACCAATGCCAAACCTGGACAATGACAGAAAAAGAGAAAAGAAAAATCACAACAACAGAAATGAGGTTCCTGAGAAGAATACTCAACGTATCAAGAATAGATAAGATCAGAAATGAAGAAATCAGGACTAAAGTGGGGGTTAAAGCAGCACTAGATTTTATTAGAAAGCAGAGGGTCAAATGATTTGGCCATGCAAGTAGGTTACCAGTCAACAGCATGCCACAACAAGCAATGATGTACAGACCAGATGGAAACAGTGGAAGAGGCCGACCACGTAAACGTTGGACGGAGGGAATAGCAGAATCCATGGGAATGTCGATATATGAAGCCCATAATCGGGCACTCTCACGAAGTTTATACTTCTCCTCGATACCGCAAGGTACAAGAGGAACATGATGAGATGAGATGAGACCAGGTGATAGGCTTCATATTTGGAGACATCAATGCGAAGAACAGAGATTGGGACAGTAGTGGAGAAAACCGACAGGGAATTGCCCTTGTGGATGCCATGGTGGACTCCGATGTGGTCTGCATAATTGATAGTAGAATGGCAATGCGGCCTGGCGATGCAGACACAGCTATTGACTTGGCACTTGTGTCCCAGTCATCTGTTCTTGATGTAAAGTGGGCTGTTTTGAATTACCATGGGAGTGATCACATGCCATGCTCAGTCCTGATCCATAAATCCAGGACAGTTAAGGCTGGGAGAGCGCGCAAGACCTTCCAGTATGAGTGGACCGATAGCCTTCTTGGACGCCTCAGACAGGGGGCATGCAACAGGACTGTTAAAACCCCTTTTTTTGCAGCCCCATGGTGGACCCCAGAAGTAGACCATGCTTGGAAAGCAAAGAGAGCTGCAGTGAAGCAGCTAAGGAAAGTACGACAGACACCCCGAAGCTCACGAGAGGATGTGGACACAGTGGAAAATGTCAAGAAAGACAAGTTGGAGGTTTTCAAGCGCTATGTTGCAGAGACTGAAAAGGCAAAATGGGAATGTTTCATAAAGGAGACTGGAGGTGATAAAAACTACGAAAATTCTGGAAACTGCACAGACAAATGCAAAGAACAGATCGGCCTTTGACAGTGGGAACAATTTATATAGATGATGGTGTGCGCGTGACAACAGACAAAGAGAAAGTCGAGGCGATTCTCCAGATATTTTTAGAGCAGACCAATCATAATGATGCGGACACCATGGATGCAGTTAGAGTGGAGTTGTCTGGCACCACGAAGAATATGCATTATGAAGACAGCATACGGGTTGAAGATGTTAAACATATTTTGAAAAAGACAAAAGACACGGCACCAGGGCCTAACGGGGTTAAGTATGGCTACATGAAGACTTTGAGCGATGTAGACCTGAAGGAGACGACCGACTGCTTTAACCAGAGCTTTAGGACAGCATCAGTACCGCAGGATTGGGTGCACAGCTATCTCATCCCTCTCCCAAAACCATTCAAAGATCATACAAAGCTTAGCGGCTTTAGGATCATCACCCTTCAAAATACATTTCGGAAGATTCTAGAGAAGACAGTCGCTGTCAAGCTGTAAGAGTTTTTGGAAAGGGGGAAGCTTCTTCCAAGAGGCCTGGGGAGCTACAGACCAGGAAAAGATACCTGGTTAATTGCAGCCGCTTTTGACTTTGACGTTTATGAGTGGTTCCAGAGAAGACAGGAAACCATGGCGGCAGCGCATAATCTCGAGGATGCATACAATAGAGTTCGATATTATATTTTAATGACTGCACTAATGGAGAAAGGGGTCAATCCCTTGTTGGTGAACTAGATAATAGCCGCGCTGCATTCTCGTCGGGCTGTTCTCCGTCTGGGTGCATTGACCTCAGAGCCACATATTTTAATCCCGGTACTGCCAAAGGCATCTGCAATCTCACCGGTGCTCTTTAACGTTTATACGAGCAAGATTGCACACATAGAAGCACCAGGGGTTGGAAGGATACTAACATTTGCAGAAGATATTCTTGCATACAGGCAAGGGAGAGATAGGGAGCAAATAGCCCAGGAGCTACAGGCGACAGTAGACACAGTGATTGACTAGTGCACTGAAAAGAGTGCTGTCATTCACCCGGAAAAGGCTGCTGTTTTGTGGTGCTCTCTGGAAAACAGAAATGTGAAAGCTGATGTCCCAAGACTCGCGGTTGATGTTAGAAGCGTCAACAGAGAGAACAAACTAAAGTATCTGGGAATCACATTTGACAGGAGCCTGTCCTTCAAGGACCACGTGGAGACGGTAATGCAATGCACTTAAAACTATGGCTGCAATGGACACAGAGCAGAGCATACTTTTCACACTATACCAGCACTTGATCCTCTCAGTAATTGATTATGGATTAGGACTGCTCACTGTCTCAAAGAGTCAGCTGGTGAAGTTAGAGCTTATACAGAACGAAGCTATGCGGGTCATTCTGGGATGCACCAGAGACACCCTAGTAGTGTGTATGCGATACATCCTTGGTCTGCCGACTGTTTCTGGTAGGCTCAAGATGATGCAGGCGAAGGCATACCTCAGAGTAGCTGCAGACACAGACCACCCACTGCATGAAGCGCTGGACGCAGTTAAGGGTCAACCACTGATAAGAGGGAAATCATGGATGGCTCAGGCGGAGGATACGATCAGACAGGTGTGCCCTTGGAGAACATTAAGCGTGGAGAGGAGTGGGTCAGAGTGCCAGCGGAGCAGTCAGACTTGTGCAGAGTTATAATCACATTAAGCCGGGAGTGCAGGGAGTGGCCAGCAGGGGCCACGGAAGTGGACATCCAGCAATTAATTCAGGACAATGCTCACTCGAGTGATGTAATTATCTACACAGATGGTTCGCTGTCAAGAGGTGAGAGAAGTGGCTGGGGGTTCATAGCCAAAGCTAATGGTCGACGTTTGGTGCAGGAGAGCCTGGCATATGATACCACAACATCCAGCTTAAGAATGGAGGTGGAGGCAGTCACTGCGACTCTCCGCTGGGTGGAGATTACGACACACACGCACATCGTGATTGTAACTGACTCAGAAAGCATGCTGACGAGAGTGAGGACGGGCAAGCTTCGTGCGGAGTGGCTTGTTTCGCTTCGGAGGTCACGGGTGACAAGCATTGCCTGGATCTTTTCTCCGGAGCATGCCGGTGTGCTGGGAAATGACCAGGCGTACAGATTGGCTGGCTCTGCAGAACTTGGTGGAGTATTGATACATGACAAGGCCGACGTGGTTGCGGCCTTGTGGGAGCACGTGTACATCTCGGTGGAGCAAATGGATTATCATGATCTGGCAAGAATGAAACAGCGAGGAGTGACGAGGGGATCTGGCCGACGCTCAACGCTCAGAGGAATTGCGAGACGGAGATATAATCAGATTGCTGCTGGTACTATTGGTGTTGGAGCCCTTCGCTGGCTGCTGAGGATAGGGACGGGGCGCTTATGGGAATGTCCCGAATACTGTGATGTCTATTCCTAAATCAATCAATCAATCAATCAATCATTCCCTCCCCCCCCCCTCTGAAACTAAACAAGTCTCCCCGCCCTCTTCCTGGAGATGAATTCCCCACCGGTTGAGAACCACTGATCTAGATAGAGCATTTTGATGAGTTGTATTACATATTTCCCAAATTTTCTCATGCTCTACACAGTCAATAATCTACAAAACATGAGAATAAGTTTACATTAAATTCTCTGCATTTCTCTATTATTAAACGCGTGTTGAGTATGTGATCTACTGTTCCTCTTCCTTGTCTAAATCCAGCTTGATCCACGTTAATTTCTTCTTCCATCTTCTTACGAAGTCTTCCCAATATGATTTTCAGTAGAATTTTACTAGCATGACTGATCAAGGCAACAGTTCTATAGTTGGTGCATAATTTCAGGGTTACCCTCTTTTGGTATTGGAATGAAGATAGTTCTCTTCCAATCTTATGGCCATATACCATATTTCCAAATCTTTTTACATAATGCATGATATATATGTATGCTTTATTCTCCTCCCGCTTTAATGAGGTCAGCTGGTATATCACCACATCAGGTGATTTACCATTCTTCAGGTTCTTTATTGCCCATGCAATTTCATATAATAAGGGTTCAGGTTCTGTTTCTGTTGTCATTGGTTCATGTATCTCATTCATATCCTCACTGTCATTCATATTATACAATCAGCTGCAGTATGCCATCTTTCTAGAATTTGTTTAGATTCTGTTAAGGTTTTTTCTCACCTTGTCACCGAAAACATTTAATTGAGGTTGACTATTTCTTGTCAATAACTTAATTTCTTTGAACATTTCATAATCTCTTCCAGTCTTATGATATTGCTCTATTCTGGTACATCAATCCTGTATAAATTGGTTTTTGTCTTTTCTTGTGTTCTTTCTTATTTCTCGAGTTAAACATTTATACTTCATCCTGCTGTTATCGGATTCACCTCCTTTCTGTTTCGGTTCCCTTCGTCATTTTATTAATTATAACGTGTCTGATGTAATTCATAGCTTATGTTGCTTTTTCTTGGTCGAAATTAAATCTTTGGCTGCAGTTATCAAGATATCTCTAGTTTGTGCTGCCAATTAATCAGGTGTCAATTCCTCCTGTATAGACATCAAGTCAACATAACGATTCTTCACTTCTACGTTGTACGGGGGTCTTCTCGGGTGTTGTTTGAAAAGTGTGTTGGCTATCGTTAACTCATTTGCTGTGCAAAATTCAATTAATTTGTCACCTGCATCATTTCTATTTCCCAATCCAAATTTTCATAAAACGTGTCTCTCATGTTAAGCTCTTCCTGTACCCACTTTTGCATTTAAATCTCCCATTATTATTGTTATGTCATTATGACCAATCTTATGTAATGTGTCTTGCAGTGTGCTGTAAACAGTTTCAATGACGTCTTCCTCTGCTGTTGAATTAGGTGCAAGTATGTATGAGAGTTGAGTAAGTCTGACAGTGAGGATTCTATCACAAACCCGGTTATATCCAATTAAAGCTTTTGCAGTTATTTTATCTAACCACAATACCACTCAGCTCTGGCCCCCGACATCTCTACCAGAATATACAAAAAGACTTCCATTTTCAGCTGTAAAATGTCCCTCGCCTCTTTAGTGTTGTTCACTAATTCCTAAAATGTGAATATTTAACCTCTCAATCTCATCACATACTATCTTAAGCTTTCCCTCATACAGACTTCTCACATTTCATGTTCATAGTCTATTGAGCTATTACTTCATATCTTTGCCATGTACATTATAGGTTACTTAGTGCAAAATATATGTTTTAGAGTTCTAAAAGTTACGACTTGCCACTACCTCCGCCACCACCGCCATCTCGAAGTGCTTGTTTCATCAGTTCTAAGGCCAAATCTACTGATGCAGGATTGGCTTGGAAGAATGGTTTCGTAAGTATTCTTTATGTAGTTGTGTTAGCAATTGTATTGTGGGTGTGTGTGTGTGCGCGTGCGTGTGAGTGTGTGTGCGCGCGCCTGTGTGTGTGTGTATGTGTGTGTGTATGTGTGTGTGTGTGTGTGTGTGTGTGTGTGTGTGTGTGTGTGTGTGTGTGTGTGTGTGTGATATAGACATATTCAACTTGGCCAGGTTTATACAGTGCTAACATATTTGTCGTGTTTTTTTTTTACACACATCACTGGTATAGCACATCACACAAGCAGCTTTTGTTTCTACACCCGCTGTTGTATGTTACTTTATTCTCATAGAAAGAGAACCTGCTAGGACGCTTATTACCGTGCTTGTTTAATTCTACAGTTGGCTGCGATTTAATCGCCTGGAATGATAGCAATATTTTTGTTCTTTTTGACGGTTACGTCAATTCAGGAGTTTACATATACCTCTTTACTTGATACCAGGCATTTCTCCATAAAAAAGCTTACGGAAAGTTTAAGACCTAGTGCTCCAGTGTCACTAAAATTTTACCTGGAATAAAAATCTCGACAGTGGTATCTGCCATACGGTTACCTAACTTTACAGATGTATTGCTAGATCTCCTCGTCTACTTAGACCTTTTATGCAATGAGAAATGTCACAAATAATGAGACAAGAGAACTTTTTATCCGTACGTAATTGGTAATAATTCAATTCCAAACTTAAATATGCAGATGGCACGTTCCTTCTCTCAAATAGTCCATCTATCCACCATGTGCCATGTCGATAATCGCGAGCGGTCATTTTTCGTAATCTCACTCGATCACCAGAGTCGTGGATCAGCTCTGTGTTTCTATCTCGACCATGCCACATGGCAAATCCACCCTGGTATTTACTTCTCGGTCTTCCCCTTGGTCTCTTCTCTTCGATCTTGCCAGTTGTCACCAAGTTCTCCAATTAATTTCTTCTCATAACATACCCAAACAAATTTTACTGTCTACAACTAATGTCTCTAATCAGTTTACGATCTTCATTTGTTTTTCTGTCTGTTCATGGTGTTGTTTGCATTTTCCTCAGAAACCACATTTCCACAGTCATCAGATGATTTTCAGCTTGTCTGCTCATTGTCCACACTTCACATCCATACAAAAGTACAGGTTCCATGTAGCACTTCAACACTCTTCTCGTTTCAATTGATACGTTTTTATTGGTCAGTATGTTTTTCATATTGCAAAAGCCTATTCTAATCTTTTCAAGGCATCTCCCATCAGATGTTATGTCTGTACATTAATAATATGTTTGAAGATATCAAATTTGATGGGCAAGATCTCAGAATAATAAAGAATATTTTATTTATTGAAACCAAGTAGTAGCAATTAAATTGGTACATAAAGAGTGCAATTATGAACAAATAAAGCTAGGAGTACAACAGGGATGTGTCTTGTCACTGGATTTCTTCACCTTCTATAGTTGCTTCACTTCTCTGTTGCTTCAAAATTCTTCCTAATTTGTTCATTTATATTCCAAGACTAACTGTCATACTGCAAAACAGACACTATATAGCATTTAAATACTATCTTTCTTACATTAAATAATAGTGACTTATTGCATAAGATACTCTTCATTTTATGGAACGCAGCTTTTGCTTGCCATATTCTGCTCTTAATCAATGCTGTGTATCTTCCATATGATGTTATAAGTGCCCTGAGGTATTTAAAATGATCCACGTAGTTAAGAATGTTCCATTCTATTTCTATTTCACATTTTGGTGTCACCTTTTTCTTTAATATCACCAATGTTACTGTTTTCTTGATATGTAAGATTCTTTTCTTTGCACTCTTTGTTACTACAATTTCCAATAATTATTGTGGATCTTTTGCATTATCCGCCATAAATACTGTATCAGCTGTTTAGCGTATATTGTTTATATTATAACCTCCGATTAGTATTCCTGGCTTCTCTTTGATCTATCTAATTATTACTTCACAATAGAGCAGTATTTCGCAACCAGTGGGGAATCTCCCTTCCCCCCCCCCCCCACACACACACCCCAGGGAAATTTTAGGGTTTCCAGGGGGAATTAAGATTATTTGAATATCGCATTAATAAAGATCAAGGGGAAGCGAGGCAGAAGCAGACAGAGAGAAATAATGCTGGATGGCTTGAGACGGTGGCATGAAAGAATATCATAAACAGAGTTGACCCAGAACACCAAAGACAGAGATCTGTGCAGAGCCATAAACGCCTTCGCCAGCTGGCAGAGCACATGATGATGATGATTATGTGTCGAGCCGATACACGTAGGCGGACATTGTTCGTCATCTTACACGAGTACCTGTCTCGAATCCGGTCTGTGTTCTTCTTCTTCTGCGTTTATCCGGAGAGTTTTTTTCGGACGTGATTGCGTTGTGCCTATTTACAGCAGAGCTGCGTTCTTACGCCGTTAAGCCGACACATCCGACTTCTGCGGGCATTTGTTGACCGTGTTAACCTTCCTGGTGAGGTCAGTGGTCCTATCGTTTTATTCTCATACAGTGTTGTAATGTTGGCATTTGTATGGACAATGTTGGTTTTACTCCAGGAGCGACATTGGCTTGAATGAACTGGCGATAACATTCTACGTTTGCAGTGTATTTGGGAAATTTCATATATTTCTGGTGCTTTGCCAATGATCAGGCTGCCAAAAAGGCTTATTAGGTTCATCTGGTGTTGGTTATGCATCCAACATAACTTGGAGGAATTAAGTAGTGCCGTGAGCTGCAGAAGTGACTATATTCTCTGTAGAGCATAGCTTTGAGTGGTGCTGACTTCATCTTTGCGTGTGTTCATTTGTGTCCAATATGTTGACGATACTCAATTTATATACACTACATTAGTTTATGGTACCAGGGCCTGGCATAATCACCAGAAGTTGTCAGACATGGTGCCGTCTTGATATAAGTTTGTTACATTGTGCTTCAAAATGACATAATAACTATAACACATGGCGGTAGCAAATATGACATAAGATCAATGCGCGCTGTAAATGTTCGTCTACAGTGGATGCTTGTGATCACATGGTAATTTCCACCATCTTGCACCATCTTACGTCTCACACGCTCGATGTGTAACTTATCTGCAATCATTATCTCCTTTGTCTTTATTCCAATTTCTGATATTTGCCCTAAATGCAACACGTTCAGCGGCGACATGCTCCCAATGTGCATTATCAAAATAATCAATGCTTTCCAGACATACATTACCGCATTTATAGGTCAATACAGTTATAACATGGACTTATGGCTCCTAGATTCAGTTTTCTAATGTTCTGGTCAATAAAGAAAACATGTTTCATCTACAATTTATTCTGTAATGTTTCAATCACAGAAAATAGGCCATTGCGGGAATCATCCATGTAACAATTTTAGATTACTGAGGCGGGAACATATATATATATATATATATATATATATATATATATATATACATCCCCCGATGGTGTTTCCACCTTGTCGTGGCGGGGGAGCTTGAGTTTCTCAATGACCCTGAGAGCTATGCCGGCGGTAGCGTAGCTACCAGCAGGGCCTCCCAAGCCGGACAGGTCAAAGGGTAGAGAACAGACAAAGAGAAACACCCTGGTTCTCCCGGTTGGGGGTTGAAGCGTGGGGTTAACATCCCCACCTTTGTAAAAACCTTTTTTGTTACGAAACAGATTACATGAGCCTCGATATCGGACTGACTTATCTGGACAACGACCTTGGAACGTTAAAGGACTTTTGAGATTTGGAACATGGAATGTACGGACACTATATCGAGCTGGAGCGGCCGAAGAACTAACCCGGGAGCTGGTTGAATATCAAATGGATATAACAGTAATTCAAGAAATAAGGTGGCCAGGAGAGGGTACTTTAGAGCAAAATGGAATGATTATAATATATGGAGGAAACACCCAAAATAAACATGAATTAGGAACAGGATTTGTCATCAAAAAAGAGTTATGGGGGAACGTTTTAAACTTTAAAGCTGTTAATGACAGGATTAGTAAATTACGAATAAAAGGTAAATGGAAAAATATAACGATGATTAATGTACATGCACCTGCTGAAGAGAAAGAAGATGATATTAAAGAAGACTCTTATAATGATCTGGAAGATGTCATAGAAGAAACCCCCAAACAGGACATCCTGATTGTGCTGGGAGACTTCAATGCAAAAATATGTAGAGAGCAAACTAATAAAAAAGTGGCCGGTATGGAAAGCCTACATACAACATCAAATGATAATGGATGGAGAGTCATCAACCTGACAGAAGCCAAAGGACTGCAGATTAGCAGTACCAGACTACAAAGAAAGGATATACACAAAGAAACTTGGAAAACATGTGACAAGAGAACCTATAATCAAATAGATCACATTTTAATTAACAACAGAAATGCATCAAACATACAGCAAGTTAGAAGTTATTGAGGAGCTGAGTGCCACAGTGACCACTTCCTCGTTGGAGCAAAATTTAAAATAAAACTTAAGAGAGCTTTCTATACTAAATTACAAAGATTACACTCAACATATAACAGAGAAAAACTACAAGAAATTACAGTCAAAGAGAAATTTGCAGATGAAATAAAATGTAAACTTGAAACTCTGCAAAACCCTTTGGAGGAAAGCGTTGACCAAACTTGGTTGAACATCAAGAATACAATTCAATCTACCGCAGAAGAATGTCTCGGTGTGTTAACCACGCATAGAAAGAACAGATGGTTCAATCAAATGTGAAGAAGCAGTCATTAGGAAAAGAAATACCAGACATTTTTGGGTAAATGACATCAACAACATCCAAAAGGAAGAGCATTATAGAAATGAATGTAAAGAGGCTACAAAAATAGCCCGACAGCAGAAGCGAGAATATATGAGTAATATAATCGAAGATATGGAAACTAATCACCAGAAAAATTAATCCAGAAAATTTTTTAAAGATCTGAAGTCAATGAAACGAGGGCACCAACAAAACACATATGGTTTAAAAGTCAAAACTGGGAATATGATAAATACCAATGAGGAAATGTGCAACACATGGAAAGAATATTTTGTTGAATTACTAAATTGTGAAGCTCCAAGTAACATTTTCCCACAGGAAGAGGCTCTAACATGCGAACCACAAATTGAAGAACCTACATTTGAAGAAATCCTATATGTAATCACACGACTTAAAAACAATAAGGCAACTGGTACTGATGGAATTGCTGCTGAATTTATAAAGGCAGGTGGCCATGCATTACATCTAAAGAATTACCCCATGACTGGAAAGAGTCATTATTGATACCTATCTTTAAGAAAGGAGACAAGTTCCAATGTGAAAATTATAGAGGAATATCACTACTGTCCACAAGCTATAAGATACTATCCGCAGTATTAGTAAATAGACTAAAACCATATTCAGAAGACATATTAGGTGACTACCAGGCGGGTTTAGACAAAACAGATCAACAATAGATCAGATATTTATCTTACGACAAATAGCCGAGAAAAATTGGGAATATAAAAGAGATCTCCATAACATTTTTGTAGATTTTAAAAAGGCTTATGATAGTGTCCATAGGAATAGTCTATGGAATGCTATGCAGGAATTTGGAATACCGAGGAAGTTAATCAACATGACCAGACTATGCACGGAAGATACTTATAATATAGTAACATATAAAGGCAGGAAATCAGACCCCTTCCAAATAACATCTGGCTTGAAACAGGGTGATGCACTATCGCCGCTACTCTTCAATCTGGCTCTAGAGAAAGTTGTAAGGAAGGTCAAGGAGGAATGTGATATTGGAGGAACATCCAAGCTGCTTGGTTATGCAGATGATATAGATATTATAGGGCAAAGTGAACAAAAGACATTGGAAATATTGACTCACTTAAAGGAAAAAGCCCAACAGATGGGGCTGGTTATCAACCAAGATAAGACAGAATATATGGTAATTTCAAGAGACGGAATGGCTAAAAACTCTGGCCACATACAAATAGATAATATGACCATTAAAAGAACGGAAACATACAAATACCTGGGTACAATCTTCAACTGCTCCAACATCATAAGGGAAGAAATATAATAAAAGAATCAACTCTGGAAATAAGATATACTATGCACTACAACATCTACTAAAATCAAAGGCGCTATCTCGTAACACCAAAATCACAATATACAAAACACTGATCAGACCAGTTGTGCTGTATGGCTCTGAAACCTAGAGTACAACGAAAGGAGACGAAGCCTTGTTACAAACCTTTGAGAACAAAATTTTAAGACGCATCTTTGGACCCATTAGGTATACACAAAGTGGAGAGTGGAAAAGAAGAAGTAACAAAGACATTTATGATCTGTTTAAGTCCCCGCTAATCACTGGTATCATGAAGGCCAATAGACTACAATGGCTGGGGCATATAGAAAGAATGGAAGATAATAGGGAAACAAAACTCGCTTACACTCAGGAAATAAATGACCGTAGACCCCGAGGTAGACCAAGAAGGCGGTGGAGAGATAATACATATACAGACTTACAAGCACTTGGAATCAACGACTGACAAGAGAAGGTCCACCAGAGAGACGAATGGAGACGATCTCCGACGGGATGGTTCATTCTCTTCCGTACCATGACACAAGACTGTCAATAATTTTATCACGCTGTCTACCTTTCTCTATCTTTCCTTAAATCTTTCCGGTTGTCACAACATGGTCCAATTTTTTTCTTCTCATAATGTGGCCAAAAAGTGATGACTGCTTCTTTCTGGTGTTTGTGATAAGTTGTATTTGCGACTTTGCATTCCCATAAATGTCCAGATTGCTTAATTTGGCTGTCCAATTATACTCAAGGATATAACAATTAATATATACCCAACGACTATCCTATCCAGGAAGGAAGCTACTCCACATTTGACAGGAAGCTTTTACTGGAACAACATACTAAACATGCAGTAGTTAAGCTCGAAAGCGACTAGGCCTACATGGAAACGAGGTTCATTCATTGAATGCGCATTATGTTAGGGATAGTTGTACAGTTATTAACAGCAAACACAACTCTTCATAACCAGTATTAGTATATATAGAGTTATTAATACTTATCTTTTTTATTTAATAGACGTCTGATTTGGGGCCCTCCAATGAACAAGAGAATCTCATGGCCGGCGATTCTGATGAAAATAAAGGTGACATGTCATGATCCAAACTGAATCAAGCTTGTTCTAATGGTTGCAAATGTGACTCCACGTATTTAATTGATTCATGTCTTTATTAGTACTATTTCATCAACGTGTCATGTATTTTGTAAAATTCACTACAACAAATTAATATGTGGCGGCCAACATTTGGCAAAGAACCCATAGTCAGACATTAGGAGCATTAAGTAAATGGTGCTAGGCTCATATTTTTTTTTTAAATATAACAATTGGTACTGCTTCCCAGAAGATTTCTTGGTACCTATTTTAGAATGGACCGTTCTTTGTGACCAGATGAATCTTAAAACTTCTCTCCGATACGGATTCGAATCCACGACCACTGTGCTGGCAGGCTAGCATCTAGCCACAAAGCTCCACTTCTTTCAATTCATTCAATGACAATGTACTAATGAAGACATTGTTTTCCTTCTGTGGAAACAATAAATGAAGATTGAGAACTAAGAATTATGTATGCCAAATATAAACAAACTATCAACAAAGAGTATCATAATGTGTTGTTGTTGAAAGACAGAATATACATCAAATGCGCTATGCTGATGACAGAGTATTTATAGCAAGAAATTAGAATTAACTACAACATTTTGTAAGAAATACAGTGAACTTAAAGGAATACATTTTGACAACACTAATACAAGCATTATAAAGACGAACAAGAAAATAAAAACATATAGAGTGCAGTGTCAGCAAATGGGATAACACTGAAACAAGAAAATAGATGTGTTCAACGACAACATCGCATGGAAAAGATAATGCAGGGATAATATCAAATCGAAAACCCGCATTCCAACAGATAAAAAGTGCGCATGATCGAAACACAGCGGTGACCGATTTGGCAGCAGATCGTGTCGCTCTGGTTTTAACGTGTTGGTATGGAAGCCGTATGAATCCATGCATTGAGCATGGCCTACGATGGGTAACGTTGTAGTATTCTGTTGTGATAATTTGGCGTGTCCAGCGTGTGCCGCGTGGTTACACACCCGCTTCACACGCCAGTGATCCAGGGCTTGTTTCCGGATCCGGTCAGGGATATGCACTACTGACGATCTCAAACGAGAACGAAACTCGAGTACGATCAGCGTTGCCAGTAGTGGGTTGTGCTCAAAATTAAAAAGTGCGCTGTTTACAATATGTATGTTAATAGATGTCAGAAAATACTTTTTAGGATGTTTTTTGTTTGTTTGTAAAGTTGCATATCCTTTTTCAGGACGTTGCAGACAACACCATCAATTTACTGCCGTTGTTGATGTCTTGGTGTCGTAAACCGATGGCTTGTGACAGAAAGTAATAGTACTAATACCCCAACCACCAGACCTGATTTGAACGGAAATCAATAGAAATAACGTTGTGATCACATTAAATTAATGTTTATTGATTATGAGCGATAGTTACACAAAACATGAATGAAAATCCCTATTCCAAAAAACCATCGAATCACTAACTACCGGCTAACCCTTCTAAGTATTAATGCCCTATCGCCATCCCAAGCTCTAACCTTCTTGCTCCCAACCACTTCTTCCACTCTATATCTTACACACATTGTTCGCGCCGCGCATGCTCCAAGCCATGCGCAAACTAAGAACGTACGGGGCTAGTACTTATGTGTTATATCATATTTAGTCAACAGGTGTAATATATGGCTGTGTCACTTGGTAAGTTTTACGTTCAGAAGTGTACCATTGCGTTCTAAACGACCGGCTTCCATACCAACACGTTAAAACCAGGGCGACACGGTCTGCTGCCAAATCGGTCACCGCTGTGTTTCGAAGTCGGGTAAGCGGCATTGCGAATCGAGTCCACAACGCCATCGCCACGGAGGAAAGCCGTTGTTGTTTATGATGTTACATACTGTATAAAAAAAATGTTGCTTAAAAGTCGAGAGGATGGACTTCATTTCCGCCACTAAATAAAGACAGAAATGTAGTTTATTTGTAAAATGCTATGATTCCCATCGACGTTTAGAAATGTTAGTTAGTCGACAGATCATCCCCATTGCACATCGAATCATTCAGTCCATATGTGTTCGGATACCCTCCTAAACAAATCCCGCAGCGTGTAGCCGATAACGACACCAGTTCTGTGTTGGTTGATCAATCTTCTTTAGCTTCCTGCGTAATGTTCTTGTTTGTGACAGCCTTGCGCACGGAGCACAAACGTTTTATTCTAAAAGACGTTTAGAAATATTAGTATCTAAGTAATGCAATATATCAATTCGCAAGGACCTGTTATTACCCTTAAGAAACAAACGGACTGTTTGGGGTTTCATTGTGACGGCTAATGGAAGATTCCTATGAAAGGAAATTGGCATATGAGATTACGACCTCCAGCATGAGAATGGAGGTGAAAGCAGTCACAGCGGCATTCCGTTGGTTAGAGGAGACCACTGCAACATACATTGCGTTCATCACAGACTCAATTAATATGCTTAGTAAGGTGGGAAAAGGAATGGTTCGTGTGGAAGGCTCACCTCGCTTCAGAGGTCACAGATTGTGAGAATTGTATGGATTGTTTGCCCTGACCATGCTGGAGTGCGGGGAATGAACAGGCTGATTGGTTGACAGCGAATGTAGCCCTTGGTGGTAGATTACTTACTGACAAGGGGGATGTGGTCATGCGTCTGTGGGACCAGGTGGAGAAGGTGAGGGGGAAGGTGGACAGATTGAGAACCCGTATGTGGAATGGATGAGATTGCGGGGGATTGGCGGGGGTTCTGGTAAAATCTAAAACCTAAGAAGGAAGACCAGGAGAACTTTCAATCAGATAGCAGTGGCAATGATAAGTAGTGTGATTCTTCGCTGGCTGTTGATCGAGGAGACGGAGCGCCTATGGAAATGTCTTGAGTGCAGCTCACCTCAGTTTAACTGGTATTACTCTTATCCTGGCAAGATCATGACCTACACTATCACGGCTCGCCGAAAAGTTTATGCTGCCCCATGCACCCTCATACCCAAAGTGTCTGCACTGTCTTGTGACGATCTTGGCACTGATCAGCTCCTGTATTTTCTTTCAGGAACCATACCTTCTTTCGCCATTACTTCCAAGCAAATGCGATGTTTAATATAGCCAAAGTATTTTAGTTTCCGAGACGTGACGATGTTTGCAATATAGCTTTGTTCGATGTTAAGATCGTATAGAATGTCAGTATTGTACTTTTCATTGGTCCACGATATTCTAAAAACTGGTCTCTAACACTTCAGCTCAAAGGTCCCAATTGTTATATCTAATGTCTGTGAGCCGGTCTCCCTGGTCTAGGAGTTACACGACTTTCTCTGTAATCCCGTATACTCTCGTGAGTAACGTGATATGCGCGAGAATCGGTAGCGGTTCTCTCCGCGTCGGTAACTTACAGGGTATGTAAGCCGGTCGCTCAGAAAGCAATGGCAAACTACTGAGCGTAATCTTGCCAAGAAATCAACAAACAGCTGAAAGATGCTGATGTTGACAGCGATGTCCTGTAAAAAGGGTATGCGAAAAGAAAACAGTCTGTGAAATGATTCATGACACACATCCATATGTTGCCATAGGAAAGATGTGTAATCTCAAAACTTGCGTTTTACCTTGTTCGACGGTGCTGTGTCATAGGTTCTTAATACATTTTAATCCATGCATTTCCACTGCCAGTCTACCTCCAACTTCTATAGAATAGTTCCCACTGCTCTTTATTATGGAGCCACGATATTAAGAGATTGTAACATGTTGTAACAATTATGTTACTTTGTAGACAACTTTAATGATTAACTGTGCATTCTCAATGCTTCTGGGTGTATTAGAGTTTCAAGAAAATTATAATTGATCCAACAATCATAATTTTCAATTACACAATTGTATTGTTCATTGAAGGAAAATATTCACATGTGCAGATATATTTATTGTGACCATCTTAAAGAGAATTCCCAAATGTGAATAAACATGATATCGATCAATAAAATGGGTTTATTTGCACCAAAAAAAGCAATGAATGGCACTGTCTTCCAACCTCAAACATTGTTTCGTGATGAAATAATACAAAGTTATTTAAAAATTCTTGTTTAAAACTGTTTATGCATGAATATAATTTAGATGATGAGGAGAGGGCATTTGTACGATAAAGATATCTGTAAAAATTATTTGGGATGCATGTACCATATATCTTCACAATCGCTTCATGTCAGCTTATTATATATTTAACAGTTACATTATTATCGACAGCATCATTATCATCATCATAATTCACCATACCGATAAGCATAGGTGGTCATGATTCGCTTTAGATCAGATCTTTGTTCTTGTCCCGATTATGCTATGTGGCAAAACCCTACAGGTATTTATGTGTTTGTCGTTACCTTACTCTTTTCTTATCAATGTTGCCAGTTGCCACTAAGTTTTTCAATGTATTTTAGTATCATAAAACAGTATTCATAATTGCATTGACCCAAAAGTAGCCAAGATAGAGTGAATACAAGAAGCGACAGTGACGAACTATATTAACAGGATCAGAGAGGGTTAAAACATCAGTGACGGGTAAACAGTAACTAAAGACACCTCACGACAGACATAAAACAGGCGGTAAGTCAAACGACGGTCAGTTACCAAGAAGGATTGGAAACATAGGTCACGTGATAACATGGGAGGTCAGACCGTGACTAGACGGAGAAGTCATTCGGTGACGGGACAGCCGATCCACGAACATCGAGTAAGGTCAGCTAAGAAGGTTTATTCTACTATACAAGTGGCTGACGGAAAATGCGTTCTAATTAAGTTATAGTGGGAATTAAAGAACAAGCAAGATTCTACAACCATCTAGAAATTGGCCCACAAAGTACCACTGTGCCCGTGAGAGAAACGACAGAAGCTGATAGGCCCAATTTTTTAACGGCCAACGCCGAGGTGATAAGTGTGCGTATTCCGAACGGATACAACCGTAAGTTTGTGAAAATTTTCTACTTTTCAATCGAGTGTTGACAGCGACATATGAGTTGAGACCATGCCGCCAGAGGCAACTGCAGAGTAGGAACCACAGGAACAGTTAAACTTATATGTGTGATGTCTAGCTGAGTCACGCATCAAACGGAGACCTGTCTTGGTCATTGATCCACCGTGAGTTGCCAAAATAAACTTCTCAAGTACACTGATAACGAGTGTGTTGCAAATTCATGTGTCAGCTGTGAAACAATGTGTGCCAGTCGTTGTATTACACAAGCTATACTTTGAACACTAACAACGATATGATATCTATGGGTGCTACGCCACGGCGAATTTAACTATGGCATTCAACATTGGCATTTATGGCGACGTCATCTCTATGGTGCTGATTTACTCTTATTTACACATTTTTTCGGCGTATTGTCCCGCATAAACATTATAATATTCAAATGGAAATTTCAATTAATCGCCGATATAATTAAAGAACTTCGGAGTATATTGGCAATCATGTCCACTAATTGTAAATTGATTGAATGTCTATATCATGACATGAAAATTGACACGTATAAGGTTGTACATAAAAAGTCGACAGGGTTGACTTCATTGCACCGGGTTATTATCCCATATGGCTCTGTCTCTTTCCACAGCGCGGAAAGCGTCGCTCAAAGCACGAACTCCGTAGCTCCAGCGATAACACTTACGAGTCTCCGAAAAAATACACTCGTGAACCGAAGGATGCGGCCCGAAATCAAACCCACAACCTTCGGAGCCCGAGGTAGACGACTTGACCATTTCGCCACGGAGACTCCCAGTTGTACATTATAATATAACAAGTAACCAATCTTCAGAAATGTTTCAAAGCGATATCTACGTTGGCTGTCTCTCGCCTTGATCACGTTCGTGCTGTCCATATTTGTCGTCCAGTAACATTGAATTATTACAATTTACGTCATTCAGCCAGGACAAAGAATCAAAGGGGTTGTTGTAGACTTCCAATATGAATAACATAATTATTTCCCAAACAGATTGCCGATAGAATCGAGCGCATACTAAAGAATTTCATATTTGTTTACAAATATTTCGAACGCGGATACACGGAATTACGAACCGCGTCCGTAAAGCCTAGGCCACGGAGACCGGCAATTAACAGTGTTAAACTTTTCATATAAAAATGTATATGGCACTGGTTCGTATTTTATATAGTAATCCACACCATACTATAGGCCCAAGTCCAATGTACGACAATTTAGAACAGCTCTTTCATTAGCACATATTGTAAAATTTGATGTCATCCATTGTAATGTTAACTTGCTTACTGTTTCGGTTAGATTTTGTTTGCGAGCCATTCTTATTACGTTTATTATCGCCCTTGCACATTAATAACGCCAATCTGAATATTATTGTTTGTTTTCAATAAAAGATCAGAAAACTAATTTTTTCGGCTGTAAATTTTTTACAGTTCAAGAAAATAGGAGCACAGAAGAACTATCCCATGACTGGAAAGACTCATTATTGATACCTATCTTTAAGAAAGGAGACAAGTTCCAATGTGAAAATTATAGAGGGATATCACTACTGTCCACAACCTATTAGATACTATCCGCGGTATTACTAAATAGACTAAAACCATATTCACAAGATATATTAGGTGACTACCAGGCGGAATTTAGACAAAACAGATCAACAATAGATCTTACGACAAATAGCCGAGAAAAATTAGGAATATAAAAGAGATCTCCAGAACATTTTTGTGGATTTTAAAAAAGATTATGATAGTGTCCATAGGAATAGTCTATGCAGGAATGCTATGCAGGAATTTGGAATACCAAGGAAGTTAATCAACATTACTAGACTATGCATGGAAGATACTTATAATATAGTAACATATAAAGGCAGGAAATCAGACCCTTTCCAAATAACATCTGGCTTGAAACAGGATAATGCACTATCGCCGCTCCTTTTCAATCTGTCTTTAGAGAAAGTTGTAAGGAAAGTAAAGGAGGAATGTGCTATTGGAGGAACATGCAGACTGCTTGGCTATGTAGATGATATAGATATTATAGGTGAAAATGAGCAAAAGACATCGGAAATATTGACTCACTTGAAGGAAAAAGCTCAACAAATGGGGCTCGTTATCAACCAAGATAAGACAGAATATATAGTAATTTCAAGAGAAGGAACGGCTAAAAACTCTGGCCACATACAAATAGATAATATGACCATTAAAAGAACGGAAACATACAAATACCTGGGTACAATCTTCATCTGCTCCAGCATAATAAGGGAAGAAATACAAGCTAGAATCAACTCTGCAAACAAGATATACTAAGCACTACAACATCTGCTAAAATCAAATGCGCTATTACCAAGATCACAATATATAAAACACTGATCAGACCAGTTGTGCTGTATGGCTCTGAAACCTGGAGTACAACTAAAGGAGATGAAGCCTTGTTACAAACCTTTGAGAACACAGTCTTAAGACGCATCTTTTGGGCCCATTAGGGATACACAAAGTGGAGAGTGGAAAAGAAGAAGTAACAAAGGCATTTATGATCTGTTTAAGTCCCCGCTAATCACTGGTATCATGAAGGCTAATAGACTGCAATGGCTGGGGCATATAGAAAGAATGGAAGATAATAGGGAAACAAAACTCGCCTACACTCAGGACATAAATGACCGTAGACCCCGAGGTAGACCAAGAAGACGGTGGAAAGATAATATACATACAGACCTACAAGCACTTGGAATCAGCGACTGGCAAGAGAAGGTCAACCAGAGAGACGAATGGAGACAAAGAACCTCAATGGCTCGGAATGCTGGAGAAGAAGAAGAAAATAGCGTTTAAGTGTTAAAATCATTAACTGCATGTTTACCATGCTACTTTATTATTAGAAAACTCAATAAAGTAAGCGTGTACCCTATTAATAAATTATTAATTGCAACAATTTTGTGAGTTATAGTGCCTTTTATTTTGGTAATTGAATTGGTGTTGTTCTATAATTGTTGATCAAATCGTGTACATGATATCGTGTGTGTTTGGTATTTGTCATTAACTCTGTTGATTATGTGGTTGTTTCGGGATTTGAAATTTAAATATTGAGCACAACCCCCTACTGGCAACGCCGATCGCATTCTGGTATGAACCTAAGGCCTATCCACGTCAATATGGAAGCACTATACTCGAGTTCGCCCTCATTTGAGCTCGTCACTACTCAAATGAGGGCGAAACTCGAGTATAGTGCTTCCATATTGACGTGGATAGGCATTAGGTTCATACCAGAATGCGATCGGCGTTGCCAGTAGTGGGTTGTGCTCAATATTTAAATTATCTCTGTTGTTAAATGCATAGTCTAGTGGTTACGTTAGAGAACAATGGCGTGTGAAAACGACACAGGTAATGGCGCAGCCACATTTTAATTCATGCATTTTTTAAAATGCAAATTTATATTTATATATCGAGCTGGAGCGGCCGAAGAACTAACCCGGGAGCTGATTGAATATCAAATGGATATAACAGCAATTCAAGAAATAAGGTGGCCAGGAGAGGGTACTTTAGAGCAAAATGGAATGATTATAATATATGGAGGAAACACCCAAAATAAACATGAATTAGGAACAGGATTTGTCATCAAAAAAGAGTTATGGGGGTACGTTTTAAACTTTAAAGCTTTTAATGACAGGATTAGTAAATTACGAATAAAAGGTAAATGGAAAAATATAACGATGATTAATGTACATGCACCTACTGAAGAGAAAGAAGATGATATTAAAGAAGACTTTTATAATGATCTGGAAGATGTCATAGAAGAAACCCCCAAACAGGACATCCTGATTGTGCTGGGAGACTTCAATGCAAAAATAGGTAGAGAGCAAACTAATAAAAAAGTGGCCGGTATGGAAAGCCTACATACAACTTCAAATGATAATGGATGGAGAGTCATCAACCTGGCAGAAGCCAAAGGACTGCAGGTTAGCAGTACCAGACTACAAAGAAAGGATATACACAAACAAACTTGGAAATCATGTGACAAGAGAACCTATAATCAAATAGATCACATTTTAATTAACAACAGAAATGCATCAAACATACAGCAAGTCAGAAGTTATAGAGGAGCTGAGTGCCACAGTGACCACTTCCTCGTTGGAGCAAAATTTAAAATAAAACTTAAGAGAGCTTTCTATACTAAATTACAAAGATTACACCCAACATATAACAGAGAAAAACTGCAAGACATTACAGTCAAAGAGAAATTTACAGATGAAATAAAATGTAAACTTGAAACTCTGCAAAACCCTTTGGAGGAAAGCATTGACCAAACTTGGTTGAACATCAAGAATACAATTCAGTCTACCGCAGAAGAATGTCTCGGTGTGTTAACCACGCATAGAAAGAACAGATGGTTCAATCAAAAATGTGAAGAAGCAGTCATTAGGAAGAAGAATTCCAGACATGTATGGTTAAATGACATCAATAACATCCAAAAGGAAGAGCATTATAGAAATGAATGTAAAGAGGCTACAAAAATAGTCAGACAGCAGAAGCGAGAATATATGAGTTAAATAATCAAAGATATGGAAACTAATCACCAGAAAAATGAATCCAGAAAATGTTTTAAAGAACTGAAGTCAATGAAACGAGGGCACCAACAAAACACATATGGTTTAAAAGACAAAAATGGGAATATGATAAATACCAATGAGGAAATGTGCAACACATGGAAAGAATATTTTATTGAATTACTAAATTGTGAAGCTCCAAGTAACATTTTCTCACAGGAAGAGGTTCTAACATGCGAACCACAAATTGAAGAACCTACATTTGAAGAAATCCTATATGTAATCACACGACTTAAAAACAATAAGGCAACTGGGACTGATGGAATTGCTGCTGAATTTATAAAGGCAGGTGGCCATGCATTACATCTAAAGCTATACGAACTAATAATAAAAATCTGGAGGACAGAAGAATTACCCCATGACTGGAAAAAGTCATTATTGATACCTATCTTTAAGAAAGGAGACAAGTTCCAATGTGGAAATTATAGAGGAATATCACTACTGTCCACAAGCTATAAGATACTATCCGCAGTATTACTAAATAGATTAAAACCATATTCAGAAGACATATTAGGTGACTACCAGGCGGGTTTTAGACAAAACAGATCAACAATAGATCAGATATTTATCTTACGACAAATAGCCGAGAAACATTGGGAATATAAAAGAGATCTCCATAACATTTTTGTGGATTTTAAAAAGGCTTATGATAGTGTCCATAGGAATAGTCTATGGAATGCTATGCAGGAATTTGGAATACCAAGGAAGTTAATCAACATGACTGCCATGCTATTGGTACAGCATTCATAACAATTACATGCAAAATGTCCAAATAGCACGATCAATAATTTCGGCTCGACACAAACTTATAAAAGTAAACGAGCAAAGTTCAGAACTGGAACGGCAGAGAAATGACGAAGCCAATTGTCATGTTGAAGATTTTGAAACGTAATAACATTTAATAAGTTCTCACAGTCAGTTTGAGATTCTCTATCAATTCTATCCGTACCTAGGTGCTTGTTTTTGCCAAGCGGGACCTAGTTCTATTTACAGGGACTCATTGATACTCAACACTAACCTGCTTACATAGATATTGTACCTTCGTATCTTCCATTGCCCTTCTGTCGTTCTGCCTGCAGTTCTCCTTTGCCGCTCTGCACGATATAAGTCTAGGTACCCCGTAGGTTATGTAGCGACACGTTGTAGCAAACCCTGTATATCTTCCTTCCTTGCTATCTCCGTCGCAGCCACTGTTTCATGTGCCAACACTATTCTACCGCCAGTATTTGCATTTCACGGCCAGCTAGTACCTTCCCAATCAATCTCCTTTTCTGTTGATAACTGACGTCACTCTCCTTTGTGTTCTTTATCAACAGTTTCTTGTGGTGTTTTCCTCTATGATTTTATACCGCATTTTTCGATGACGTCATTCTGTCTAAACGCCATGTGGCAATGACCAGACTATGCATGGAAGATACTTATAATATAGTAACATATAAAGGCAGGAAATCAGACCCCTTCCAAATAACATCTGGCTTGAAACAGGGTGATGCACTATCGCCGCTACTCTTCAATCTGGCTCTAGAGAAAGTTGTAAGGAAGGTCAAGGAGGAATGTGATATTGGAGGAACATCCAAGCTGCTTGGTTATGCAGATGATATAGATATTATAGGGCAAAGTGAACAAAAGACATTGGAAATATTGACTCACTTAAAGGAAAAAGCCCAACAGATGGGGCTGGTTATCAACCAAGATAAGACAGAATATATGATAATTTCAAGAGACGGAATGGCTAGAAACTCTGGCCACATACAAATAGATAATATGACCATTAAAAGAACGGAAACATACAAATACCTGGGTACGATCTTCAACTGCTCCAACATCATAAGGGAAGAAATACAAACTAGAATCAACTCTGGAAATAAGATATACTATGCACTACAACATCTACTAAAATCAAAGGCGCTATCTCGTAACACCAAAATCACAATATACAAAACACTGATCAGACCAGTTGTGCTGTATGGCTCTGAAACCTGGAGTACAACGAAAGGAGACGAAGCCTTGTTACAGACCTTTGAGAACACAATTTTAAGACGCATCTTTGGACCCATTAGGGATACACAAAGTGGAGAGTGGAAAAGAAGAAGTAACAAAGACATTTATGATCTGTTTAAGTCCCCGCTAATCACTGGTATCATGAAGGCTAATAGACTACAATGGCTGGGGCATATAGAAAGAATGGAAGATAATAGGGAAACAAAACTCGCTTACACTCAGGAAATAAATGACCGTAGACCCCTAGGTGCCGGTCTCTCTGGCTGTGGGGTTACAACACTTTCTCTCTGTAATCCCGTTTATCACGCAGAGTCTCGCAGCGGAGCGAGAACTGAGGTGGTTCGACCCCCGCTCGTGACTTGCGGATACTGAGCCGGCCGCTCAGAAAGCAATGGCAAACTACTGAGCGTAATCTTGCCAAGAGATCAACAGACAGCTGAAAGATGCTGCTGTTGACAGCTAAGTCCTGTAAAAGGATACACAAAACATTTAGACCCCGAGGTAGACCAAGAAGGCGGTGGAGAGATAATACATTTACAGACCTACAAGCACTTGGAATCAACGACTGGCAAGAGAAGGTCCACCAGAGAGACGAATGGAGACGGATTGTATTTGCAGCAAAGAACCTCAATGGCTCGGAACGCTGAAGAAGAAGAAGAAGAAATTTATATTTATTTGTCCGCCGATTACGCATATTGGTGATCTCCAAACGTTATGTTGTCTGACTTGAGCAGCACCAGTTTCTAACATGCTGAGCCGTCCTGTCCTAGCTGAGGAAGCGAAAACATTTAGATGCTGGTTCTAACCAAAGTCACCCTTTTCGTTCGCTAGTAAACCAGAGACGGCAAGTGGTCATTAACAAGCTTGACCTCATAAGATATGTTACAAGGTAATACAAAAAAGATCTTGTCTGCAGCAGAGTGTTGCATTATCTGATGAAACAAATAGCTATTAAATCCTGCGGGAAAACAATAAAACAAGTCAATCAAAACAATGTTTTCCCGTAGTGAATTTTATTAACGAAGACACAAACCATATATAGTAGGATTTATTGCCTGGTACATATCGCTGCATCTCGTCAGGTACTTACTGCAGATGTCACACAACATGGAGTAAAATCATTAGAATCATCGTTCAAGCTGAAATATACATATGTTCACACACTAATATCAGTTGTTTTCCATGGTAATATTAAACTGACTAGGATCACAGATCGAGTAAACAGAATAACGAACACGAGAAAAATGGATGAAAATAATATTCTAATAATAACAACTAATACAGGTATGAACGAAACAAATATAAACATAACAGTCTTACTTTTTGGTATTTAATACCTCTGTCAAAAACAACACAAACATAATTATTAGTAAATGAATATGAAATGAACATAACATTAAAATACACAGAAATGTACATTTAGTAAAATAGTAATTTTCATAAAAGAGGCAATATGAAGAACAAGTGCGTGACTTCCGCATATGGCAGTAATGAGGTGTTAAATCGGGAAACTTCTTCTTCTTCCATCTTCTTCTTTCTTCTGCTTCTTCTCCTTCTTCTGTTCCTACTACTTTTGCCGGAGCACAGAGGATGCAGATGTCATTGTTTGGCTTGTTGTGTTGCTTGTACTGATGTCATATATGATTTCTTCAATGTTTCTTTCACTCCGTCTCCCAACTCTTTCTGTCGTCCTCTCGTCTTGAATCCCGGTGTTCACACTTAGAACTCTCTAGCCGCTGATTGATATTGTTACTTGCTAACTATATGTCCGAACCAATTTAATTATTTTATGTTCTGCAAAGTCAATAATAGATTTCATCCTTACATGTGTTTTTAGTTTCTTAAAAAGTCTCTAAAGTCGAGAGGATCGACTTCATTGTCCCGGGTGTTATCCCATACGGCTCGGTCTCTTTCCACATGGCGGCCTGCCGGAAGCATCGCACATAGCATGAACTCCGTAGCTCATGTGACGACCCCCAGGAGTCTCCGAGAAAACTGCAATCGTGGACCGAAAGACGTGGCCCGGAATCGAACACACAACCTTCTTAGTTTCTAAATTGTCTCTCTATGTCATCTTGTTTTTCCAGATGTGTTTGTTATACATCTCATCTCACATTATGCAATTTTACGCCTGTGCGTTTCTAGGAATTCCATGTTTGGCATTTGTAGCACAGCGTTGACGCGAAAAACGATTCTTCTTTATTATATGCATGTTGATATTTAGATGTTTAAGAATACGTACTATTTGATGTACTAGTTTATGTTGTTTGATTTATGTAGTCACATTTCTTTTTTACTAGCTATCCTTCCATCCTCAGTGAGAGCTATGACCAGATACTTCTAGTCTCTGTTTTTTTTTTTTAAATTTTTTAAAGACGTAGATATAGATCTTAGAAATAGGTGGTGCATAGCGTAATACCACAAGCTTTTCATGAAACCGTATGCGCCATGTTTTTTTTTTTTTTTTTAGAGCACTATATTGATTCAACTAGGATATCCTAGTTATCTAGGTACCTCCTTTTCAACTAGGATATCCTAGTTATCTAGGTATCTCCTTCTAAGCACCATATACAATTTTAGTCCTTTCTCACGTGTTACAACCCACATGGCTTAACCACATGTCCATTTAACCATTAACACATTTTTTCCCCACATAATTCATTCTTTCAGTAGAATGTCCTTTGCAGAACCTTGCTCCTTCCGGAAAACCTCTCGATTATAAGCAAGATGTCCCGCGTCCTATACACCCATCTACAGATCATCTGCCACATCGTGGATCCATCTTCTCTTTGGCCTTCCTTTTCCTCTCTTCACAAGTATATACCCCTCCATTATTGTTCTCTCCAAACTTTCGTGAATGTTTATACAATGCTCCTAGTGATTTAAAATTAACCACTTGGTTAAGAACTGTCCTTTCTATTTTCATTTCACAGTGTGGTGATACATTTTTCTTTGACATCCCCATTGTTACTGTTTTCTTGATATTCAAGGAGAGTTCTTTCTTTGAACTCTCAGTTACGACAATGTCCAACAATTGGTTTAGATATTTTGCATTCAATCAATCAATCAATCAATCAGGTGCCATGCCGGAAAGCGTGGGCGGTCATGACTCGCCATTTCACTCGATCACCAGAGTCGTGGATCAGCTCAGTGTTCCTGTCTCGACCATGCCATGTGACCAAGCCATCCAGGTATTTACTTCTCGGTCTTCCCTTTGGTCTGTTCCCTTCTATCTTGCCAGTTGTCACTAAGTTCTCACATCCATTTCTTCTCATAACATGTCCAAACATGTGTGACTGTCTACGTCTAATTTCTCTAATCAATTTACGATTTTCATTAGTCTCCTGTAGTACTTGGTCATTGGATTTTCTGTCTGTCCATGGTACTCTTTGCATTTTCCTCAGAAACCACATTTCCACAGCCATTAGATGTTTTTCAGCTTGACTGCTCATTGTCCAAGTTTCATATCCATTCAAAAAAACAGGCTGTATGTAGCACCTCAACACTCTTTTTCTCGTTTCAATTGCCATCCTTTTCTTGGTCAGTATGTTTTTCATCTCGCTAAAGGCTACTTTGTTCTAATCTGTACAAGGCATCTCCCATCAGATGTTATGATTGTTCCGAGATAATTGTACCGATTCACTTGTTGAATAATATTCTCATTTACTTGTATATTACATTGTGGTATTTCGTTCTTCCTAGTGACGACCATAATCTGTGTCTTTTTACAATTTAATTCTAATCCCAGTTGTTCACTGTGTGCAACAATCGCATCTACTAATTGTTGCAGATCCTGCTCATTGTCTGCAATCAATACCGTATCATCTGCATATCTAATGTTATTGATGTTTCGTCCTCCAATGCTGATTCCATTTATATCTTCTACATTTCTGAAAATATATTCACTGTATAGGGAAAAAAATCTGGAGACTTTATACATCCCTGCCTAACACCTCTCTTAATAGGCTGATATTGTCTCACTTCATTATCAATCCTTATGGCAGCTTGTTGTTTCCAATACATGTTTTTGTTTATAAGTCTAATGTCTTTCTAATCAATTTGTAGATCTGCAAGCATACCAACCATGTTGACATGTCTTACTCTATCGAAAGTCTTTGTGTAGTCAATAAAGCAAAGAGGTATATCTTTGTTTACTTTTATGGAACGTTCAATAACTGAACGCAGCATATACACAGCATTTACTGTAACCTATCCTTCTGTAAACCCACATTGTTCTTCCCCTATTTCAAGTTGTATTTTCTTCCTCACTCTTTGCATGATAATTCGTAGCAAAATCTTTGTGATGTGACTCATTGTACTAATTGTTCTATGTTAATCACATTCCAAGGATTCTGATTTCTTTGGGATTGCAATAAATTCAGAGTTACATAATTCAGAAGGTATATGTCCGGTATCATATAATGAGTTTAGCAGTCTGGTGACTTGATCTATTCAATTTTCTTCTAAAGCTTTAATCATTTCTGTTGTGATGTTATCTGAACCGGGGGCCTTGCCAGCTTTCATATGTTTAAGAACATTTCGAACCTCCATCATGAAAATTGGCGGTCCTTCATTATTAAATCTAATATCATACTGTTCATCTTTGTTATCATTGTAAAGGTTGTTCACATAGTCTGACCATACACGTAAAATCTGATCTTTTTCTATTATGATTTTGCCATCTTTAGTTTTTAGACAGCCTGCTGATGTACTTGTCCTTTTATTACTACGTTCCTGAATTCTTTTGTGCACTAATGTGTTAGTTTGACAATTGTGTTGTTTTCAATTTCTAAGCAATTTTTCTCAAGCCATGCTTCTTTCGCCTCCTTACATAATATTCTGACTTGTCTGTGAATTTCTTCATATTTGGCAGAATTATTTTTGTTGAGTTTTTTTGTTTCCATTAGTTGTAAAATTTATTCAGTCATCCATTTATTACGACCCACCTTCGTTAATTTTGGAATAGTTGGTTCTGCAGCCAAACTCACTGAATTCTTCAACATTTCCCATTGATCATCCACATCCATAGGATCTCTAGATCAGACAATATATCAAATCTGTTCTGTACTTCTATGTTGAATTTGTTTTGTATTTCCTTGTCGTTACTTAATGTTCACAAATCATTTTTAGTGTTTCCTGTTATATACTTAACTTTCTTTAGTTTTATCCTCAATGTTTCTGTTAGTAATATGTGGTTACTATAACAATCAGCACTGGGAACTGTTTTTGCTACTGTTAGCGCATTTCTAAATCTTCTGCTAATCAAAATGTAATCAATCTGGTTTCTAATCCTGCTATCAGGACTCCTCCATGTCCATAATCTTCTTGGGTGTTGCTTAATTTAAACCAGGTGTTTCCTACAATCATTTCCTGCTCTTTTCCCCACTCTACAAGTCTGTATCCTCTCTCATTTCTCTCTCCTAAACCATAGTTTCCTACTGTGTATCTATTAATTGTATTTCCTATTTTTGCATTTTGCATTATCCACCATTAATACTGTGTCATCTACTTAACGTGTATTGTTTATGTTATAACCTCCAGTTTGTATTCCAGGCTTCTCTTTGATATCTCTCATTATCACTTCGCTATAGAGCAGGGGTAAAAAAAACTACGGCCCGCGGGCCCGATCAGGCCCGCGACGTCATTTCATCCGGCCCGCCGACTGTACTCGAACTTGCTTGATATGACGTATGGAACTCGAGAGGTTATGATACACTTTAAATGTAAATATTATTTTTATAATAATAGGATATCTTTACACGTGCGGAGACCTACAGACGGCTATGTGTCTTAAATTTACTATTTTCAATTCCAAATTATTGTAACTGGTAGATTTTATTGCTTATTGTAATGTTTGCTTATTTAGTGCCATCCCAAGTCCTTCCCTGGTTCGTGGTAACGCCGCCTACGCTCTGACGTTACCATGGTTTCCACGGCAAAACACACACACACACACAAATCTTTCTCTTCCCTAGATGGGTCCGGCTGTCAACAGAAGTCCGATGCTCCAAAAATATTTCCTTTTTTTTTTGCCAATCATCCATTTTATGGGTATGTAACACGGATTTCTTTGTTTAACAGTGATAGGTAAGTGAACTACGAGTGTGAATAGAAGCAATAAAGTAGCAAACATGGCATAAAAATGCCATAGAAGCCTCGCGTTATTACGAAAATATCCTAACTAAGAAGAATTCCCCGGTCAAGGTATTAATCGAGCTGGTCTCTAGGCCAGTGTTTTTCAACCTTTCTGCTGGAGCAGATCCTTACGCAAATGATTACGTTTCTCGTGGAGTTCTGTGCGATGAACCAAGTGTCTGTATATTATGTGATATACTCTATTACCAAAGGTATTCACCAAATGTGAATTAGAAACATAATTAAAATCCCATTGACACACGAGAAAAGCAGAGGACTAGAGGTCACTGGTGAAACTACGGCTCACTAAAAGTACATATAAAGTTTATAAACTTTATATGTACTTTTAGTGAGCCGTAGCTTCACCAGTGACCTCTAGTCCTCTGCTTTTCCTGTGTGTCAATGGGATTTTAATTATGTTTCTAATTCAATGTCTTTTTCGTTTTCACATCCCATGTACTTCACCCTTCATTATGACTACTAAGGAAAACAAAGTGGACGCCGAGTTTCGCGTTTTCAATTAAGAATGGGAAGTAAAGTACTTCTTTGTGGAATCAAAGGACAAGAAAACCAGTTGCGTGATATGCAGCGAAAGTGTTGCAGTTTTGAAAGAGTACAATCTTCGGCGTCACTACTAAACAAAATATCTATCAACATATTCACAGTTTTCTGGAAAGCTACGCTCTGAGAAATATGAGACCATGAAACGTGGTTTAGAAACACAAAGAGATCTCTTCACGAGAAAGTTTGCTGAAAATGAATCTGTCACTCGTACAAGTTACAAAATAGTGCATAAGATGGCAGAACGAGGAAAACCGTTTACTGATGGCAACTTCATCAAAGAGTACATGATGAAAGCAGCAAATGACTTGTGTCCTGAGAAAGCCGATTTGTTTAGAACTATCAGCCTTTCGACAAGTTCAGTTGTGCGAAGAACAGTAGAACTTGGAAAGAACATAGTGCTAATGATACGCGAGAAGACTAGGAACATTTTGAGGTATTCTTTGGCACTGGGTGAGTCTATTGATTTCTCGAGTATGTCACAATTTCTCGTTTTCATTCGTGGTAGCAATTTGGACTTCCAGATAACAGAAGAGTTGGCATCCGTTTGCAGAATGCATGGAACAACAAATGGAAAAGACATTGTTATGGAAGTGCAAAATATTTTGCAAGACTATAACCTTCAGTGGAATCAGCTTCCATGTGTTACAGTCAATGGAGGAAAATATATGGCTGGAGTGAGGAAAGGTTGGATGGGGAAGATCGGGACTCAGTTGAAAGATTTGCAACTTCCGGGCGCTCTGTTCATACTCTGCATCATACGTCAACAAGCAATATGTGGGAAAGACTTAGATATTTATTGTGTACTAAAACCAGTCGTTTCTGCTATGAACTTCATTCTGTGACATGCGTTCAATCATCGT